>CAKXYN010000238.1:600000-1158172 GCA_935064755.1 Tragelaphus eurycerus
ATACTCTCCAGTGAATCCAAAGAATGTCTGGAGGTTGTAAAGACCTCATCAGTCCTACTCCCATAATTTACATTTTAAAATAACAGAAGGTTTAATCCAGAGACTGTCCTTAATCCAGAGA
The DNA here is from genome assembly GCA_935064755.1 of Tragelaphus eurycerus. Classification (NCBI taxonomy): domain Eukaryota; kingdom Metazoa; phylum Chordata; class Mammalia; order Artiodactyla; family Bovidae; genus Tragelaphus; species Tragelaphus eurycerus. The sequence goes on from CAKXYN010000238.1 coordinate 600,122, forward strand.
CTGTCCTCAGGCAGGATACATTATTGTTATATAATCCTGAGGAATGTAGAGAAAGAAGAAGTTTGTCCTTTCTTCCTCCTTGAGAATTCCAGACCCCTCTCTCCTTGGGGACCCCTAGACTCCTTATCAACCTGCCTAGGAAATGACTCTCTCAGAACTGGACATGGAACAATAGACTGGTTCCAAATAGGAAAAGGAGTTCGTCAAGGCTGTATATTGTCACCCTGTTTATTTAACCTATATGCAGACTACATCATGAGAAATTCTGCACTGGAAGAAACACAAGCTGGAATCAAGATTGCTGGGAGAAATATCAATAACCTCAGATATGCAGATGACACCACCCTTATGGCAGAAAGTGAAGAGGAACTAAAAAGCCTCTTGATGAAAGTGAAAGTGGAGAATGAAAAAGTTGGCTTAAGGCTCGACATTCAGAAAACAAAGATCATGGCATCCAGTCCCATCACTTCATGGGAAATAGACGGGGAAACAGTGGAAACAGTGTCAGACTTTATTTTTTTGTGCTCCAAAATCACTGCAGATGGTGACTGCAGCAATGAAATTAAAAGACGTTTACTCCTTGGGAGAAAAGTTATGACCAACCTAGATAGCATATTCAAAAACAGAGACATTACTTTGCCAACAAAGGTTCGTCTAGTCTAGGCTATGGTTTTTCCTATGGTCATGTATGGATGTGAGAGTTGGACTGTGAAGAAGGCTGAGCACCGAAGAATTGATGCTTTTGCACTGTGGTGTTGGAGAAGACTCTTGAGAGTCCCTTGGACTGCAAGGAGATCCAACCAGTCCATTCTGAAGGAGATCAGCCCTGGGATTTCTTTGGAAGGAATGATGCTAAAGCTGAAACTCCAGTATTTTGGCCACCTCATGCGAAGAGTTGACTCATTGGAGAAGACTCTGATGCTGGGAGGGATTGGGGGCAAGAGGAGAAGGGGACGACAGAGGATGAGATGGCTGGTTGGCACCACCAACTCGATGGACGTGAGTCTGAGTGACCTCCGGGAGTTGGTGATGGACAGGGAGGCCTGGAGTGCTGCGATTCATAGGGTTGCAAAGAGTTGGACACGACTTAGCGACTGATCTGATCTGATCTGATATGCCCTTCTAATTGTATTGCCTTCCACTCTTCTCCTTTATTAACTCTACGCAAGCCACACAGACTCCATGCTATTCATATAATCCGCTAGACATGTCACAACCTCAGGGTCTCTTACTGTTTCTTCTGCCTGGAATGCTTTTTCACTCAATTCCTTTGTCAATGTCAACTCTTCCTTGTCTACAACCAATCTTGAATGTTATCTCTTTCTATCTCAAATGTAATCTCTCAGGTCAGGTGTTTTTGCTTTGTTCTGTGTAGTTCACTGTTTGCCACTGGTACATAAAACATTGCCTGACACCTAGTGGGTACTCAAAAAGGTATTAAACAAATGTATGATACTAATATTTGATAATGAGAAAATGAATATACAGACAATGACTAGAGCATATATAAAAATAGAACTCTAAGCTACAACCTCTGTAGCAGTCAATTCAGAAAGATCAAGACTTGGTCAATGACTGCCAGCTTTCCTAATTTTGCCTCCTTTCAATTCAGGTACAATGAGAGAGAGCCAAATGTGTACCACAAACCAATCAGGTAGGATATTCCACTTCTAGAAAGGGCATATCCAGCTTCTGAATACCAACAGTTTCCAATCATGCAGAAATGAAGCATTCTCTTTTCCACTATAGTTTTCCTACTTCTTATCTGCCTTTGAGTCTCTGACAAAGGTAAAGTATGGTGACTGACTCCCTTGCTGAAGAAACTATGAATAAATATATTTTATTAATTATCATTTTGTCTTCATTTCCACAATAACAATAGATATCTTCTCACCATTATGTTAAGCATAAACAAAAACATTTTAAACATTTTAAAACATCAATTTCAAAAAATCTGTAATATACAATCTAATATAGGCAATGGGCTTCCCAGGTGGCGCTAGTGGTGAAGAACCCACCTGCCAATGAAGATAACATGAGACACAGCTTCGATCCTTGGGTTGGAAAAATCCCCTGGAGAAGGAAATAGCAACCCACTCCAGTATTCTTGCCTGAAGAATCCTATGGACAGAGGAACCTAGCTGGCTACAGTCCATAGGGTCACATAGAGTCGAACATGACTGAAGTGACTTAGCACGAATATAGGAAATGTGTTTGCCCTGCCAAAATAAGCACTTTTGAGACAGACTGCTTCTCCTTAGACTCCTTTATTGTATAGAAAGTCTGAAGTTATTACTACTACTAAGCTTTCTATAGAAAGAGATTTTATTCCCAAAGACAGTGCTTTGTGAAAAGTACAGACCACCCAATGTAAAGTTGAAAAGAAAGCTGAGGTGCTGAGCAGCTGACTAGGCTCATTCATGTGCTAAGTGACTTTTTCCATTCCACCAAATTTATAACATTGTTAAAATATTTGTTTTAATTGAATTAAAGATTACTATAGCACATGTGCTTCCCTGGTGGGTTAGTGGTAAAGAATTTGCTAGCAAAGCAGGAGACATATACTGGAGATGTGGGTTCAATCCCTGGTGGGTTACAGTCCAGGGGGTTGCAAAGAGTCCAATACGACCGAGTGACTGAGCACCCATGTACTACATGAAGTAATTAAAAGTGCATTAGGTGGATTTTTTTTTTATAACTAAGTGCTACAAATTGTATTCAAGTAAATATAATTACCAAGAAGTTGATCAAACTTATTCTGATATCTAAAATTTGGGCCATTTGGAAAATTCAGTAAGATTTGGGAAATTTATGTTGCAAAGAAATTCTTAGAGCTCAGGTAAACAGAACTGAAACAGAGCAAATGCACTGTATAGGGTCATTATCAATGTAAAATCTACTCTTGTGTCATTAAGTTTTAAAGAATTATGCTAGACCTAAGAGAGTATTATTCATGTTAACCTGCCCCATCCCACTGAACGACAAGCCAAAACCTAATGGCTTCCTTTTCTTGAGCATGCTGACTCCTCCAGAAATATAACTTAAATTGACCAACAGAACCTGTCTGCCCAACCGAAATTATACAACCAGGCTCCAAGATTTCTTCGTGCACCAAATAAGGGAATTAACTCTGTTATTAGCCAATCAAATCAAATTTCCCCATTAGGGTTTCTTCACTCCTATGTGTCTCTGTCTATAAAACACCTTCAATTTGCAGAGCGCTTTGGAGTTCCCTTTTATTTTCTGAATCGGATGCTGCCTGATTCATGAATTGTTGTAGCCATGCATTCCAGGAAACAAACTCACTCAGAAGGACAATGCAGATAGTGGAGTGCAGTTTATTACACTGGTGGGCCCAAGGCAGAGTCTCCTCTTAGCCAAGGACCCTGACCAGCATTTGTGAAAATCTTTTATACCCCATGTGTACGTGTGTGAATCCACCACTCCAAATTCCTTGAGACTTACATAAACCAAGGAAAATACAATCCTAATAACCCCGTCATTCACGTGCTATGTGCTCATGTACTCAGTCAAACAATTAGCCAATAATCCATAAACCTGAGGTTACACTCTGATAGATACAGAAAAATTTATGGCCTGTCGGGAGAAAAGGGTGATTAGTGCACATTTTCTCTTAGGCGAAGAGTAACCTAGATACAATCTTCAAGGTTCCCCTGTCTGGAGAGGGTCTTATCCTTCTGTTGTTGTTTTCATAGGTGTCGTGGCCAGCGCTTGTAAGGCGAAACCCCCAGGAACCCTGCTGTCGAGGAGCTTAGAAGAAAAGAATGAAAGCAAGATGGGGTTGAGAGGATCGGACAACACTGGACCGATACCAGTCTTTATTGATGTTCATATTTATACCATGTAGTACGTGACATTCGACATACAAGACTCTTGCTTATCTCTAGGCCTGGTTTTACATTAGCAATACAAAAGGTTTCTGCTCCTTGAAGTGTAGCCACAAGCCAGACTCGCTGGAGTCTTAAGGTTGTAAAAAACATTCTTGAGGAAGGCGGGACAGAGAGCTACAGGGGGGCCTCAAGCTGAAATCACATAGCGAGGCAAGAGGGCCTCAAGCTGAAATCACATAGCGAGGCAGCCCCCTTATCAGGTCAGTCCCCTGCACATAGGCACTAAACAGAGTTCAGAGTCCACTGGATAAGTCGCCGAGCATGATCAACATGAACAGGCCTAAGATGGAGTCCTGGCCCTATGAATTCCTTCTTCAGAATGACTGAAGAAAGCTAATAAAATCTTAACATATTGTTGTTGTATTTTTCTTTTCATGATACTAAAAAATTTAACTCTTATGTCTTTGTTGTTCTTGTTCAGTCACTCAGTCACGTCCAACTCTGTGACCCCATGGACTGTAGCACACCAGGCTCCTCTGACCTCCATTATCTCCCAGAATTTGCTCAGATTCATGTCCACTGAGTCAGTGAAGCTATGTCTCAGGTCAGAATTTTACTGCTTTCTATCAAAGGCCATTGCAAAACTGATGGAGTAAGAAGTAGATTTTAGCATAATCTTTAGAATAAAAGATCAAGATTGAAATGCAACAAAAAATAGGAATTTGGGTAAGAATAGGTAATATTTTATTCATGTTTCCATAAATGGAATCATCACCCCAATCTGTCTGTATTGAGAGGTGGATATCTACAGCCACTTTAGTTCTGATTTTTAAAGTGCCAAGTGAAAACAGAGACTTAATAGCTATATCTGTGTCAGACAGAAAATAACAATTTTTCCAATCTTGTTCTCAAATGAATGTAAGTTAAAAATAAACTCATAGAACATCTGATGAGTTTTCTGGCAGGGTTCTAAATAAATCCTAGTGAGGGTGAGGGGAAGGTAAAACTGGACATTTGTTTCAGGCCATTTGGGGAGTTTAAATGATACTTGTACTTGACTTTCTATATGACTGGGATCAAATTGCTGAAGGATTTTTTTTTGAGCTAAGAAAAACAAAGATTGATTGAGTAGTGGGATTTGCTTTTAATTATCCTATACCATTCTTTTAAAAATGTTTGTTTTTTTTTTTTTTAAAGCCAGTTTTCTAAGACATGCTTTCTTCATTATCCAGCAGCATGAATTTAAGAGCTGCTTAAAATGAGATTTTGAGAGATGCAGCATGAAACAATGGAAATAACAGGAGCTTTAAGTCAAACTGAACTAAACTGAATTCTCCTATGTGCCTTGGGCAAGTTACTTAAGCAATTTCCTCTCAGTCTCTTCATTTGTTAAATGGAGAGAATACACTGCACTGCAAATTTATTGTATGCAAAACACCTAGTAAGGCAGCTGACATAACATGGACTCAAGAAAATACAGTCACTGTCATTACCTTTATTTTGTGTAGCTTGCCTTAAAGGTAAAACAGAGACATCCAAGATAGTTAGATGACTTTAAATTATCCCAGCAAAAGGCAAATTCTCTTCAAATTGCCCTCCATCACCCCAATCACCAAAATAAAACAAATCTCTATTTCTCAAATAACTTCCACAAGCAAAAGATTATACATTATACAAAGAACTTGGTACATTATACAAAGAATTCTTAAACTGGGAGAGTGTTGCAAGTAAACAGTATAATAGTTTCCTCTTTTCTTTGTGTAAGTTTAAACTGCCTTTTAGGCTTCTCTGGTAACTCAGTGGTAAAGAATCCACCTGCAATGCAGGAGACAACAGTTCCATTCCTGAGTCAGGAAGATATCCTGGAGGAGGAAATGGCAACCCACTCCAGTATCCTTGCCTGGAAAATCCCATGGACTGAGGAGCCTGGCAAGCTATATAGTACAGGATGTTGTAAAGAGTCAAAGATCACTAAATGACTAAAACAAAAAACTGCCTTTTCTCCTGTGGACAGTGAGAATTGTGAATTTAAGTATTGTTCAGTGACCTTATTGAGGATTATAGCCCAGGAAACAGCAGTGGCTCTGAGGTGACTTTTCCAAAGTGGTAGGGAACAAGCCAGTACATATACAATTTTGGCAAAGGAATTTGTGCAGTTAAGCATACATCTTACAAGGATCAGATATCTCAGTTAATGATTCTACTCCTTTTCTATATATAGGAAGATACATGAATCTGGATCCATTAAATTTTTGAGATATCTCTAAATATCTAAGGAGTCTGTTTTTCAGTCATGAATTCCTTTCAGGGTATACTTTCATTCAGTGATGGCAGTGGCTAATGATTTCATATTTATAGAACTGGATAGTGGGCAAAACTGTTTTATCCTCCCTTGTTACTGACAGACTGGTCTTCTCTGATTCTGAAAATGTATAGATTGATCAATTCAGTTCAGTTCTATCACTCAGTCGTGTCTAACTCTTTGCAACCCCATGGACTGCAGCACGCCAGGCTTCCCTGTCCATCACCAACTCCTGGAGCTTATTCAAACTCATGTCCATTGAGTCACTGATGGACAGCTCATCCTCTGTCATCCCCTTATCCTCCTGCCCTCAATCTTTCCGAGCATCGGGGTCTTTTCCAATGAGTCAGTTCTTGGCATCAAGTGGCCAAAGTATTGGAGTTTCAGCTTCAGTATCAGTCCTTCCACTGAATATTCAGGACTGATTTCCTTTAGGATGGAATGGTTGGATATCCTTGCAGTCCAAGGGACTCTTAAGAGTCTTCTCCAACACCACAGTTCAAAAGCATCGATTCTTTGGCATTCAGCTTTCTTTATAGTCCAACTCTCACATCCATACACGAATACAGGAAAAATCATAGCTTTGACTAGACAGACCTTTGTCAGCAAATTAATGTATCTGCTTTTTAATATGCTGTCTAGGTTGGTCATAGCTTTTCTTCCAAGGAGCAAGCATCTTTTAATTTCATGGCTGCAGTCACCATCTGCAGTGATTTTAGAGCCCCCCAAAATAGTCTCTCACTGTTTCCATTGTTACCATAGATTCTAATCAATTCCATAGACTGATCATGAGCAGTTTATATATTTCAATGCACATTCCTAGCAACATACTAGAAATATTGACTTTCACTTTTTAATAAAATATAATGGGTCTAATCATATTTACTTATACATACAAGATATTCATCAGTTGAGCTGAAATAAATACCTATAACTAGGAGAAACAGTGAACTATGTCGTCTCAACCAGGAAAAACCATAGGTTATTTTTTTGGAGGCAAATAATGGATATATCTCAAATATATCAACTGTTTAAGTTTATCTGCTGCTGCTGCTGCTGCTGCTAAGTCACTTCAGTCATGTCCGACTCTGTGTGACCCCATGGATGGCAGCCCACCAGGCTTCTCTGTCCATGGGATTTTCCAGGCAAGAGTACTGGAGTGGGGTGCCATTGACTTCTCCTAAGTTTATCCCTTACCTTTAAAAATTGAGCCATCCTACATTAGAATCTGACACATGTTCATGATAACATTCTTAATGAGCATTTCCAGAGCTTAATAAACTCTGCATCTGCACTATTAGAAAGTAAGAAAAAAATATGATTTAGTAAAATATTTCTTTAGATGGTTGGAAGATAAGAAGATCCAAATTTTTGAGCATGCTGCAATTATTTTCTAGAATTTCTAACGTGAAAATAAAAACCATTCTTTTCAAAAGGCACATGCAGTACCTCAAAGGTATTAATTATCTTAAATTTGCAAGAATTAAGAACACACTTAGATGCCAAGTTAGTATCAGGTGCTTCAAACTATCTGTCATACTGCTAACAAAAGAACTATTTTTATGATACGCACTTTTTTTTGTTTCTGCAAAGTTGTGCCATTCAACAAAGGAAAAGAATCTAACAAACTTTCCTAAACTTGTATAGTTAGTATTGAAGAAGTATGAAAAGCAATCTCATCCTTAATTTTGGCATATTTAAAATAATTAAACCATATCTGGTAAAATTTCTTTGCTTCTTATTTCAGTTTTTATTTTTCCAGGGAAGTTATAGAAGCTTGGCTACCTACTGCTTGTTGTATCTTGTAGCTTTTCAGTTCTTGAAATTATAGAGTTCTTGGAATATCCCATGGACAGAGGAGCCTGGTAGGCTACAGTCCACAGGGTCGCAAAGAGTTGGATATGATTAAACGACTTCACTTTCACTATGGAGAAGGAAATGGCAACCCACTCCAGTACTCTTGCCTGGAAAATTCCATGGACTGAGGAGCCTGGTGGGCTACAGTCCATGGGGTCGCAAAGAGTCGGACACGACTGAGCGTCTTTACTCTCTCTACTCTCTCTTGCTGCTGCTGCTGCTAAGTCGCTTCAGTCGTGTCTGACTCTGTGCGACCCCACAGACGGAAGCTCACCAAGCTCCCCTGTCCCTGGGATTCTCCAGGCAAGAACACTGGAGTGGGTTGCCATTTCCTTCTCCAATGCATGAAAGTGAAAAGTGAAAGTGAAGTCCTGCTAATAATAATAATTTTGAAAAGTTCACTCAGTATAAGGACTTGTAAGATAAATGAAAGATGAAAGTTTAAAGGTATCTTATTATTTGATTTCTGCTCTTATTGCTTTATTTATTTATTCACAGAAAGGCATTTTATTTTAAATATGGGAGTGTGTATATGGCAATCTCAAATTTAATAAATTTATTTAAGCTTATTATTTTAAACTTATTAATTAAAATTATTCTTAGCTTTTAGTCCTGTTTTATTTTTTATTTTTAATCATATGTTTTAATTTGTTCACTTTATTGTAACTCTTTGTTTTCTTTTATAATTTTTATCTTGTTATCTGCCCTATATCCTTTATCTGAAATTTTATTATTTTATCATTTCAAATGTCTTGACTTTAATCTTCACTTGGTCTTAAAGTTCCTTTTTAATGTCTACTTTTCTAACTTAGGTATTTAAAGTTCCCCATTTTATTCTTTTTTTAGATTAAGCCTTATTTTAATAATATCTCATTTTCTTTTCATTTTACTGTATTAATTTATCGCCAGTATGATTTGATTTTATAATAAAGAGAAAGTGGGAATATAGAGGTAGAATTCATAGCCCACATGATAGATACAAAATATTTTCTCTTTTCCTCTAAACTATTTTGGCAACTATTTTTCTCACTTCCAGAATGAACAGTCTAGCCCTTTAAAGATTACTTATCAAAAATTTCACCAAGGTTTATAGACACCCACAAGTTAACCTTCTCCAGGAAAATTACTTTGTTCTCTGTACGTATAGCAATGGAGCAGTACTATGTACTTAAATTCTCAAACCATCTAGGCTTTATATGAGGAATATGTTATGACAAGATGCATGGTCTCCAATTTATTTATTCCTTGAACAAATGTGAGCTCAGGCCTAACCAATACAACATTGTAAAGTTAAATAAAATAAAATTTAAAAAAAGAAAATATATGGTGTTAAATGTCAAACAGATATTTATGAAACATAGTAATACATTGGCCTGCTTCTAATATATTTCCAGTTTGGTTAATCTGACTTCTCATCAGGGTCATAGCAAAGGTGATATTCAAAATATTTAACAAGTAGTACAGCACAGGCAAATATTTAACAAGTAGTACAGCACAGGCATCAATAAATCAAGACTGAGTACTGGACTACTGGAAAAGCTGCCAGATGAAACAATTAATGCACCTTTACTAGTATGTACAGGGTCCCCTAAACCCTACATCCTTCTTGTATGGATAAATGAAAAACTGGCTTAGAAATTTGGGGTAGGAGGAAATATAATCTCTATCTTTGCTGAAAGCTCTATTAATTTATGGCTTCTCAGGTGGCTCAGTGGTGGAAGAATCTGCCTTCTAATGCAGGATATGTTTTTTTTTTCTTTCCTGGGTTGGGAAGATCCCTTGAGGAGGAATGGCAACCACTCCAGTAATCCCATGGATGGAGGAGTCTAGTGGGCTATAGTCCATGGGGTTGTAAAGACATGGCTGAGAACAAGCACACATACTATTACTAGACAATGTGGGTTAACCTAGAATATGGTCAACTGGAAGAAAGAAAGGCCTGTTTCCACAATGATGCAATACTGGACATATCTTTAGAAAATGTTTTAGGATGACAGAAGAGAAATTAGACCTGTCTTTTCCAATCTTTAGATTCTTTAAGGAAGTAGATTTTGTCTCAGGAATATTGGAGTCCCTGAAGAGTCATAACAGCAATGTCTTAAGATATTAACAATATTTTATGAAAGCCCTAATTCAACTATTACTCAATCATACTGAGTAATCGTACCTCCCATTCAGCACCACAAAATACCATCTTCTATGTGAATACCATCTTTTCATGAAGACTATAAGTGAGAATCTCTGACAATCATTTATGTAAGTAAGAATCTCTGAAAATCTTGTCTGAACTTTTTCCAGAAAGCTCACTCTCCGCTCAATTTCTAGAACTGTGATGAGCACTAATGGGTCCCCCAACTTTTCAGTTTTAGATTGTAACACATGTAATTTTTATGAATCTCTTTAAATAATATTTTGGGATTATGATGAGAAATAAATAGTAAATTATTCAAGCCACTCTTCCATAATATATTACATACAAAATTACAAACACAGTCATCCTTAATTTAATTTGAATATTATCAGGGAAGAGTAAATTTCCCCAGCTACCCCTCTTGAGTTTTTGTAGCTGGAGTAAGATAGATTAACAAGAGAATAAGAAACAACTTTTAATTCATGCATATGGAGGTCTCATGGAAATGGGACCTAAGAAGTGGTGAACACAGGAAGCTTTTATATATTTTAGACAAAAATCAACAAATTTGAAAGGAGTTGACAGGCCAAAGAAACTTAGGTTTAGGGTGCTCAATTAGAGAAGAATCTAAACAGAATCTGAACTAGGGGTAATAAAAAAGTAAAAAGCTTTGTTTACACAGGTGTCAAGTCACCAATTTTCTATTTTTGGTGATAAGAACATCCTTCTACCACCAGATGTAGGGAGTTTTCCTTTCACATAAGAGATTTATTTCTTGCTTTCAGGGTGACAGAGAAGAGGGTCACAGTATCCCCTCTTGCCTTGGCCATTTCTTCAATTCAGTTCAGTCTCTCAGTTGTGTCCAACTCTTTGCAACCCCATGGACTGCAAGACGCCAGGCTACCCTGTTCATCACCAGCTTCCAGAGCCTGCTCAAACTCATGTTGGTTGAGTAGATGATGCAATCCAACCATTTTATCCTCTGTCGTCCCCTTCTCCTCCTGCCTTCAATCTTTCCCAGCGTCAGGGCCTTTTCAAATGAGTCAGTTTTTCGCACCAGGTGGCCAAAGTATTGGAGTTTCAGCTTCAGCATCTGTCCTTCCAATGAATATTCAGTACTGTTTTCCTCCAGGTTTGACTGGCTGGATCTCCTTGCAAGCCAAGGGACTCTCAAGAGTCTTCTCCAACACCACAGTTCAAAAGCATCAATTCTTCAGTGCTCAGCTTCATTTATAGTCCAGCTCTCACATCTATACATGACTACAGGAAAAATCATAACTTTGAATAGACAGATCTTAGTCAGCAAAGTAACGTCTCTGCTTTTTAACATGTTGTCTAGTTTTATCATAGCTTTTCTTACAAGGAGCAAGTGTATTTTAATTTCATGGCTGCAGTCACCATCTGCAATGATTATGGAGCCCAAGAAAATAAAATCTGTCACTGTTTCCCCATCTATTTACCATGAAGTGGTAGTACTGGATGACATGATCTTAGTTTTTGCAATGTTGAGTTTTAAGCTAGTTTTTTCACTCTCCCCTTTCACTTTCATCAAGAGGTTCTTTAGTTCCTCTTTGCTTTCTGCCATCAGGGTGGTATCACCTGCATATCTGAGGTTATTGATATTTCTCCTGGCCAGTTTGATTTCAGATTATGCTTCATCCAGCCTGGCATTTTGAATGATGTATTCTGCATAGACGTTAAATAAGCAAGGTGACAATATACAGCCTTGAAGTAATCCTTTCCTTCTTTGGAACAAGTCCGTTGTTCCATGTCCAGTTCTAATTGTTGCTTCTTGACCTGCATACAGATTTCTCAGGAGGCAGGTCAGGTAGTCTGGTATTCCCATCTCTTGAAGAATTTTCCACAGCTTATTGTGATCCACACAGTCAAAGGCTTTGGCAGGAGTCAGTAAAGCAGAAGTAGATGTTTTTCTGGAACTCTCTTGCTTTTTCTAAATGGTGAGCCCTATTGTTAGAAGGGGGAAAAGGAGGAACATTTTGTATTTAGCTGTATATTTTGGGGGCCCAGGAAGGTGCTCACTATTTTGCCTATTTTTAATATATTATGGAGCTACTTCAACTAGAGAATATTCTGGCATGGGTTTAGCAATATTTACATTAAAATGTACTTCAGTGAAACTGTTTGAGAAGGGACTAGAGAAGCCTATACTCTGAGCTTACTTAGAAATATTTCAGAGTTGCTTTTGCTTGTTAAAGAATCTTAAATTACTTATGTAAGATTAATATTATATTAAGGAGTCAAAGGATAAGAACACTGGTTTTGCATTTAGCAGTTTCATAGAATATCTTAAGCTGGAGAGACATATAGATTTCTACTGAAATATAACATTCCTTATCTCTGAAATAAAATGTCTCAGGTAGAAATAGCCCTGAAATTAAGCATTCAATAGTTCTGAATTAATTAAAGAATGAAATGGATTTCAATGTCCCCATTGCTTTAAATCCCCAGTTGTATGTACAGTATATAATTTTAAAAACTGAAGATGTACAAAGTTATAGTAATATGCTTTATAAACTTGAAGATCATTTTCTTTCTGTTCATGGAATACTGCTTAAATAACATGTAGAGATTAATGTTCAAAGTCAGTCATTTTATTTGCTGAATGCTATGCTAGTTGTGTGAAGAGCTGACTCATTTGAAAAGACCCTGATGCTGGAAAAGATTGAGGGCAAGAAGAGAAGATGAGATGAACGGATTGAGATGGTCGGATGACATCACCGACTCAATGGACTTGAGTTTGAGCAAAATGTATGAGATAGTGAAGGACAGGGAAACCTGGCATGCTGCAGTCTATGGGGTCACAAGGAGTCAGACGGGACTGAGCAACTGAACAAAAACAATACTAGTTAGACTTGGGTAGAATCTGAAAGTGTACTAAGATTTACATACAAAAGAATTTACATTCCTTAGGTAACCCTCTCTGAACTTCAGCATGCTACAAAACAAGAACAATGCATCTTGATGATTTCTACGGTCTTCTTCTAACACACAATATTTCTATGATCCTACATATGAAGTTTTCAGAAGATAAAAAGAATATATGAGTTGTAGTCCGTAAGCTGTTTAGACTTTGAAACTTTTTTTTTTTTTTTTTTTTGGCTTGCTGCTGCTCCTAAGTCACTTCAGTCGTGTCCTACTCTGTGTGACCCCATAGACAGCAGCCTACCAGGCTTCTCCGTCTCTGGGATTCTCCAGGCAAGAACACTGGAGTGGGTTGCTATTTCCTTCTCCAATGCATGGAACTGAAAAGTGAAAGTGAAGTCGCTCAGTCGTGTCTGACTCTTTGCGACCCTATGGACTGCAGCCTACCAGGTTCCTGCATCCATGGGATTTTCCAGGCAAGAGTACTGGAGTGGGTGACCATTGCCTTCTCCGTTCTTTGGCTTATTAAAAGACAAAGTTACATGAAGCCAATTTATGGACAAAAGAAACAGTATGGAATGTCCACTATTAATATTTTAACTGGGTTTAGTCATTGAATGTTTCTGTACATTAGGTGAAAGAGATAACAAAATAAACACTTAATGATCATGGTTTTTTTTTCATCCAGATTATTTTGTCAAATTAGTCTGAAAAACATTTTACTAGAGATTTAATAGGATGGAACTTCAGGGGGATGAGATATTCCAGAACATTGTCCTCAAATGTGATAGTCACATCATAACCAATTGATCATCTTTTTTGTTTCCCTCATGGAAAGTCACTTTATTTTGAAATCAGCCGTATGTACACATCAATCCCAAACTCCCAGTCTATCTATTCCCCCATCCTTCTCCCCTGATAACCACCTTGCTGAACATACAGATTCCTAGGCCCCAGTGTGAAAGATTTTATTTCATTATCTCAGAGGTAAGACCTGAGACTTTGTAGTTTAGTTGGTAATGGAGGTTACTCTGATGTGGCCAATATATTGACTACCCATGAATACCACTGATAGAGAGCCTGAATGGGGTGACAGAGTACAAGGCCTTGACTTCTAACAGGTAGATTGAGGGCACTGGGTATCCACTGAATAGACGGAAAGAAAAGAGACCCTGTGAGTAGACTTAAAAAAAAAAAAAGTCACTAATTTACAGTATCTCTTCAGGCACAGTTGATAAAATGTATTGGCATGGAAGTAGAAATGAGTTATCCTTATTTCCTACTGCTGTTCTTTAGGGAGGAAATCTTTTAATATTTATTTATTTATTTGGCTGTACTGGGTCTTAGTTGCAGCACATGGGATCTAGTTCCCTGACCAAGAATCAAATGCAAGCCCCCTGCATTGGGAGTGGGGAGTACTAGCCACTGGACCAGCAGGGAAATTCCCTTCAGGGATGACTTTGACATTATTATATCCATGTTTTCGATTACCATAAAACTAAGGAGGTGAAAAAATCTATGATAAGTTCTCCTCTGAAATCCTATAATAATAAGAGTTACAGCAAACATCTTATAATAATCATGATGTGTCAAGAACAATTTGAACTGCTTCTTGTGAATTAATGTAGTCCATCTTGCAACAATCATATAAGTCCTAATAATATTCCCACACATTATGACTTTGTATCATGCTTTACTGAAAAATAGGGCTCTTTAGTCAGTAAACCCCTTACATTCCCACAATTATCTTTACGTGCTGCTGCTGCTAAGTCGCTTCAGTCATGTCCGACTCTGTGCGGCCCCATAGACAGCAGCCCAACAGGCTCCTCTGTCCCTGGGATTCTCCAGGCAAGAATACTGGAGTGGGTTGCCATTTCCTTCTCCAATACATGCATGCATGCTAAGTCACTTCAGTTGTGTCTGACTCTGTACGACGCTATGGACAGCAGCCCACCAGGCTCCTCTGTCCACAGGATTCTCTAGGCAAACCCGCCCACATTTGCACCAATGGCTCTTATTTCTATCCTGCTACAATGGAGAAAGTATTGCTTCTATCAAAAATCTCTTTATCTATGTTTGTCTATGTACCAAAAAAAAAGGTTCTTCAGTTTTGTTCTGGATCACATACCCTCTGACCTTCTCAAGGAGATTAGTCCTTTATTTATAACCCCTCTTCAGTTCAGTTCAGTTCAGTCGCTCAGTCGTGTCCGCCTCTTTGGGACTCCATGAACCGCAGCACGCCAGGCTTCCCTGTCCATCACTAACTCCCGGAGTTCACTCACACTCACGTCCATCAAGTCAGTGATGCCATCCAGCCATCTCATCCTCTGTTGTCCCCTTCTCCTCTTGCCCCCAATCCCTCCCAGCATCAGAGTCTTTTCCAATGAGTCAACTCTTCGCATGAGGTGGCCAAAGTACTGGAGTTTCAGCTTTAGCATCATTCCTTCCACAGAAATCCCAGGGCTGATCTCCTTCAGAATGGACTGGTTGGACCTCCTTGCAGGCCAAGGGACTCTCAAGAGTCTTCTCCAACACCACAGTTCAAAAGCATCAATTCTTCAGCACTCAGCTTTCTTCACAGTCCAACTCTCACATCCATACATGACCACAGGAAAAACCATAGCCTTGACTAGATGGACCTTTGTTGGCAAAGTAATGTCTCTGCTTTTGAATATGCTATCTAGGTTGGTCATAACTTTCCTTCCAAAGAGTAAGCGTTTTTTAATTTCACAGTTGCAGTCACCATCTGCAGTGATTTTGGAGCCCCCCAAAATAAATTCGGACACTGTTTCCCCATCTATTTTCCATGAAGTGATGGGACCGGATGCCATGATCTTCGTTTTCTGAATGTTGAGCTTTAAGCCTACTTTTTCACTCTCCATTTTCACTTTCATCAAGAGGCTTTTTAGTTCCTCTTCACTTTCTGCCATAAGGGTGGTGTCATAAATGCATCATTAACTTCTTTATCTCTACATTTTCTGGAGTCTGATGTCATAAAATGAATTCTCTGATCACATACCTAGCCAGCACTCATTTTTTTTTTCTGCTTTTTTTCCCCACAATCAAGCTTCTTAAAACAGATATTACAAATTCTGTGAGCACTCTATGCATTCTTTTATGCCCTGCTATCTGGCTTCTGTTCTTCTTTCTACTGAATTTCTCCTATCAAAGTTGCCAACCACCTCTAGGTTGCAAAACACAATGGGCACTTTTCTTCCCTCTTTCTTCACTTCCACTCCTTCACAGTCTTCTTTGATGATTTTTCCTCCTACACTATGTGGGAGGATATCCAAGAGTTATGTCCTCAGTCTTTGGCTATTCTATCTGGACATTGCTTTCCTAGGTGATAGGGTCTATTTCCTTACTCTTATGATTTCCATATTACACAAGAGGAAATTGATGTTCAGGAAAAAAAAAAGTAACTTTCCCTAGATCATACAAGTATATAATCCCTGCAGAACACACTCATCTTTCTCCAGAGTTTATGCTCAGTTATATGCTTAAAACATATGCTTTAAAGTTATATGCTTTAAAGCAGAATTGTTTTGGACATAAAAGCATGGGATCTAGAGTCATAGCTGGCAGTTGTTTAAACCAGATCTCTAGCATTGACTGTTATGTGACTATGAGTTAATTATGTAATCCCTCTATGCCTTAGATTCATCATTTGTAAGGAGGATAACAGTAGCACCTACTTCATAAGATAATTGTATTAAATGTGTTAATACATTTAAAGCTTTTAGAATGGTGACGCCACATAATAACGTCTTAACAATAGTAAAGTATTACATTATTAGAAGATTTATATAGTTTTCTAATTGCTTTTTTTTTTTTTTTTATCAGTTTGCTATCTCTCCCAAACTATGTTGCAAATATCTTAAAGACAGGGACGATATGTAATATTTTGATAGAACCTGATACCCCACTACCACAATGCCTAGTACAAATGAAGTCACATAGAATATTCAATAAACACGTGAGGGGGAAGAACAGAGTTGTAGCTCCTTCAAAGCCACATTCATAGGTCATTGTCATCATTGGAAAGGTCTGATGTTTCTGTGGAAGATGTTACATGAAAAGCTTGTCCTTATTTGACCTGACTTAAAAAAAATACTAAAAGCCTTTCCACAAGGATTTGCTGAAAATAATTATTAAAAGTGTTTCAACTACATGATATCCAAGGCATTGGTCAACAGTAGGGGCAAACAATGAAATAATCAAATATCTTAGAAAGAAATAAATGTTCAAAAGGACTTTAAAAGTTCCCATGTATTCCTAGGAATCTAGGAAGCACCATGTATGCCCAGGGCAGTGAAAAGAGCTAGAATTATGAAGCTACTCAAAAAAAGTCTTGAAAAGACTTTAAGATCTTACTGTTGGATGACATAAAAGCTCTGTGCAACCTTAAAATGGAAGTTCAATTCAGTTCAGTTGCTCAGTCATGTCCAACTCTTTGTGACCCCATGGACTTCAGCACACCAAGCTTCCCTGTCCATCGCCAACTCACAGAGCTTACTCAAACACATGTCCATTGAGTTGGTGAAGCCATCAAACAATCTCATCCTCTGTCCTCCCCTTGTCCTCCAAACCTCAGTCTTCCTCATCAAGGTCTTTTCCAATGAGTCAGTTCTTCATATCAGGTGGCCAAAGTATTGGAGTTTCAGCTTCAGCATCAGTCCTTCCAATGAATACTCAGGACTGATTTCCTTTAGGATGGACTGGTTGAATCTCCTTGCAGTTCAAGGGACTCTCAAAAGTCTTCCCCAACACCACAGTTCAAAAACATCAATTCTTTGGTGCTCAGCTTTCTTCATATTTCAACTCTCACATCTGTACATGCCCACTGGAAAAACCATAGCTTTGACTAGACGGACATTTGCTGGCAAAGTAATGTCTCTGCTTTTCAGTATGCTGTCTAAGTTGGTCATAGCTTTTCTTCCAAAGGGAAAGTATCTTTTAATTTCATGTCTGCAATCACCATCTGCAGTGAATTTGGAGTGCCCCAAATAAAGTCGCTCACTGTTTCCATTGTTTCCCTATGTATTTGCCATGAAGTGATGGGAACAGATGATATGATCTTAGTTTTCTGAATGTTAAGTTTTAAGCCAACTTCTTCACTCTCCTCTTTCACTTTCATCAAGAGGCTCTTTAGTTCTTCTTCACTTTCTGCCATAAGGATGGTGTCATCTGCATATCTGAGGTTATTGATATTTCTCCTGGAAATTTTGATTCCAACTTGTGCTTCATCCAGCCCAGCATTTCACATGATCTCTGCATATAAATTAAATAAGCAGGTTGAAAATATACTGCCTTGATGTACTCCTTTCCCTATTTGGAACCAGTATGTTGTTCCATGTCCAGTTCTAACTGTTACTTCTTGATCTGCGTACAGATTTCTCAGGAGGCAGGTCAGATGATCTGGTATTCACATCTCTTGAAGAATTTTACACAGTTTGTTGTGATCCACACAATCAAAGGCTTTGGCATAGTCTATAAAGCAAAAGTAGATGTTTTTTTTGGAACTCGTTTGCTTTTTTGATGATCCAGAGGATGTTGGGAATTTGATGTCTGGTTCCTCTGCCTTTTCTAAAACCAGTTAGAACATCTGGAAGTTATTAGTTCAGGTACTGTTGAAGCCTTGCTTGGAGAATTTTGAGCATTATTTTAGTAGTGTGTGAGATGAATGCAATTGTGCGGTAGTTTGAACATTTTTTTGGCATTGCCTTTCTTTGGGATTGGAATCAAAGTTGAACTTTCCCAGTCCTGTGGCCACTACTGAGTTTTCCAAATTTGCTGGCATATTGAGTGCATCACTTTCACAGCATCATCTTTTAGGATTTGAACTACCTCAACTGGAATTCCATCACCTCCACTAGCTTTGTTCATAGTGATGCTTCCTCAAGCCCACTTGACTTCACATTCCACGATGTCTGGCTTTAGGTGAGTGATCACACCATCGTGGTTATCTGGGCTATGAAATCTTTTTGTATAGCTCTTCTGTGTATTCTTTCCACCTCTTCTTAATATCTTCTGCTTCTGTTAAGTCCATACCATTTCTGTCCTTTATCAAGCCCATCTTTGCATGAAATGTTCCCTTGGTAACTTTAATTTTCTTGAAGAGATCTCTGGTCTTTCCCGTTCTATTATTTTCCTCTCTTTCTTTGCACTGATCACTGAGGAAGGCTTTCTTATCTCTCCTTGCTATTCTTTGAAACTCTGCATTCAAATGGTTATATCTTTCCTCTTCTCCTTTGCCTTTCACTTCTCTTCATTTTTCATCTATTTGTAAGGCCTCCTCAGACAACCATTTTGCCTTTTTGCATTTCTTTTTCTTAGGGATGGTCTTGATCACTGCCTCCTATACCATGTCATGAACCTCCATCCATAGTTCTTCAGGTACTCTGTCTATCAGATCTAATCTCTTGAATCTATTTGTTACTTCCATTGTATAATCATAAGGGATTTAATTTAGGTCACACATGAATGGTCTAGTGGTTTCCCTACTTTCTTCAATTTATGTCTAAATTTTGCAATAAGTAGCTCATGATCTGAAGCACAGTCAGCTCCTGGTCTTGTTTTTGCTGACTCTGTAGAGCTGCATCATCTTTAGCTGCAAAGACTATAATCAATCTGCTTTCAGTATTGACCATCTGGTGATGTCCATGTGTAGAGTCTTCTCTTGTGTTGTTGGCAGAGGGTGTTTGCTATGATCAGTGCATTTTCTTGGCAAAATACTGTTAGCTTTTGACCTGTTTCATTTTGTACTTCATGGCCAAATTTTCCTATTACTCCAGGTATCTCTTGACTTCGCACTTTTGTATTCCAGTCCCCTATAATGAGGAGGACATCTTTTGGGGGTGTTAGTTCTAGAAGGTCTTGTAGGTCTTCATAGAACCGTTCAACTTCAACTTCTTCAGCATTACTGGTTGGGGCATAGACTTCGATTACCGTGCTATTGAATCATTTGCCTTGGAAATGAACAGAGATCATTCTATCATTTTTGAGATTGCATCCAAGTACTGTTTTTCAGATTCTTTTGTTTACTATGTGGGTTACTCCATTTCATCTAAGGGGTTCCTTCCCACAGTAGTAGATATAATGGTCGTCTGAGTTAAATTCACCCATTCCATTCCATTTTAATTCCCTGATTCCTAAAATGTCGATGTTCACTCTTGCCATCTCCTGTTCAACCACTTCCCATTTACTTGATTCACGGACCTAACATTTTCAGGTTCCTATGTAATATCACTCTTTAAAGCATCAGACTTTTCTTCCATCACCAGTCACATACACAGCTGGGTGTTGTTTTTGCTTTGGCTTTGTCCTTTCATTCTTTCTGGAGTTAGTTCTCCATTGATCTCCAGTAGCATATTGGGCACACAGCGACCTGGGATTTTATCTTTCAGTGTCATATATTTTTGCCTTTTCATATTGTGCATGGGGTTTTCAAGACAAGAATACTGAAGTGGTTTGCCATTCCCTTCTCCAGTGGACATTTTGTCAGAACTCTCCACCATGATTCTTCCATCTTGGGTGGCCCTACACGACATGGCTCATAGTTTCACTGAGCTAGACAAGGCTGTGGTCTACGTGATCAGTTTGTTCAGTTTTCTGTGATTGTGGTTTTCATTCTGTCTGCCCTCTGATGGATAAGGATAAGAGGCTTATGGAAGCTTCCTGATGGGAGAGAGTGACTGAGGGGGAAACTGGGTCTGATGGGCTGGGCCATGCTCAGTAAACCTTTAATTCAATTTGCTATTGATGGGCGGGTCTGTGTTCCCTCCCTGTTGTTTGACCTGAGGCCAAACTATGGTGGAGGTAATGAAGATAATGGCGACCTTCTTCAAAAGATCACATTCACGCACTGCAGTGTCCCCAGTCCTGCAGCAGGCCATCATCAACCCAAGCCTCTGCCAGAGACTCCTGGACAAATCATGGGCAAGTTTGGATCGGTCCCTTTTGGGGTCACTGCTCCTTTCTCCTGGGTCCTGGTGCACACATGGTTCTGTTTTTGCCCTCCAAGTGTCTGTTTCCCTAGTCCTGTATAAGTTCTAGTGGCTCTATAGTGGTGTTAATGATGACCTCCTCCAAGAGGGCTTATGCCATACCAAGGTCTGCTGCACCCAGAGCCCCTGCCCCTGAGGCAGGCCACTGCTGACCCATACCTTCACAGGAGACACTAAAACACAGCTCTGGCTCAGTCTCTGTGGGGTCTCTGGGTCCTGGTGTGTACAAAGTTTGTTTGAGTCCTCTGAGCATATCTGGCTGGTAAGGGGTTTGATTCTAAATGCAAATTTGACCCTTCTACCATCTTGCTGGGGCTTCTCTTTGCCCTTGGATGTAGGATATCTTTTTTTTTGGTGGGATCCAACATTCTCCAGTCAATGGTTGTTCAGCAGCGAGTTGTAGTTTTAGAGTTTTCACAGGAAAAGATGAGCGCTTGTCCTTCTACTTTGCCGTCTTATGCCACAATTAAGTTAAGTTAGAGTTGTCAATTAACTGGTAGATTGTGGAATGAATTCTCTAAAATGCCCACAGAGTCCATCAGCAAAGACTGGGAGACTTGTTGGTCCCAACGATCTAAAGAAATCTCTATTAAATCATTAGCGGACTTGGCACCCCACTCCAGTACTCTTGCCGGAAAAATCCCATGGATGGAGGATCCTGATAGGCTGCCATCCATGGGGTCGCAAAGGTCAGACACGACTGCGCGACTTCACTTTCACTTTTCACTTTCATGCATTGGAGAAGGAAATGGCAACCCACTCCAGTGTTCTTGCCTGGAGAATCCCAGGGATGGCGGAGCCTGGTGGGCTGCTGTCTATGGGGTCGCGCAGACTTGGACATGACAGAAGCGACTTAGCAGCAGCAGCAGCAACCATGGTGGACAGTTCTGACAAAATGTGGTCCACTGGAGAAGGGAATGGCAAATCACTTAAGTATTCTTGCCTTGAGAACCCCATGAACAATATGAAAAGGCAAAAAGATAGGACACTGAAAGATGAACTACCCAGGTCAGTATGTGCCCAATATGCTACAGGAGATCAGTGGAGAACTAACTCCAGAAAGAATGAAGGGACAGAGCCAAAGCAAAAAAAATACCCAGATGTGGATGTGACTGGTGATGGAAGAAAAGTCTGATGCTGTAAAGAGCAATATTCCATCAGATCAGATCAGATCAGATCAGTCGCTCAGTCGTGTCCGACTCTTTGCGACCCCATGAACCACAGCACGCCAGGCCTGCCTGTCCATCACCAGCTCCCGGAGGTCACCCAGACTCATACCCATCGAGTCAGTGATGCCATCCAGCCATCTCATCCTCTGTCGTCCCCTTCTCCTCCTGCCCTCAATCCCTCCCAGCATCAGAGTCTTCTCCAATGAGTCAACTCTTTGCATGAGGTGGCCAAAATACTGGAGTTTCAGCTTTAGCATCATTCCTTCTAAAGAAATTCCAGGATTGATCTCCTTCAGAATGGACTGGTTGGATCTTCTTGCAGTCCAAGGGACTCTCAAGAGTCTTCTCCAACACCACAGTTCAAAAGCATCAATTCTTCGGCGCTCAGCCTTCTTCACAGTCCAGCTCTCAAATCCATACATGACCACAGGAAAGACCATAGCCTTGACTAGGCGAACCTTTGTTGGTAAAGTAATGTCTCTGCTTTTGAATATGCTATCTAGGTTGGTCATAACTTTCCTTCCAAGGAGTAAGCGTCTTTTAATTTCATGGCTGCAGTCACCATCTGCAGTGATTTTGGAGCCCAGAAAAACAAAGTCTGACACTGTTTCCACTGTTTCCCCATCTATTTCCCATGTAGTGATGGGACCAGATGACATGATCTTCGTTTTCTGAATGTTGAGCTTTAAGCCAACCTTTTCACTCTCCACTTTCACTTTCATCAAGAGGCTTTTTAGCCCCTCTTCACTTTCTGCCATAAGAGTCGTGTCATCTGCATATCTGAGGTTATTGATATTTCTCCCAGCAATCTTGATTCCAACTTGTGTTTCTTCCAGTCCAGCATTTCTCATGATGTACTCTGCATATAAGTTAAATAAACATGGTGACAATATACAGCCTTGACATACTCCTTTTCCTATTTGGAATCAGTCTGTTGTTCCATGACCAGTTCTAACTGTTGCTTCCTGACCTGCATACAGATTTCTTAAGAGGCAGATCAGGTGGTCTGGTATTCCCATCTCTTTCAGAATTTTCCATAGTTTATTGTGATCCACACAGTCAAAGGCTTTGGCATAGTCAATAAAGCAGAAATAGATGTTTTTCTGGAACTCTCTTGCTTTTTCCATGATCCAGCGGATGTTGGCAATTTGATCTCTGGTTCCTCTGCCTTTTCTAAAACCAGCTTGAACATCAGGAAGTTCACGGTTCACATATTGCTCAAGTCTGGCTTGGAGAATTTTGAGCATTACTTTACTAGCGTGTGAGATGAGTGCAATTGTATGGTAGTTTGAGCATTCTTTGGCATTGCCTTTCTTTGGGATTGGGATGAAAACTGACCTTTTCCAATCTTGTGGCCACTGCTGAGTTTTCCAAATTTTCTGGCATATTGAGTGCAGCACTTTCACAGCATCATCTTTCAGGATTTGGAATAGCTCCACTGGAATTCCATCACCTCCACTAGCTTTGTTCGTAGTGATGCTTTCTAAGGCCCATTTGACTTCACATTCCAAGATGTCTGGCTCTAGGTCAGTGATCACATCATCATGATTTTCTGGGTCTTTGAAACTCTTTTTTGTACAGTTCTTCTGTGTATTCCTGCCACCTCTTCTTAATATCTTCTGCTTCTGTTAGGTCCACACCATCTCTGTCCTTTATCATGCCCATCTTTGCATGAAATGTTCCTTTGGTATCTCTGATTTTCTTGAAGAGATCCCTAGTCTTTCCCATTCTGTTGTTTTCCTCTATTTCTTTGCATTGATCACTGAAGAAGGCTTTCTTATCTCTTCTTGCTATTCTTTGGAACTCTGCATTCAGATGTTCATATCTTTCCTTTTCTCCTTTGCTTTTCGCTTCTCTTCTTTTCACAGCTATTTGTAAGGCCTCCCCAGACAGCCATTTTGCTTTTTTGCATTTCTTTTCCATGGGGATGGTCTTGATCCCTGTCTCCTGTACAATGTCACGAACCTCATTCCATAGTTCATCAGGCACTCCATCTGTCAGATCTAGGCCCTAAAATCTATTTCTCACTTCCACTGTATAATCATAAGGGATTTGATTTAGGTCATACCTGAATGGTCTAGTGGTTTTCCCTACTTTCTTCAATTTCAGTCTGAATATGGCAATAAGAAGTTCATGGTCTGAGCCACAGTCAGCTCCTGGTCTTGTTTTGCTGATTGTATAGAGCTTCTCCATCTTTGGCTGCAAAGAATATAATCGATGTGATTTCGGTGTTGACCATCTGGTGATGTCCATGTATAGAGTCTTCTCTTGTGTTGTTGGAAGAGGGTATTTGCTATGACCAGTGCATTTTCTTGGCAAAACTCTGTTAGTCTTCGCCCTGCTTCATTCCATGTTCCAAGGCCAAATTTGCCTGTTACTCCAGGTGTTTCTTGACTTCCTACTTTTGCATTCCAGTCCCCTAAAATGAAAAGGACATCTTTTTTGGGTGTTAGTTCTAAAAGGTCTTGTAGGTCTTCATAGAACCGTTCAACTTCAGCTTCTTCAGCGTTACTGGTTGGGGCATAGACTTGGATTACTGTGACACTGAATGGTTTGCCTTGGAAACGAACAGAGATCATTCTGTCATTTTTGAGATTGCATCCAAGTACTGCATTTCGGACTCTTTTGTTGACCATGATGGCCACTCCATTTCTTCTGAGGGATTCCTGCCCACAGTAGTAGATATAATGGTCATCTGAGTTAAATTCACCCATTCCAGTCCATTTTAGTTCGCTAATTCCTAGAATGTCGACATTCACTCTTGCCATCTCTTGTTTGACCACTTCCAATTTGCCTTGATTCATGGACCTGATATTCCAGGTTCCTATGCAGTATTGCTCTTTACAGCATCGGACTTTGCTTTTATCACCAGACACATCCACAGCTGGGTATTCTTTTTGTTTTGGCTCCATCCCTTCATTCTTTCTGGAGTTATTTCTCCACTGATCTCCAGTAGCATATTGGGCCTCTACTGACCTGGGGAGTTTCTCTTTCAGTATCCTATCATTTTGCCTTTTCATACTGTTCATGGGGTTCTCAAGGCAAGAATACTGAAGTGGTTTGCCATTCCCTTCTCCATAAGAACCTGGAATTTTGGTTTCATAAATCAAGGAAAATTGGAAGTGGTAAAAAGAGATGGCAAGAGTGGTTTTGGCCATTCTCGAGGAACCAAAAAAAAAAAAGGGAAGGGAAGGAGTTAATTTAACTGAACACCTTTTTTGCTACTACTGTGGGCAGGAATCCCTTAGAAGAAATGGAATAGCCATTATAGTAAACAAAAGAGTCCGAAATGCAGTACTTGGATGCAATCTCAAAATGACAGAATGATCTCTGTTTGTTTCCAAGGCAAACCATTCAATATCATGGTAATCCAAGACTATACCCCGACCAGTAACTCTAAAGAAGCTGAAGTTGAACGATTCTATGAAGACCTACAAGACCTTTTGGAACTAACACCCAAAAAAGATGTCTTTTTCATTATAGGGGACTGGAATGCAAAAGTAGGAAATCAAAAAACACCCAGAGTAACAGGCAAATTTGGCTTTGGAGTATAGAATGAAACAGGGCAAAGGCTAATAGAGTTCTGCCAAGAGAACGCACTGGTCATAGCAAACACTGTCTTCCAACAACACAAGAGAACACTCTACACATGGACATCACCAGATGGTCAACACCGAAAT
Organism: Tragelaphus eurycerus; assembly: GCA_935064755.1. Classification (NCBI taxonomy): domain Eukaryota; kingdom Metazoa; phylum Chordata; class Mammalia; order Artiodactyla; family Bovidae; genus Tragelaphus; species Tragelaphus eurycerus. The sequence continues at coordinate 626,001 of CAKXYN010000238.1, forward strand.
CAGATCGATTATATTCTTTGCAGCTAAAGATGGAGAAGTTCTGTATAGTCAGCAAAAAAAAAAAAAAAAAAAACAAGACACTGAGCTGACTGTGGCTCAGATCATTAACTCCTTATTGCTAAATTCAGACTTAAATTGAAGAAAGTAGGGAAAACCACTAGACCATTCAGGTATGACCTAAATCAAATCCCTTATGACTATACAGTGGAAGTGAGAAATAGATTTAAGGGACTAGATCTGATAGACAGAGTTCCTGAAGAACTATGGACAGAGGTTCATGACACTGTACAGGAGACAGGGATCAAGACCATTCCCATGGAAATGAAATGCAAAAAAGCAAAATGGTTGTCTGAGGAGGCCTTACAAATAGCTATAAAAAGAAGACAAGTGAAAAGCAAAGGAGAAAAGGAAAGATATAAGCATATGATTGCAGAGTTCCAAAGAATAGCAAGGAGAGATAAGAAAGCCTTCCTCAGTGATCAATGCAAAAAATAGAGGGAAACAATAAAATGGGAAAGACTAGAGATCTCTTCCAGAAAATTAGAGATTTTCTTGAAGGGAACATTTCATGCAAAGATGGGCTTGATAAAGGACAGAAATGGTATGGACTTAACAGAAGCAGAAGATATTAATCAGAGATGGCAAGAATACACAGAAGAACTGTACAAAAAATATCTTCATGACCCAGATCGTCATGATGGTGTGATCACTCACACTCACCTAGAGCCAGACATCCTGGAATGTGAAGTCAAGTGGGTCTGAGGAAGCATCACTACAAACAAAGCTAGTGGAGGTGATGGAATTCTAGTTGAGGTAGTTCAAATCTTAAAAGATGATGCTGTGAAAGTGATGCACTAAATATGCCAGCAAATTTGGAAAACTCAACAGTGGCCACAGGACAGGAAAAGGGCAGTTTTCATTCCAATCCCAAGGAAAGGCAATGCCAAACAATGCTCAAGCTATCACACAGTTGCACTCATCTCACACGCTAGTAAAGTAATGCTCAAAATTCTCCAAGCCAGACTTCAGCAATATGTGGAAGTGAACATCCAGATGCTCAAGCTGGTTTTAGAAAAGGCAGAGGAATCAGAGAACAAATTGCCAACATCTGATGGAACATTGAAAAAGCAAGAGAGTTCCAGAAAAAACATCTACTTCTGCTTTATTGACTATGCCAAAGCCTTTGACTCTGTGGATCACAATAAACTGGAAAATTCTGAAGGAGATGGGAATACCAGACCACCTGACCTGCCTTTTGAGAAATCTGTATGCAGGTCAGGAAGCAACAGTTAGAACTGGACATGGAACAACAGACTGGTTCCAAATAGGAAAAGGAGTATGTCAAGGCTGTATATTGTCACCCTGCTTATTTAACTTATATGCAGAGTACATCATGAGAAATGCTGGGCTGGAAGAAGCACAAGCTGGAATCAAGATTGCCAGGAGAAATATCAATAACCTCAGATATGCAGATGACATCATCCTTATGGCAGAAAGTGAAGAAGAACTAAAGAGCCTCTTGATGAAAGTGAAAGAGGAGAGTAAAAAAGTTTTCTTAAAGCTCAACATTCAGAAAACTAAGATCATTGCAGCCATTCCCATCACTTCATGGCAAATAGATGGGGAAACACTGGAGACAGTGGCTGACTTTATGTTTTGGGACTCTAAAATCTCTGCAGATGGTGATTGCAGCCATGAAATTAAAAGACGCTTTCTCATTGGAAGGAAGTTATGACCAACCTGGACAGCATATTAAAAAGCAGAGACATTACTTTGCCAACAAAGTTCCATTTAGTCAAGGCTATTATTTTTCCAGTAGTCATGTATGGATGTGAGAGTTGTACTATAAAGAAAGCTGAGTGCTGAAGAATTGATGCTTTTGCACTGTGATGTTGGAGAAGACTCTTGAGAGTCCCTTGGACTGCAAGGAGATCCAACCAGTCCATTCTAAAGGAGATCAGTCCTGGGTGTTCATTGGAAGGACTGATGCTGAAGCTGAAACTTCATTACTTTGGCCAGCTGATGCGAAGAACTGAGTCATTTGAAAAGACCCTGGTGCTGGGAAAGATTGAGGGCAGGAGGAGAAGGGGGATGACAGAGGATGAGATGGTTAGATGGCCTTACCTACTCAATGGACATGGGTTTGGGTAGACTCCGGCAGTTGGTGATGGTCAGGGAGGCCTGGCGTGCTGTGGTTAATGGGGTTACAAAGAGTCGGACAGGACTGAGTGACTGAAGTGAACTGAAAGCTAAATGAAAAATTATCTTCAGTGGCCACATACAACAATAATATGGGTTTTTCAGAATTATTTCAGAAAGTTCTAACAAAATCAACCAATAATAATTACTAGCAGCAGTAACTACAAACTCTTGAATGAGAGAGAATCTGATATTTTTAGTCACCACATTGTACAAAATGCCAAGTGTTTTTCAACAAAGAAGTCATGAGTCATGGGTTTAATGCAAGAGTTATGAGACACGAGTTTGATTCCTGGGTCTCAATATCCCCTGGAGGAGGGCACAGCAACTCACTCCAGTATTCTTGTCTGAAGATAGAGGAGCCTGGCAGGCTACGGTCTATAGGGTCACAAAGAGTCAGACACAACTGAAGCAGCTTAGCATGCACAAAAATAAATAAGAAACTGTGATCATTGCAGAGTGGGGGAAATTATCCACTAGAAACTGTTCCTGAGGAGTCCCAGATGTTGGATTTACTATGTAGACTTTGGGCTTCCCAGGTGGAGCTAGTGGTAAAGAACCCCTCTGCCAAAGCAGGGGAGATAAGAGACACGGGTTTGATCCTTTGGTTGGGAAGATCCCCCGGATAAGTGTGTGGCAATCCACTCCAGTATTTTCGCCACGGACAGAGGAGCCTGGCGGGCTATAATCCAAAGGGTCCCATAGAGTGGGACATGACTGAAGTGACTTAGCATGTATCATGTAGACTTCACAACTATTGAAAATATATTTAAGAACTAAATAAAGTCATATCTAAAGAACTGAAGGAAATTGGAAAGTATGGATGTTTTATTAAAGAGGATATCTATAAAAAGATAAAACAAATAGAAATTTTTAAATTGAGAATTATAATAACTGAAATGAAAATTTCACTAGAAGGCTTTAAGTGAAGATTTGGTCAGGCAGGAGGATAATCAGTGAACTTGAAGATGAATCAGTTAAGATTAACAAGTCTGAGAAAATAAAAGAATATAATTAAGAAAAATAAACAGAACCTCAGAACTCTGTGGAACATTATCAGGAATGTCAACATAGGCATAACTGGAGTCATAGAATTACTGGAAAGAGATAAAGGAACAGAGAGAATATCTGATTAATTGCTAGCTAAAAATTACCTAAACTTCAGGAAAAACATTAATTTACATATTCAAGATGCTCAAATAATTCCATGCAGGAGAAACTCAGAGATCATACCTAGATACATCATAATCAACTGTCAAGCAAAGACAAAGAGAGAGTCTTTAAAGCAGAAATAGAAAAGAAACTCATTACATACAATAAATTCTCAATAAAATTAATGTTAAAAAACACAGCATCCAGAAAATAGTGGGATAGCATATCCAAAGTGATGAAAGGAAGAAAATATCTACTAAAACTCTATATCTTTAGAAATAAAGAGAAATGAAGACTTTCCATGTTTTAAAATATGTAGAGAGTTCATCACTAGTAGCCGTGTCCTAATGACTATAGTCTTTCAGAATTACATGAAAGGACACTAGGTAGTAACTTGATTCCATGTTAAAAAATAAAGAGCACTCATAAATTTAATATCATAAGTTTACAAAAGTATAAATGCATTTTTTTGCATTTGTTTTCCTATCCAATTTAAAAGTCTAAAAGTTGTGTGTTCCAGGGGCTAGAGAGAGGAGAAAATGGGGGATATCTACTGACAAGTAAGGCAGGGAAGGGTGGGTGGTGTGATGACAATGATCTGGAAATAGATGGTGGTACTGGTTTCCCAACTTTGTAAATATTATAAGAACTACTCTCTTGTATGTTATAAAAAGAGAAAAACTGCTGAATTATATACTTTAAAAAATAAATCTTAACTTTTGCATGGCTGTACTGGTAGCACAAAGGGGAAGAGATGAGATGGTAAGAGGATCCTCAGTGAGGATTGAGCTGTAGCCAGATTAGAAAGTACCATAGCATAACACATTTGGAATTTACCCCAATGGCAATGGGAGCAACTGACAAACTTTTATCAGAGTTAGGAAATGCTCACATTCTGAGAAAAATCATTCTATAACAATAGTTTCCTAAATTAATTTATGACAAAACTTTGCTTAAATAAGAATCCAATGACAGAATACCAAAGAGATAGTGAACTGAAGTAGATGCTTAGCTTAAAGCAAATAACAAGATAATCTCAGAATAGTTTGTTGCATGAAATGATGAAAATATGATCCATAATGGTTTTAAAACAGATTGTTAGATACTATAATGCTATTATATAAAATAAAAATACTATTGAGATACTATTCAGAATATTTCATATTTTATTGTAAATATGAAAATTCCAATATCTGAAGTATAGAAACTTAGTTCTTTGCAGAGTAATATGAAATTCCATTTACTATCTTATTTACTACCTGTACATTGTGACCAAGGGAAACTCTTAAGCTCCATGTTATGCATTTTCCAGTTAGGCTGTGCTGTCCTGTGCTGTGCTAAGTTGCTTTAGTCCTGTCTGACTCTTTGTGACCCCATGGACTGTCACCTGACAGGTTCCTCTGTTCATGGGATTTACCCAGGCAAGAATACTGAAGTGGGTTGTCATTCCCTTCTCCAGTAGACCTTCCCAACCCAGGGGCACTGTTAGGTTCAGTCAGTTCAGTTCAGTCACTCAGTCGTGTCCGACTCTTTGGGACTCCATGAATCACAACACGCCAGGCCTCCCTGTCCAGCACTGACTCCCGGAGTTCACTCAAACTCATGTCCATCGAGTTGATGATGCCATCCAGCCTTCTCATCCTCTGTCATGCCCTTCTTCTCCTGCCCCCAATCCCTCCCAGCATCAGAGTCTTTTCCAATGAGTCAACTCTTCGCATGAGGTGGCCAAAGTACTGGAGTTTCAGCTTTAGCATCATTCCTTCCAAAGAAATCCCAGGGCTGATCTCCTTCAGAATGGACTGGTTGGATCTCCTTGCAGTCCAAGGGACTCTCAAGAGTCTTCTCCAACACCACAGTTCAAAAGCATCAATTCTTGGGCGCTCAGCCTTCTTCACAGTCCAGCTCTCACATCCATACATGACCATAGGAAAAACCATAGCCTTGACTAGATGAACTTTTGTTGGCAAAGTAATGTCTCTGCTTTTGAATATGCTATCTAGGTTGGTCATAACTTTCCTTCCAAGGAGTAAGCGTCTTTTAATTTCATGGCTGCAGTCACCATCTGCAGTGATTTTGGAGCCCAGAAACATAAAGTCTGACACTGTTTCCACTTTCTCCCCATCTATTTCCCATGAAGTGATGGGACCAGATGCCGTGATCTTCGTTTTCTGATGTTGAGCTTTAAGCCAATATTTTTATTCTCCTCTTTCACTTTCATCAAGAGGCTTTTTAGTTCCTCTTCACTTTCTGCCATAAGGGTGGTGTCATCTGTGTATCTGAGGTTATTGATATTTCTCCCAGCAATTTTGATTCCAGCTTGTGCTTCTTCCAGCCCTGAGTTTCTCATGATGTACTCTGCATATAAGTTAAATAAGCAGCATGATAGTATACAGCCTTGACGTACTCCTTTTCCTATTTGGAGCCAGTCTGTTGTTCCATGTCCAGTTCTAACTGTTGCTTCCTGACCTGCATATAGATTTCTCAAGAGGCAGGTCAGGTGGTCTGGTATTCCCATCTCTTTCAGAATTTTCCACAGTTTATTGTTATCCACACAGTCAAAGGCTTTGGCATAGTCAATAAAGCAGAAAAAGATGTTTTAGGCTGCTCAAAAAAATGTTAATTATTTTATCATGGACTACTCATCTGCTGACTTTTTTGATATAAAGCACCCATTTTATAGTATTCTAGTTTTTTGCTTATTTGATTCAGATATAATCTACATGGAAATAGTTTTCCAATCTATATGGAAACTTGTGTGATCAACATATTTATAATAAATATTGAATGATAACACAAATACATGTTGAAATGATTAGATATAAATACATAGCATAGTTAAACATCAAAGAGACAAATCATTAACATGAAAGTTAGCAAAAGTCTATCTATGTGTAAAGCAACTATCATTACATTGAGCCATCATTCATTCTTGAGCCATTATTCATCTAGTGACTCAGATGGTAAAGAATCTACCTGCGATGCAGGAGACACAGGTTTGATACCTGGATCAGGAAGATCTCTTGGAGAAAGGAGTGGCATGTAGACATCATTCATTCTTAGGTAGTACTTAGAAATAACTCATCAGATATCTGTAAAAATATAGTATTTGATAACACAAATACTATATTCTTAAATGCTTATCATTTAAAATGCTTAATATTTTAAATATTTTTAAATGCTCAGTATTTTGCTTAGTTGTATATTTAACATAAATTTGAGAAGAGAGAATTTCCTGTTGATCCAGTGGCTAAGACTCTGCACTTTCGTTGATGAGGGCCCAGGTTCAATCCCCGGTTGGAGAACTAAGATTCTGCAAGCTGCATGGAGTCACCAAAATAAAAAGTATCTTTTAAAAGTTGAGAAGAAAAATATCACTAAAATCAGCTTTTTTTTTTTCTTTTTAGGAAAAAAGCATTATAACCAACTTGTAGCATTTTATTCTTTCTTATAAAATGGTTGAATTTTATTTAGAATGATTCCCAGTTTCTGGTTTGGGTGACTGAGTAGATAGTTTTGCCATTTACTGAAAAAAGAAAAACCAGAAGAAGAATAAATCTTAAAGCAAAGAGTTCAGTTCATTTCTTAATAAGGGTTTGGTGTCCCTGTAAGACATCCATGTGGATATATTCAATAGGCAATTGAATATGTATGTATTGGATTTAGGGCAGAGATTTGAACAGGATTCACAGATTTTAGAGATATTAGCATATAAATATTAATTGAAATCATAGGACTCGATGCAGTCAGAAGGAGTGTAAAATCAGAAAAGCAGACCTAGAAAAGAACACTGAATAATGCCAAGATTGATACTGAATATATTTCCACAAAAAAAAGCAAATATCAACGACAAACAGTGGGGTAATCAGAGGGTCAGATCAATAGCCAGCTATTATTATTTGGAGAAGGAATGAACTAGTTTTCATGACTGACTGAAAGTGAAGAGTACGGAAGATAGAGGAACTTCAGGATAACTCACAGGTTTTCTAACTTAGGCAACAACTTAGGAAGAGAGAGCATGTCTGTGGGATTCCTTAATATATGGAGGAGAAATAGCTTTTTAAAGGAAATTCATAGTTAATTTCTGAATTTACTAAATTATATGAAAGCTTTCATAAGTAGAAGAGGACTAGTGGAAAAGTTGTTCATTTGTTATTCAGTTGTTTTCTGCATAGTGAAGCTTATGTCTTGAATGTTCTTAACTGTCAGGGAGACGATAGAATAGACAACACTATTGTACTTCTTCCATAGGGGCATGAATAATTGGCTAACTTTGCCTCATGGCAGGGAGGAAAGTCAGAATATCTAATCTCTTAAGGGCTTTCTATTAACTCCTTAAGGTATCACCTGATTCATCCTGGATTTCCTAAGCATCTTATTTTTCCATGATATCCATGATGTCCGATGTTTGTGTAACATACTTAATGCTTTCAAATGTATCTACTTATCCTATTTTGTATATACCTAAGTAATTGCATGTCTTCTGCTTGACTTACATTAAAAAAGATTTATTATGATTTATTCTGAAGGGAGTTCTGCTGCTATGAATTAGGCCCTAAGTATTATCAATTGGGTCATTAATTTGTCAAATTCTCTTGTATTTTTCCACAAATAAAAAAAAAAATTATACCTAAAGCAAGAAGTTAGAACATGCACTATATTGTCTTTCAGGCTTCATATTATCTGGCTATTAGAATGAAGATGATAGTCTGAAAGCCCCAATAAAATGGTAACATTTAAAGTTGATTTATTTTTTTCCAAAGCAAGTTTTATACAAGCCAATGAAAGATGCATGAGTTATATACATTTATGCCTGGCTGACTTGAACTTTACATTTAATTATTCTGTAGTTTTAAAAAGTAAGAGCAGTCTAAGTCTGCGTGTGTATGTGTTTATGTATATGTTTGTCAACAAGAAGCTGCATATTAAGAAAAAAAACTAATACAACATTGTAAAGCAATTATATTCCAATAAAAAAACTAAAATACATAGACAATGGAAATTTGCTGTATGGCTCAGGAAACTCAAACAGGGGCTCTGTATCAATCTAGAGGGGTGAGATGGGAAGGAAGATGGGAGGGAGGTTCAAAAAGAAAGGGATACATGTATACCTATGACGGATTCTTATTGAGGTTTGACAGAAAACAGCACAATTCTGTAAAGCAATTATCCTTCATTAAAAAAAAAATAGATAAATTTAAAAAAAGAAAAGAAGCTGAATGTACATAAACTGGTTCATTTACAAATCATCTAATCTCTTTCCACTTCTGTATATCTAACTTCATGCCATGCATAATGATCATTGTTGTTAAAAACAGTAATGACCTTTGAACCCTTGCAACATTCTAAATCAACAACTCCACTATGATTATTTGACTTTAAATATATAGAATTAAGCTAATACTTAAACTGTTTTTCAACAAGAGCTAAAATAATTATTTAACCCTCCTTTAAAGATGTTCGTTCATTCATAATTTCAATTTCTTTATCACACTGCTCAATTTCAGACAATAAATCCCATGATAATTTCTAGTGTCAGGGACACCTCATTGTAATAAAGGAATACACTCTCATACACCATTATGTGTTCACAAGCAATACATGGATCTGTAGTATACCAAAATATATGGTAAAATGTATGCTTTAAAACAAAATATAAAATATCTATTGTAATCTGTATTTGTCATTTGATTGCTTTATGGAATGAATAATTTGAATAATGTTTATCTGCTAGAATCTTTGCTTCAGAACAGTTCTGTACTTGAGGACTAAGAAAATAGAACAATATAAAACAGATCCCATGATGACAGGATAGGGAGTACTGGAAATAAATGAGCCATGCTAAGCCCAGTGATATTCATCTGCAACAGAAAATGTTAATAGCTAATGGTTGTGATTTGAACTTATCATTGATTTTCATTTCTTTGCCATAAATTGCCCACATGCTATTAGCAGCAGGCCAAGCTGGTTGCTACAATGCTCTTCTCCAAAGCCTATAAATTATAAGCTTTAAATCAAAAAGTGCTCCAGTGGCTCTTGAAGGTTATACTGCTCTAGTTCTGTTGATGAGCTGAACTTTCTAAGACCATGAACCATCTTCAGGTTAAACTCAGTGAGAACAATGAACACAATATTCAACTTTTTTATTATCTAAGTATGCTTTGGGTGCTAATGTTTAACGATAGCATCAATACAGAAATTTTGAGCTGACTCTACTAGATAGCAGAGGTGTAATAAAAAATTAACTTTTCTCCAACTATTTCACTAAACTTGAAATAGAAGGCATCAGAAGCACTCTCAAAGAAAGTCTTAACTGTAATACTTTTTATATTTTGATCCACTTGGTTGTTTGGTTTTCTAATTCCATAAAAGTTCATAATGGTAAACAAACTGTGAACTGAAATAGATATTATAGTGAAGCACATTTTCTTAATAAACATATACTCTTCCAGAATAGAAAATGCTTTTCAGTTAATGCAGATGAAATAGAATTTCAATAAAAGATTTTGCTTACCATCAAGGTGAGAAAAAGCAAGAATGAGTTAGTTAGAATGATTTTGATAGTACAATCCAAAAGAATTGAAGGAGATAATAAACAATCCTAGGTTTTGCAAATTTTAAATATTCATTTACCTTAGCGGGGACCTAGGAGATGTTTTATGGGAAGTTTTTGTAGTCTAAGGATCAAGTAATTTCTGAGACACAGTGTGGAAATTAGCTTCTAGCATAATCCCACCTTCTGGTATCCTTGCTCCCTTCCTCCAATGGTCTTTTGGATCTCTGCTATATTGTGAGTAGCCCTATGGGGAGGTCCATGAATAGAGACAGTAAATCAATTAATGTCTTTGGTCAACAGCTATCAAAGAATAGAGCCTTGTCAGCAACTGTGTTATAAGCTTAGAAGTAGATTCTCCAGCCTTGAGATGACAACAGTCTGACTATAATCCCATGAAAGACTCTGAACTAAAACAACTCAGCTAAGCTGTTCCCAAATTCCTGACCCTCATAAAGTATTATGATAATCCATACTTGCTTTATTAAACTGTCTAGTTTGGGGGCAAGGTGCTATACAGCAGTGGATGACTGAAACACTCCACATATCATTTTTTTTTACATACTGTATTTCAAGATACATTATAACATGTAGAACTCTGAATGGAGAAATATATGACATTTCAAACATTGTACATTATCCCAGAAAAAATAGACTGCTTTAAGAGTCTGAATCTTCAAAATAAAAAGTCAATTTCTTTTTACTGGATGGCCTTTGAGAAGATTGTCTATGTTCAATAAAGTAGTAATTATCTCATTTCATAGAAGTCTTGATAGACGGTTCATCTCACGGATTTTCTTGGATAAAGAGCAGTTTAGAAATAACTGTCTTGCTGTCAGTAAAAGTTACTTGATATATTTACAATGATGCAATCGATGGCAAGGTTTAAGAGTGATAAAAGTGATAACTGAAAGTTTTAAAAAGCGATTATCAGGTGTTAGGCCATGAAAATATTTTTTTAATTTATAAATCAATTCCCAAATAGATTTTTAAAACAGAACCCTTATAGAGCATTTGGGTAAAAGCTATGAAAGGGTAGTTCAGATCTTCAGTAGATAGGAGAAAATATTTCCTTGCTGCAGTACTGTAAACCATTATCTAAGAACCTGACAACAGTTTGAAAATCACTGTTTAAAAGTACATGTCTACCTAGAATTATATGTTTAAATTGTAAAGTTTAATTCTTCTAATGAGGTAAAGTTATAATCAGTAGTTTGGCTATATATACAAGAACAGATTTTTTTTAGCTCACTTGCTTAACACTATTATTTCTATTTTTTAAAATATTATCTATTCCTTAGAGTCAGGAACTTATGCAACTTCTTCCTGATTGCCGACATCACCTATCACTGGTAAATTAGGTACAATTACATGCTAATATAGTAGGCAATTTTGAAAGCACTTTTATTTCTGTCACTCCAGGTATATGCAAATGTAAATTATTAGATTTTTATTGTGATATTAGCAAAGCTACAGTTTTTCCAGTAGTCATGTATGAATGTGAGAGCTGGACTATAAAGAAAACTGAGCACCGAATAATTGACGCTTCTAAACTGTGGTGTTGCAGAAGAATTTTGAGACTCCCTTGGACTGCAAGGAGATCCAACCAGTCAATCCTAAAGGAAATCAGTCCTGAATATTCATTGGAAGGATTGATGCTAAAGCTGAAGCTCCAATACTTCGGCCACCTGATGTGAAGAACTGACTCACTGGAAAAGACCCTGATGCTGAGAAAGATTGAGAGTAGGAGGAAAAGGAGACAATAGAGGATGAGATGGTTGGATGGCATCACTGACTCTATGGACATGAGTTTGAGTAAACTCCAAGAGTTGGTGATGGACAGGGAAGCCTGGTTTGCTGCAGTTCATGGGGTCACAAAGGTCGGACGTGACTGAGTGACTGAACTGAATTCATCTGCTTTAAAGATATTATAATAGGGCTGCTCATTTAAAGCATATAATCTTTATCGGGCTGTTTTTTAAGCACTTGTTAACATTCAAAATCCTATGACTTTGGTATTAGTGTTATCTCCATTTTACTGATGGGGAGGTTAGGGATAGAGATCTTCAGTAACTTGCTCTGGGTCGGAGAGCTAGTAATTGATGGAGCTGATTCCAGACCCTCTGGCTTCACAGACAGTGTGCTTGTCCATTAGACAGCATTCCCTCAGGAGAAGTTAATCCACAGTTCTCAGTTAGCCGCAGCACACTCCAGAGCTTAGATTTACAATGCATTTTAGGTATTTTCCTTCCACTCAGAAGTCTTCCTTTGCCTCCCTCAAACCACCTTCTGTTCTACTCCCAAAAATGAGTGTATCTCTGCCATTGCATATCTTTCTGTATCTGAATTGCTTGTTTATGAGTTATTATAGACAGTGAGATCTTTGAAGACAAAAATCATGTCTTATTTATCTTTACGTTACCAGAGTTTTGTTTAGCATAGGGTCTGACACTCTGTAGGTATGTAGTGTTTGGTGAACAAAGCTGACCTGAATACTACTGTATATGTCATGAAAAATTACTGTTACCACACCCAACATGTAAAACAATGATCTATTAAAATGCTTATGATATGTAAGACACTATGCTATACATCTTCTGCACGTATTACTCCATTTTGTTCTTACAACAGTATGTATAGGGCAAATATAGCTATCATCATTTTACTTATAAAGGGACTGAGGCTCAAAAAGATTAAGTGATTTGTTTGCCTAAGGTCACGGCTATTAAGTGGTAAACTCAGTTCCCCTAAACTCTAGTCAATAGGTCTCATAAAGCCTATACTCTTTACCTACCTAGTAAGCTGATTCCAAGAGGCAAATTTGATGGAAATTTTTCCCTGATTCCTGACTCTAAATTGCTGAAAATCCAAACTTATGGATATTGTTTGGATACCTATGGATACTTATGGATACCTTAACAATTAAGAAATTGAGGCTAGGCAGAGAAATTGAGGCTACGCTCAAATGAAGGAGTAGGTCCAGAGAGGCACATATTGAAGCCATTAGAGCAGTGTGTATATGGACCTTCAGAGCTGTGAAATACACTTATGGGTAAATTGATAGCCCCCTTCTGCATCCAGTTTTTGTCCCTTTCTCTTCATTGTAATTATAGGTAAAGTGTACTCATTCCTGTTAAGGGCAGGAAAACTTCCATTTCATCTACAGTAAATCAAGGGGAGAAAAGTCATTTACCTAAGATGCTGTTTGAATTGGAAAGATCAGAGAAACATATTTTGTGTTTGACATTCATCAGGAAACATGAGTATAATGAAAGATTTGAACTAGCCACTTTCCATACTTAGAACTAAGGAAAATGTTGTATTTAGAACCTTATAAAATATGATTATACATAAGTTTTCTGTGCATATATTTTACACAGAATAGACATGCATTAGTATCAAACTGAAAAGTAATGCAAATCTCTTAAAAGTAAGCCTATGAAACTGAATCTTACTTGATTAAACATTGCCAAATACTTAACATAGCTTTAATTGAATTTTACATCACACAGAAGGAAATGAGTAAAGAAAAATCACATTCTTAGTAAAATTTCAAAAGTCAATAAACTTTCTCTAAATGCAACAGATTTCCAATGACAAATTTTATGAGGGGTCTTTTCAGCTCAAAGCTGAAGAAGTGTTATGAAGTGTAGTTATTATAGCAAGATCTGAACATTTATTCACCTGTTACAGGTTCACCAGGAGGATTGAACAAACACTTATATATTTTACAATAACCTAGGAGAACTAGCAGTTGCAGAAAGAAAATGTTCAAGTGAAATATAGTGACAAGAAATCCTTGATGGTTTGATATGGGTTCATCTACATCAGAAAAACCAACAACTGTATATTCCCTTAGGGAATTCCTTACAAACAATTATGATGAGTAGAGAGGAAAAAAACAAAAAGATAAGGCAATCTTTTTTGAAGACATTTCTGAGTCATTTTGACCTGCTTTCCTTTGGATAAAACCACATGCTAGTTTTCTTCATAAAACTTTTTAGATGTTGAACTTTTGATGAAGGAATGGTGACTTTATTCTATTCTTAGTTCTTCACTAAGTTCATGATTGATAGGAAGCTAAATTCAAACTGACAGAGGAAAAAGCTCTATAATGCATGTTTCTCTTAGAAAAATGTTTAAATTAAAAAACAAAATCCCAGAGTAATAGAAAATTATTTAGTTCTCTAATTTCATTATTCAGCCTACATGGATTGTCTGTGCACATTAATACACTACAGCAGAAATTGTGTTCTTCTGGTAGAGGAGGCAATGATCAAACCATCCCCAAGAAAAGGAAGTGCAAAAAGGCAAAATGGCTGTCTGAGGAGGCCCTACAAATAGATGAGAAAAGAGAAGCTAAAGGCAAAGGACAAAAGGATAGGATATATCATCTGAATGTGGCATTCCAAGGAATAGCAAGGAGAGATAAGAAAGCCTTCCTCAGTAATCAGTGCAAAGAAATAGAGGAAAACAATAGAATGGGAAAGACTAGAGATCTCTTCAAGAAAATTAGAGATACCCAGGGAACATTTATGCAAAGATGAGCACCATAAACGACAGAAATTGTATGGACCTAACAGAAGCAGAAGATATTAAAAAAAGGTGGCAAGAATACACAGAAGAACTATACAAAAAAGATCTTAATGACCCAAATAACTACGATGGTGTGATCACTCACCAAGAGCCAGACATACTGGAGTCCAAAGTCAAGTGGGCCTTAGAAGCATCACTATGAACAAAGTTAGTGGAGGTGATGGAATTCTAGCTGAGCTATTTCAAGTCCTAAATATGATGCTGTGAAAGTGTTGCACTCAATATGCCAGCAAATTTGGAAAACTCAGTAGTGGCCACAGGATTGGAAAAGGTCAGCTTTGATTCCAATCCCAAAGAAAGGCAATGCCAAAGAATGTTCAAATTACCACACAGTTGCACTCATCTCACACACTAGCAAAGTACTGCTCAAAATTCTCCAAGTGAGGCTTAAACAGTACATGAACTGAGAAATTCTAGATGTTCAAGTTGGATTTAGAAAAGGCAAAGGAACCAGAGATCAAATTGCCAATATCTGTTGGATCATAGAAAATGCAATAGAGTTCCAGAAAACATCTATTTCTGCTTTATTGAATATGCCAAAGCCTTTGACTGTGTGGATCACAACAAACTGTGGAAAATTCTTCAAGAGATGTGAATACCAGACCACCTGACCTGCCTCCTGAGAAATCTGTATGCAGGTCAAGAAGCAACAGTTAGAACTGAACATGGAACAACACACTGGATCCAAATCGGGAAAGGAATACATCAAAACTGTATATTGTCATTCTGCTTATTTAACTTCTATGCAGAGAACATCATGCGAAATGCCAGACTGGACGGGGACAAGCTGACATGAAGATTTCCAGGAGAAATATCAATAACCTCAGATATGCAAATGACACCACCCTTATGGCAGAAAGTGAAGAAGAACTAAAGAGCCTCTTGATGATAGTGAAAGAGGAAAGTGAAAAAGTTGGCTTAAAACTCAACATTCCAAAAACTAAGACCATGGCATCCAGTCCCATCCCTTCATGGCAAATAGTTGGGGAAACAATGGATGCAGTGACAGACTTTATTTTCTTTGGCTCCAAAATCACTGCAGATGGTGACTGCAGCCATGAAATTAAAAGACGTTTACTCCTTGGAAAGTTATGACCAACCTAGACAGCATATTGAAAAGCAGAGACATTACTTTGCCAACAAAGATCCGTCCAGTCAAACCTATGATTTTTCCAGTAGTCAGGTATGGATGTGAAATTTGGAAAATAACTAAAGCTGAGCACCAAAGAATTGATGTTTTTGAACTGTGGTGTTGGAGAAGACTCTTGAGAATCCCTTGGACTGCAAGGAGATCAAATCAGTTCATCCTAAAGGAAATCAGTCCTGAATATTCATTAGAAGGACTGATGCTGAAGCTGAAGCTCCAATACTTTGACCACCTGATGCAAAGAGAACTGACTCACTGGAAAAGACCCCGATGCTGGGAAAGATTGACGGAGGAGATGGGGAAAGCAGAGGATGAGATGGTTCAATGGCATCACTGACACAATGGCCATGAGTTTGAGCAGGCTCTGGGAGTGGGAGATGGACAAGGAAACCTGGCCTTTGCAGCCCATGGGGTGGCAAAGATTTGGACATAACTGGGTGAATGAACTTACTGAACAGACACATGTATAAAATTGTTGTGGTTGTTTTTATATACCTATGTATAAAATTGTTCTTTTAGTTGTGTCCAAATCTTTGCAACCCCATGGATTTTAGCTCACCAGATTCCTCTGCCCATGGGATTTCCCAGGCAAGAATACTGAGTGGTTTGTCATTTTCTTTGCCAAGGGATCCTCCCAACCTAGAAATTGGACCCACATTTCTTGCATGTGCAGGTGAATTCTTTAATGCTGAGCCATCCAGGAAGCACATGTATAAAATTATCATGTTGTAAACATTAAATATATATGATTTTTACTTTAAAGGTTTTATTTATTTATTTTTCTTTTTAATTTATTTTTTTACTTTACAATATTGGATTGGTTTTGTCATACATCAACATGCATCCACCACAGGTGTACACGTGTTCCCCATCCTGAACCCCCTTCCCAGCTCCCTCCCCATCCCATCCCTCTGAGTCATCCCAGTGCACCAGCCCCAAGCTTCCTGTATCATGCATCGAACCTGGACTGGCAATTAATTTCTTATATGATATTATACATGTTTTAATGCCATTCTCCCAAATCATCCCTCCTCCTCTGTGACAGGGTCCAAAAGACGGTTCTATAAACCTGCTGTCTTGCATGCAGGGTTATTGTTACCATCTTTCTAAATTCCATATATATGCATTAATATACTGTATTGGTGTTTTTCTTTCTGGCTTACTTCACTCTGGCTCCAGTTTCATCCACCTCATTACAACTGATTCAAATGTATTCATTGTAATGGCTGAGTAATATTCCATTGTGTATATGTACCACAGCTTTATTATCCATTCGTCTGCTGATGGACATCAAGGTTGCTTCCATGTCATGGCTATTATAAACAGTGCTGTGATGAACGCTGAAGTACATGTGTCACTTTCATTTCTGGTTTCCTTAGTGTGAATGCCCAGCAGTGGGATTGCTGGGTTGTATGGCAGTTCTATTTCCGGTTTTTTAAGAATCTCCACACTGTTCTCCATAGTGGCTGTACTAGTTTGCATTCCCACCAACAGTGTAAGAGGGTTCCCTTTTCTCCACACCCTCTCCAGCATTTATTGCTTGTAGTCTTTTGGATCACAGCCATTCTGACTGGTGTGAAATGGTACCTCATAGTGGTTTTGATGTGCATTTCTCTGGTAATGAGTGATGTTGAGTATCTTTTCATGTGTTTGTTAGCCATCTGTATGTCTTCTTTGGAGAAATGTCTATTTAGTTCTTCGCCTATTTTTTGACTGGGTCGTTTATTTTTCTGGAATTGAGCTGCAGGAGTTGCTGCATATTTTTGAGATTAATTCTTTGTCAGTTGCTTCGTTTGCTATTATTTTCTCCCATCACCTTGTTTATAGTTTCTTTTGTTGTGCAGAAGCTTTTAATTTTAGTTAGGTCCCATTTTTATTTTTGCTTTTATTTCCAATATTCTGGGACATGAGTCATAGAGGATCCTGCTGTGATGTATGTCAGAGTGTGTTTTGCCTATGTTCTCCTCTAAGAGTTTTGTGGTTTCTGGTCTTATGTTTAGATCTTTAATCCATTTTGAGTTTATTTTTGTGTATGGTGTTAGGAAGTGTTCTAGTTTCATTCTTTTACACATGGTTGACCATTTTTCCCAGCACCACTTGTTAAAGAGATTGTCTTTTCTCCATTGTATATTCTTGCCTCCTTTGTCAAAGATAATATGTCCATAGGTGTGTGGGTTTATCTCTGGGCTTTCTATTTTGTTCCATTGCTCTATATTTCTGTCTTTGTGCCAGTACCATACTGTCTTGATGACTGTGGCTTTGTAGTAGAGCCTGAAGTCAGGCAGGTTGATTCCTCCAGTTCCATTCTTCTTTCTCATGATTGCTTTGGCTAATTGAGGTTTTTTGTATTTCCATACAAATTGTGAAATTATTTGTTCTAGCTAAAGGTTTTAAAATTAGAAAAAGTGTTTGAATTTTTTTAAAATTTAAAACTATTTACAAAACAGAAATAGACTCAGAGATATAGAAAACAAATATGATTATCAAAGGGTAAGATGGGAGAGGGATAAATCGAAAGTTTGGGATTGACATATATACCCTAATATATATAAAATAGATAACCAACAAGGATCTATTGTATAGCACAGGAGACTCTATTCAGTATTTGTAATAACTTAATAGAAGAAAATGTAAAAAGTGTGCACATATATAAATATATATATATATAACTGACTCATTTTGCTCTATACTAAAACAGCATGTAAATCAACTATATTTCAACAAAAATCAAAACATAAACAAATATTAAATGATTTCTATAGTGTATTATAATTTATCACATCAAATATATACACACAACAGTGCTAACATTTTAAGACATTGAGAACACTTTCAAGGGAATGTATTTGAATATATTATAGAGGTAGTCTGTGGGGGGAATGGGAATGGAGATCACGAATGAATAGGGGAAATAAAGAGAGTTGCCTTGTATAGATTGAAGATGATGGTGTGTCATGAATACCTCAGTTCTCTGCACTTGAAGTCCCAGGAAAAAGAACAAAAAAAGAAATAAAACCAAATGTGGAAGCTATTTCTTATTCCTTAACAGTAGTTATAGACATATATTTTTCCTAATGCAAGTTTTTAAAACTGTTTTAGTGTTCAAAATTGACAAATATGTAGTCAAATATTAATGTTATAGCTCTAGCCATGTTGTGGCTACTTTTCATATTACTGTTAGATAATATTTCAATTTAACTTCATTCATGATTTTAAAATATTATGTAATATGACACTAACTGTAACTACAATGTCTAAGATATAGGAATAATTTATGTCTCTAATCTGCCAAAAGAAAAAGAAAGGGAGAAATACAAGAAGCATCCTAGACATGGATTGAAACATAAACAATTTTTTTCTCTATTTTCAAGTCAAATGTGAAAATCTGGGCCAGGTTACTCACTTTAGCAGTATCTTAAGCAAAACTTTATATAACAATAAAATGTTCTCTTCCTGGTCTTCTCACATATTTTGTGCAGAGTAATAGGTAAGGAATTTAGCATCTGATGGATACAATAAAAACAGGAGATTCCATCCCACCCCCCCACACACAAAATAGAAGAGTCCCCTTTGCTTATAAAAACCTGCAACTGAAATGTCAGTTTCTCTGACCTTCAGTCTGTGATGAGGATAATATATATATAAATGTCTTGAAGGATCTGAGTAGTCACAGCAGTAGGCGATCATCTCCTCTTGATGAAATTATGTAGGCTATGAGTTTCTGTGTGTATACATCTCTGTAGCTAAATCTAAAAATAATTTAATTTATAGTGTATTTTGTTAGAACTTATTTTGTTTCCTTTCTCATGATATTGCTTTACAACAGAGACGGGCCAATCCACACCTCTCAACTGTACTGTGTTCTGTGGAAATTACAAAGGAAATAGAGGTCATAACCCAACCCTTATGGAGGTGCTTAATCTAATGGGGGGATTAGAAAACACAAATAAACACAGGTAATGGAAACACAATCAGTGACAGTAATCCAAACATGTCCGAGAGAAACACTTCATAATTATATTTAGAGACAAGATCTTAGGTGTGTAATAGCTCTGCCCTTTTGACTATTGCTATTGAAGACAAGGTCCTGGATTAAGAATTGGAAAATACAGATTTTAGTCAAGTGACTTTATACAAATTACCATCTGAACCTGAGTTTCTTGAAAAATACAGTTTGGACATTGGCTCTTTCTCTGCTGGCTTCAAAAATATTATAAGGATTAAGTGATAAAATATGTGTGAAAGTGCTTTGTAAATTGGAAAGCTATATTCATACCTGAGGAAATATTTTCTTTGAGATTCTTACCACTCATGCAATCTCCCCTAGAGAGCCAACACCTCTCACTTTGTATCTTAAGTACTTTGTAACTTAAGTACCAAGTCACCTCCTGTTCTGTCTTCTCAGTGAAACCTACATATGGTCTTTCCATCCTCTGAACTCCTAAGACTATTTCCTAGTCATTTCCTTTCCTGAAAGTGCCTGGTATTATTATTTAGTTTTTTGCGTACATTGTCTTTTCTACTTTACCACACTATAAGCCACTGGAGATTATGGGTTTGTCTGTTATATCTGAGTTTTTCCACAGTCAGTGCCTAGTATGGTTACTTTACATGAAGTGTTTCAATACATATTTATTGATTGACTATAGGATGGCTCATTCATTCATTTGGCAAATATACTGAGTACGTACTCTGTACCAGGTACTGTACTGTTCTAGGGATTGAGGACTATAACACCTACCCTCATGGAACTTATGTCTAACTGGGAAAGTCAGTGTATATAAATAATAATATGTTGGTATTTTTCTCAGGTAGTTTTAGTACTTGAAGAAAATATTTACACTTGAGGAAAAATGAAACAAGGGAAGGGAATTTAGTATGACTGTTGATCACAGGGGTTGGGATGCTCTATTATACAAGATGATCAGAAATATCTTCCCTGAGAAGGAAACATTAGAGTAGAGACCTAAACGAAGGAGCAAGTAATGCAAAGACCTGAAAGAAATGTGTTTCAAGCAGAAATGTATATCCCATCAGGTTGCCTTACTGATGGTGAATCAAGTTGACATGGAGTGATATCTTTTATGAGTGTACAACTTTATTTTTGCAGGAGCTATATATTCACTCTGTTAAAAATTATTATATCACCTTGCTAATTAAAGTTTTTTCTTTGTTTATTTTTTGCTGTGCTGGGTCTTCATTGCCGTGTGGGTTTTTCTCTAGTTGCAGCCAGCTGGGGCTACTCTTTGTTGCTGTGTGTGGGCTTTTCACTGCGGTGGCTTCTCTTGTGGAGCACAAACTCTAGGGTGCTCGAGCTTCAGGAGTTGCAGCATGTGGGTTCAACAGTTGTAGCACAAGGGCTTAGTTGCTCCCCCGGCGGGTGGGATTTTCCCTGACCAGGGATCTAGCCCATGTCTCCTGCAGACGGATTGTTTACCACTGAGTTACCAGGGATGGTCCATGCATTTTTTAAAATTCAACAAATATTTATGAGCTACTGTTATATATCAGGGCTTCCCTGGTGGCTCAACTGGTAAAGAACACACCTGCCAATGAAGGAAAAGCAGGATACTCAGGTTCAATACCTGGATCAGGAAGATCCCCTGGAGGAGGAAATGGCATCCCACTCCAGTATTCTTGCCTGGAGAATCCCAGTGACAGAGGAGCCTGGCGGGCTACAGTCCATGGAGTCACGAAGAGTCAGACATGACTGAATGTGCATGCATATATGCATGCATTAACTATCAGTTACTGGTCTATAATGGAGTGAAAAAACAGATGCCATTCCTTCCCTTATAGAACTTTTGTGATGTGATTTTCCCTCTTTAGTTTTAAACATGCAAGTTGAATATATTATTATTGACTGAAATGATATCTCACCACCTAGTCTTAGTGGTGGTAGTGGTGTTTAGTTGCTAAGTGGTGTCTGACTCTTTGGTGGCTCAGTGGTAAAGAATCCACCTGCAATGTAGGAGACACAGGTTCAATCCTTTGGTCAAGAATATCCTCTGGAGAAGATCTAGCCTAGAAGTGCCCCCTAAAGGAAGTGTAAACTGGTGCAACCATTATAGAGAAAAAGCTGGCAAATAGCATATTTTATGTATTCTTAGACAAATGAAATATTATATTCTATTTATCAGCAATCATTCTTATATGCCAAAAGTAGATAATATATGGCAGATGCACAATCATTGTGGAGTATTATACAGTAGTTAAAATGAAATTAGATAAAATAGAACTTCCAGTAGTCATGTACAGATATGAGAGTTGAATCATAAAGTAACCTGAGCACTGAGGAAGTGATGCTTTCAAACTGTGGTGCTGCAGAAGACTCTTGAAAGTCCCTCAGACAACAAGGAAGTCAAACTAGTCAATACAAAAGGAAATCAGCCCTGAATTGGAAGCCCTGATGCTGAAACTGAAGCTCTAATACTTTGGCCACCTCACGCAAAGAGCCAACTCATTGGAAAAGACCCTGATGCTGGGAAAGACTGAGGACAAGAGCAGAAGAGGATGACAGAGGATGAGATGGTTGGATGGCATCATTGACCCAATGGACATGAGTTTGAGCAAACTCCAGGAGATAGTGAAGGACAGGGAAGTCTGGTGTGCTGCAGTCCATGGGATCACAAAGAGTCAGACATGATGGAGTGACTGAGAAACAACAAACATACAAAACAGTCCTAGCATAAGTGTTCTAAGGCTGACATGGTACCTCCATGTTTTTGTTTTAAGAACACAGGATCATTCTATCATTTTGCTCTGCTATCCTGAAAATGTAACCTAAGATGCCTACCCTACTCCTACCACTAGTCCAAATTCCAGTCACAGTTAAGAGCAAGAGATACAGAAAAAATATTTTCATTTCCTTTTAAAGGAATTGTACATGTCACTTTCACTTATATCTCATTGGCCAGAAAAAGGCTTCATGGAAACATTGAGCTGCAAAGGAAGCTAAGAAACATACTCTTGAGCAGAGCATTCAATGTCCAGCTAAGCTTTTATTATTACAGAGAAAGTGGAGAATGGTAATGGAGTGAACAATTTTTACTACATGCCTAGCATGAAATTTTTTTTTTTTTCATATCTTAATTTGGACTAGCCACATTTTCAAGTGTCCTGTGCTCATATGTGTCTTGTGCTCATGCTCAGTCATTCAGTCATGTCTGGTTCTCTGCCACTCTATGGACTGTAGCCCACCAGGCTCCTCTAGTTCATGGGATTTTCCAGGCAAGAATACTGGAGTGGGTTGTCATTTCCTCCTTCAAGGCATCTTTCTGACTTAGGATCCACCTTGCATCTCCTGTGACTCCTGTATTGGTATGCAAATTCTTTACCACTGAGCCACCTGAGCCCACATGTGTGTCTAGTCCTTATCATAAATGACAGCACACTGTTCGTTGTTGTTGTTGTTTTAATTTTTGGCCACACTGCCCAGCATCCGGGATCTTAGGTCCCTGCTGCTGCTGCTGCTAAGTCGCTTCAGTCGTGTCCGACTCTGTGCGACCCCATAGACGGCAGCCCACCAGGCTCCCCCGTCCCTGGGATTCTCCAGGCAAGAACACTGGAGTGGGTTGCCATTTCCTTCTCCAATGCATGAAAGTGAAAAGAGAAAGTGAAGTCGCTCAGTCGTGTCCGACTCTTAGCGACCCCATGGACTGCAGCCCACTAGGCTCCTCCGTCCGTGGGATTTTCCAGGCAAGAGTACTGGAGTGGGGTGCCATTGCCTTCTCTGGCCTTCTCCGTTAGGTCCCTGACCAGGAATCAAACCTGTGCCCCTGCACAGAGTCCTAACCACTGGACTGCCAGGGAAGTCTCAAGACAGCATACTTCTATGTAGCACTTGTCCATTTAGTTCAAGGATCTTAATCCACTTCCCACAACTATTACTTCTCTGGTAGTTTCAGTTTCTTACTAAGCTGTCTAAAATATTCCTTTTTATGGTTGGTTATCAAACATTCATCTAGCTACAATAATTATGCAAGCACTTTCCTGCACCAAAAGCAAACTTCTAACTAAGAACTTTTGTCTTCTGCAAAATGAAAACCAAAGACAAAAACAAAACAAATAGAAAACCATACTACTACCCCTAAAGAAAAAACAAAGCAAGGAAAAAAATCTTAGCATTTATCATTTTACACACAAAGTGTGACTTATAATTTGATTTTTTTCAGCAATATCTCATAAACAGCTTTTATAGATTTATTACTTCACATATGCTCACTTACCCAAGAAAATGTGTTTTACAAAAAATACTAAGGGCATGGAGTTTCTGCAATTTACACTTTTATGTTTGTTATTGTTTTTGATCAATTAATCATAGGGAGAGGATCTGACAATATGGAGAGTATGTGGAATAGTTATGAGCTGAGGAGTCAAGAAAGTTGCAAGCCAACTGAGACTTGTTTGATAAAATCAATCATTTTGAAGAACATTATTTTTTAATTATTTCAAGTTCCTTGATAGGATAAATATAAAATCTATGAAGACTGTGGGGATCATGCATGCTGTGATTCTTGTTGAAAACATCAAATTTAGCTGTAAAAAATTATCAGTTAGAGTGAAATTGACACAAATCAAAGCAGCCACACATTTCTAAGAGTTTTTATGAGTGGAAGAATACTATGTTTACTTCAAGGAAAGAATGTCTTACCAATTTTAGCAGTGTTTTCAGCCTCAAAAGCTGCATATTTCTGCTGATGCTAAGACTCATAATCAGTGCTCACAATGCGCTGTAGTGACATATCCAAAAACTTTTGTTTTTTCTATTATATTTCCTTCATGACTGCTTTAAAAATAACTGACTCGGAGGACATATATAGTGTGTGATCAAGAAACAAAGAATATTTTTACATAGTTAACTGGTCTATTTGGTTATTAAACCCTTCCAAAAACTTGTTTTCATTAGCATTTTGTACTACTACTCGATCATCCAAGTTTTACACTATACAGGCACAGGGTTTTACTGCTACAGTTAATAAGACTTTACAAACTCCAGCTTGTGTCCTTTATTATATATTGTTCATCCTACACATCTGTGACCTTGAATTTAGTACTTCTACCATTTATGTACCATGGAAAGTATGTCATAAATCATGGCGGATGATAGGACAAAAATTGAGTGATATTTTCCATTAAAATATAATTATTAAATGTCATTTAGATCACTTACATTTTATTAATATAATCGATGTTTAATCAATGAAACATTACATTTTGATATTTCAGTCTTAAACTTTAAGTATGATTTAAATGTTTGCTAAAATAAATATTTTACCTAATAAAACAATATGTAAATTTCAATTTTAGTGAAATCATTATCATTCTTGGAATAAAAAAATACTTCATTTCTAGTATATTTCAATTTTCTTTGCACTGGAATTAAGAATTTGTGGATTTCCTTGAAAACTGATATTTATTTTTCATAAGTGGCAAATTACAACAACAACATGATTTTTAGGGCTGTTAATAAGATGTTTATGAAGCATTCATTGAGTCACTGTTTTATACAGACACATCAGACCAGACATCCCATGCTCACAGAACTCTTATAATCCTATCTGTGAAAATGCATACACAATTAAGAGGATCTCTAAGTTATGAACAAATAGTACAAAGTACACATAAGTCCCAAGAAAAATGAAGCAAAGGAAATCCTTGTGCATTGATTTTCATCAGAGAAAGTTTTCTGGAAAGAAGGTTTAGGGATATAATGTGCATGAATTGGTTTATATGAAAGATGCTACTATTTGGGCCTGGAGCTAAATAAAGTCAAGTGGAAGTTATATACGTCTATGCTCATCATATGAATGAATTTGTGTTTTGGGCAATTTTCTTCCTCTGTGTATAGATGTTTCCCAAATTAAATATATATGTAGTAAAAATTCTTTAGTTTAGAAAGTGTAATAGGTGAGATTATTTAATTTATCCACCTATGTATCCATGCCATTATATATATATATATATATATATATATATATATATTTCACTCTGAAACTAAGACTACAGCATTCCTTCTGAAAATTATTATTGCTTCCAAATTTTTGAAAAATATTTTATCAATTTTGTCCAGTTTTAGGAAGAAAATAAGCAGTTTGGCCAGCTTTTATGGTAACAATTTGAATGTGACATGTATTGTCAGCTTTTAAATAATGCTTTTCTTTTTCAATGTAGATTTTTAGTTTTGGTCAAAACTGACATTGATGACATTGCTTTTGGTGCTGTCCATCAACTCCCAAGAAATAATGTTTGTAATTGTACACAGGTTTCATTTAAAGTAATATAATAATTAAAATACATAAAAAATATTACTGTTACTATATGCAGTATTTCTTCTCCTAAATTATATTGGAGCACTATCATAGTATGCCTCCCTACTTTTATGCTATAGTTATGTCAAAGGCCATCTCTAAAGTGATCATCATTTATCTTCATTAATTCTCCTGGTATACAGTTGTATAATTATTATGAATAGAAATGGAATTATTCATATCTGGAAAAATAAATACAGTAGTTTCTTTATCAACCTAACTGGAGCACTGAAATTATGTACTGGGATGTGAACAAACATAAATGATTATTTGAAAGAACAAATTTTAGAAAAAGCAAATAAAAACATTAGAATGATGTAATTTAGATTTGAGGCCTAACGATTAATTTTCATATTTAGGTGACAGAATATCAGTTTGATTTACTTTATTGAGCCTCTGTGGTGGATTCATGTTGATATATGGCAAAACCAATACAATATTGTAAAGTTAAAAAATAAAATAAGAACATGATAAAAAATTCCCTTGTATGATTTTATTTTATATAAATTCACAGGTGTCTCATTTATGATAGACAATGAAGTTGATTAGTAAAACTGATAGGCACTGTACTTAGATATGTTTTCCAATTATAAGGGAAAATCAGCTATATTTATAACTTGTTCTTGGAACTATCTAGAAAGAACATGTATGAATCTATTTTCATGACATTCTGGCAGATTTAAAAGTCTCCCATATAGTAGAATCATCTTATTAGACATGTGCAATCTTGAAACTAATTATATGCATTTTCAATCAGTTCAGTTCAGTTGCTCAGTCATGTCCAACTCTTTGTGACCCCATGGACTGCAGCACACCAGGCTTCTCTGTCTATCACCAACTCCTGGAGTTTACTCAAACTCATGTCCATTGAGTTTTATACAGAATTGATGATGCCATCCAACCATCTCATCCTCTGTCACCCACTTCTCCTACTTTCAATCTTTCCCAGCATCAGGGTCTCTTCCAGTGAGTCAGTTCTTTACATCTGGTGGCCATAGTATTGGAGTTTCAGCTTCAGCATCAGTCCTTCCACTGAACACCCAGGACTGATCTCCTTTAGGATGGACTGGTTGGATCTCCTTGCAATCCAACGGACTCTCGAGTCTTCTCCAACACCACAGTTCAAAAGCATCAATTCTTCGGAGCTCAGCTTTCTTTATAGTCCAACTTTCATATCCATACATGACTGGAAAAACCATAGCTTTGACTAGACGGACATTTGTCAGCAAAGTAATATCTCTGCTTTTCAATATACTGTCTCCATTGGTCATAGCTTTTCTTCCAAGGAGCAAGCACCTTTTAATTTCATGGCTACAGTCACCATCTGCAGTGATTTTGGGGCCCCCCTAAATAAAGCCTCTCACTGTTTCCATTGTTTCCCCATCTATTTGCCATGAAGATGGGACTGGATGCCATGATCTTAGTTTTCTGAATGTTGTCACTCTCCTCATCATTATGCATTTTAATGATAGAGATAAAATTATTATTATTATTATTATGCTGCTGCTTGATGTATAGGTAATCAGATTTTTAATGGATGGCTGCTCTACTTTTATCTTTTATGATTGTGGAAACATATATGATTATTGGAACTTCAACACTCACCTTTATAAAAAACGAAAAACAAAATGACTGTCATTACCAACTAAAAAGCCTCTTGATGAAAGTGAAAGAGGAGAGTGAAAAAGTTGGCTTAAAGCTCAACATTCAGAAAATGAAGATCATGGCATCTGGTCCCATCACTTCATGGGAAATAGATGGGGAAACAGTGGAAACAGTGTCAGACTTTATTTTTGGGGGCTCCAAATTCACTGCAGAAGGTGATTGCAGCCATGAAATTAAGACGCTTACTCCTTGGAAGGAAAGTTATGACCAACCTAGATAGCATATTCAGAAGCAGAGACATTACTTTGCCAACAAAGGTCCATCTAGTCAAGGCTATGGTCTTTCCTGTGGTCATGTATGGATGTGAGAGTTGGACTGTGAAGAAGGCTGAGCGCCCAAGAATTGATGCTTTTGAACTGTGATGTTAGAGAAGACTCTTGACAGTCCCTTGGACTGCAAGGAGATTCAACCAGTCCATTCTAAAGGAGATCAGCCCTGGGATTTCTTTGGAAGGAATGATGCTAAAGCTGAAACTCCAGTACTCTGGCCACCTCATGTGAAGAGTCAACTCACTGGAAAAGACTCTGATGCTGGGAGGGATTGGGGGCAGGAGGAGAAGGGGATGACAGAGGATGAGATGGCTGGATGGCATCACGGACTCGGTGGACGTGAATCTGAGTGAATTCTGTGAGTTGGTGATGGACAGGGAGGCCTGGTGTGCTGCGATTCATGGAGTCACAAAGAGTCGGACATGACTGAGTGACTGAACTGAACTGAACTGAGCTAACCATTTATTCAACACATATTTGTTGAGTTCCTACTCTTCATAAGAAACCCTATGACAAAGAAGTGATGAAAACATGACCTTTACTCACAAAGAGGTCATGGTCTAGGAGTATAGAAAGCTAGGTACACTAATATTGCACTGTAATTATATTTACTATATGCATAATAATACAGCATAAATAAAGACCTAGCAGTATAGTATATATTGCTACTGTTATTTTGATTTAAATGTATAATAAAATTAATTTTCAAAGCATCAGACTATGAAATAGAATGAGATTATTTTACTCACATCACAGTTTTTTTTTTTTTTTCTGGGAATGTTATAAATGAATTGAGTGTCTATTATGTGCAAGGTTATTGGCTCACCTGGTAAAGAATCCACCTGCAATGCGGGAGACCTGGGTTCGATCCCTGGGTTGGGAAGATTACCTGGAGAAGGGAACAGCTATCCACTGCAGTATTCTGGCTTGGAGAATTCCATGGAATGTATAGTCCATAGGGTCACAAAGAGTAGGACTCGACTGAGCGACTTTCACTTCACTTCACTTACATGCAAGGAAGTTAGACAGTTAATTTACATTTATTTAAAAAGTATGACCTTGTTTGAGGAAGCAAAAAGAAATAAAAAGCCAGACAATGATAATTTTCCTGCATTTTCTTTATACTTCTCTAGTAATCAAATCTATTTTCCTTCTTTGCTTCACATCTTCTATCTTATACACTTCCAAATGTTGAGAAGGTTTTTAAAACACTGTTGATTTAAGTAACTTAATTGCAAATTGAGTGAAGAGAACAATGTATACAACCTTGGGTAGGTCCTGTTTATAAATAATAATCATAGAAATAATAGCACTATTTATAATAAGATCCCTGAGCAATTTCTGAACAAGTCACCTCCTGTGGCAACTGATTATGACATTAAAAAGTGAACATGAAACTGTTTCCTAAGAATCAGTTAAGAAATCAGTAAGGCAGACAGCTGTATTTATGAACACATCAACTATGACTGGTTTGCACTAAATATCTATCTTCTTTGCAACTATCCTCCACTGAGTGAAATTCCCACCAAGAGCCATTAGTCGATTGGGCAACACAAGAAAGTCTCAGGTAAAACCTGCTGCTGGTGAGGGTGCTTTAAGGCTCTTGGCACAGATTATTTTTTTTTTTCATCACATTAGGTAGTTAACATCTAGAATGGGTGTATTTTGAAGAAAGAAGAAAAAGGCAGCAGTTGGTGTTGTTCAGTCGCTCAGTCATGTCCAACTCTTTGTGACCCATTGGGCTGCAGCTCTCCAGCTTCCTCTGTCCTCTACTATCTCCTGCAGTAATGCAGCACTGCAATGATAGAAAAGAAGCTATTTGGGGCACCTAACATGGAGAATCTGTTTCTTTTGCCAAAACTCTCGATTTCCTGATTTGAACACTACTGTGAGAGAATAATCATAAGGGATTTGATTTAGGTCATACCTGAATGGTCTAGTAGTTTTCTCTACTTTCTTCAATTTCAGTCTGAATTTGGCAATAAGGAGCTCATGGTCTGAGCCACAGTCAGCTCCTGGTCTTGTTTTTGCTGATTGTATAGAGCTTCTCCATCTTCGGCTGCAAAGAATATAATCGATCTGATTTCGGTGTTGACCATCTGGTGATGTCCATGTATAGAGTCTTCTCTTGTGTTGTTGGAAGAGGGTATTTGCTATGACCAGTGCATTTTCTTGGCAAAACTCTATTAGTCTTTGCCCTGCTTCATTCCGTATTCCAAGGCCAAATTTGCCTGTTACTCCAGGTGTTTCTTGACTTCCTACTTTTGCATTCCAGTCCCCTATAATGAAAAGGACATCTTTTTTGGGTGTTAGTTCTAAAAGGTCTTGTAGGTCTTCATAGAACCTTTCAATTTCAGCTTCTTCGGCGTTACTGGTTGGGGCATAGACTTGGATTACTGTGACATTGAATGGTTTGCCTTGGAAACGAACAGAAATCATTCTGTCATTTTTGAGATTGCATCCAAGTACTGCATTTCGGACTCTTTTGTTGACCATGATGGCCACTCCATTTCTTCTGAGGGATTCCTGCCCACAGTAGTAGATATAATGGTCATCCGAGTTAAATTCACCCATTCCAGTCCATTTTAGTTCGCTAATTCCTAGAATGTCAACATTCACTCTTGCCATCTCTTGTTTGACCACTTCCAATTTGCCTTGATTCGTGGACCTGACATTCCAGGTTCCTATGCAATATTGCTCTTTACAGCATCGGACTTTGCTTCTATCACCAGATACATCCACAGCTGGGTATTCTTTTTGTTTTGGCTCCATCCTTTCATTCTTTCTGGAGTTATTTCTCCACTGATCTCCAGTAGCATATTGGGCCCCTACTGACCTGGGGAGTTTCTCTTTCAGTATCCTATCATTTTGTCTTTTCATACTGTTCATGGGGTTCTCAAGGCAAGAATACTGAAGTGGTTTGCCATTCCCTTCTCCAGCGGACCTCACCCTGTCATATCTCTCCACCATGACCCGCCCATCCCAGGTTGCCCCTCGGGCATGGCTTAATCTCATTGAGTTAGACAAGGGTGTGGTCCTTGTGTGATTAGATTGACTAGTTATCTGTGAGAATGGTTTTAGTGTATTTGCCCTCTGATGCCCTCTTTCAAGACCTACTGTCTTACTTGGGTTTCTCTTACCTTGGGCGTGGGGTATCTCATCCCGGCTGCTCCTGGCTGCTCCCGGCCAGCGAAGCACAGCCATCGCACCTTACCTTGGACAGTGGAGCTATTCCAAGTCCTGAATGATGATGCTGTGAAAGTGCTACACTCAATATGCCAGCAAATTTGGAAGACTCAGCAGTGGCCACAAGATTGGAAAAGGTCAGTTTTTATCCCAATCCCAAAGAAAGGCAATGCCAAGGAGTGCTCAAACTACCGCACAATTGCACTCATCTCACACGCTAGTAAAGTAATGCTCAAAATTCTCCAAGCCAGGCTTCAGCAATATGTGAACCGTGAACTTCCTGATGTTCAAGCTGGATTTAGAAAAGGCAGAGGAACCAGAGATCAAATTGCCAACATCCGCTGGATCATGGAAAAAGCAAGAGAGTTCCAGAAAAACATCTATTTCTGCTTTATTGACTATGCCAAAGCCTTTGACTGTGTGGATCACAATAAACTATGGAAAATTCTGAAAGAGATGGGAATACCAGACCACCTGATCTGCCTCTTAAGAAATCTGTATGCAGGTCAGGAAGCAACAGTTAGAACTGGTCATGGAACAACAGACTGGTTCCAAATAGGAAAAGGAGTACGTCAAGGCTGCATATTGTCACCATGTTTATTTAACTTATATGCAGAGTACATCATGAGAAATGCTGGACTGGGAGAAACACAAGTTGGAATCAAGATTGCCGGGAGAAATATCAATAACCTCAGATATGCAGATGACACCACTCTTATGGCAGAAAGTGAAGAGGGGCTAAAAAGCCTCTTGATGAAAGTGAAAGTGGAGAGTGAACAAGTTGGCTTAAAGCTCAACATTCAGAAAACGAAGATCATGGCATCTGTTCCCATCACTGCATGGGAAATAGATGGGGAAACAGTGGAAACAGTGTCAGACTTTGTTTTTCTGGGCTCCAAAATCACTGCAGATGGTGACTGCAGCCATGAAATTAAAAGACCCTTACTCCTTGGAAGGAAAGTTATGACCAACCTAGATAGCATATTCAAAAGCAGAGACATTACTTTACCAACAAAGGTTCGCCTAGTCAAGGCTATGGTCTTTCCTGTGGTCATGTATGGATGTGAGAGCTGGACTGTGAAGAAGGCTGAGCGCCGAAGAATTGATGCTTTTGAACTGTGGTGTTGGAGAAGACTCTTGAGAGTCCCTTGGACTGCAAGGAGATCCAACCAGTCCATTCTGAAGGAGATCAATCCTGGAATTTCTTTGGAAGGAATGATGCTAAAGCTGAAACTCCAGTATTTTGGCCACCTCATGCGAAGAGTTGACTCATTGGAGAAGACTCTGATGCTGGGAGGGATTGAGGGCAGAAGGAGAAGGGGACGACAGAGGATGAGATGGCTGGATGGCATCACTGACTCGATGGATGCGAGTCTGAGTGACCTCCGGGAGCTGGTGATGATCAGGGAGGCCTGGCGTGCTGTGGTTCATGGGGTCGCAAAGAGTCGGACACGACTGAGCGACTGATCTGATCTGATCTGTGAGAGAATAATGTCGTTCAATAATCCAGGATGACCAGAAAGTGCCATCAAGGCATTTTCCTAAAATAAAAGAACACCTCACTTGAAATAAAATATGCCGTTTTGAAAGACAAAAGTGGATGTAACATTTTCTTCACAGCAGGAAACCTAACCAGCAACAAATGTCAAGTGTCATATACTGATGACAGTTTTTCTTGCATGGAGAATGTCTGCATCACATTAGTATAAGCCAGTGTCTATGTGCATGCTCAGTCACTAAGTTGTGTCCAACTCTTTTGTGACCCCAAAGACCATAGCCCATCAGGCTCCTCTGTCCATGTGATTTCCCAAGCAAGAGTATTGAAGTGGGTTGCTATTTCTCCCTCCAGGGTATCTTTCCAACCCAGGGATAGAACCCACGTCTCCTGTGTCTCCTTCATTGCAGGTGAATTCTTTACCTGCTGAGCCAACTTAGCAAATGAGCTATTACTCCATCCCATTTCTAAGGCTAACACATATTATTAATCATGGCATTCATTTCCTCAGAGTCAAGATGAAGCCCTAGAATTCTTTTTAGTTCAACACTTCAAGCAGCAACTACCAGATGCTTAGAGGTGGTCTTTAATAAGAAACATTTTTCTCCCCAAGAGTAAGGTAACTTCAAGAGAAAATAAGTGCACTGTCAAGGCAAAATTTAGTTACACCATGTAAAAATATGGAAAGCCAATGTAACTTCCTTATTTCTCCAGAAATTTGCAAGCTGATTTTTCTTAAGTGTCTCATCCATTGGATCAGGGTCAGAGAGGGATGTAGCGACAAGAACTACTACATCATTTTCCAGCCTGATAAGGCTGAGATTGATTCAGTAATTCAAGAATTTCCTTTATATAACTCAGTTTGTTCTGGGTGGACTCAGATACATTGCTAGTCTTTCAGAGTTCCTCCACCCTTCTCCTACAAGATGGAATCTGAATATTTCAAGAAGAGGTATGCTCAAGCATCAGTGATGCTGAACTGTTTATCTTTCACCACGTGAGAATGGCTTTGTGTTGCTTTTGAAGACTTGCAGCCTTTCCTTTATCTTAGCTTGGGCTGTCACAACAGAATATCACAAACTGGGTGGCCTAAACAATGGAAATTTATTTTCTCATATTCTTGGAGGTTGGCAAGTCTGAGATCAAGGTGCTAGCAGATTTGGTTTCTATGAAAGCTCTCTTCCTTCCCTGTACATGGCCGCATTACTGTTGTATCCTCAAATGAACTTTCTTCTTTGTGCATACATACAGAGAAAGAGAGAATGAGAGAGTAAGAAAGTGAGCGTAATGAGAGATGGGGGAGAGAGAGAGAAGACAGAGACAGAAAGAGAGAGAGAGAAAATGTTCTTCTTAAAAGGTCATAAGTCCTAGCTGATTAGGGTCTGACACTTATGACCTCATTCAACCTTAACTGCCTCCTTAGGACTTTATCTCTAAATACTGTACAGTCACACTGAGGGTTAAGCTTCATCGTATGAATTTGGGGGTTGAGACCCAATTCAGTCCATAGCACCCACTGTATTTGAGAAAATGGGGCTAGATCTGATACCTTCAAATTCCTGGGTACATACTTAGATATCTCTAAAGAACCTCCAGAAACACACACACAGATACATAGGGAGAAGTTCAGAATCAAATAGAGGAGGGAGTTAGGGGTGTGGAAAAGTAAACTGACATCTGACTTTATCTAGATGACTCTATCGTATTCTCTCTAGAATCTCCTATGATGTGAGAATAAGAATTTCACTTTTTTATCAAGTACTTCTCTCTATTATGCCTGGGTCAAAGGAAACAAGCTTCAGATTTTGTCCCTACTTAATATGATATATTGCCTCTTTTAATGCAATCTCATGACTACAGCCTTAAGGCAAGGTGTGAAAGAGAGATTTGCTTTCCAATAAATAAACCTAACTTAGGAGGTATTCCAAAAATATATTACCCGCTAACAAAGTGTATCATTCTTCCTTATTATATTTCTCCAGGGAAAGAAAAAAATAGAAATTATTGTTGTTGTTTTTCTATACAAAAATTTAACACAGTGATGAGGATTATAATTGCCTCTTAGATAATCTAGTAGACTGAAACCAAATAAAATTTGTGGAGAGGCATGAGTGACTATGATAAAATTTTGTTTTATGTTATGCCAATTTTCCCAGGAAACATTAGCTGCCAAAATGCAACAAAAATAAATAATATTAGGTCTCATATAGAAAGCATGAATATATTAATATTATTTTCCAGATACTCACATACATTAAAACAAATCTACGTGCTGTACAGGTATACCCTGCTTTCTGGAAGTCTGCTTTATGCCACTTTGCCTTTACAAAACCTACATTAGCATCTGTTTTCTCTAACTGAACGAAGCCCAAAAGGGATTGTCTCTTTTATGATAAAACACAAAAATAGCATCCAGCATTTGTTTTGCAGTGAGTTGTTACAGAGGCAGTGGGCACTCCAAGCAGAGACTGGCACCTCTAAGCTCCTTCCCCACTCAGCATCTCAGCATCAAGCTGCCATAGCTTGGAATTGTGTTTGTATCTCCTGTTGTTGTTATGTAGTTGATAAGTCATGCCCAACCCTTTTCAACTCTTTGTGATTTCATGGACTGTAGCCTGCCAGGCTCCTCTGTCTATGAAATTTCCCAGGTAAGAATACTTTAGTAGGTTGCCATTTTCTTCTTTAGGGGACTTTTCAAATGCAGGGATAGAGATCAAACCTGTGTCTCCTGCTTGGCAGCAAATTCTTTACCACTGAGCCACGAGGGAAGGGTCTATATCTGCACCTTATATCAATTTGCTTTGTGTGTTTGTTAGCAAGATGTGCCCTAAGGTAATTGCTTCTTTGCTTTATACCATTTTGGCTTATGAAATGCTCTATAGGAACACTACTTTCAGACAGCACAATAAAGCTGTATATTTTATTAACAATTGTGCCTAGGAAATACTTCCAACCTGTAAATAAGCCTTATTTATAGCTAATGTTTTTAAAGTGTTTACTATGGTCCAGGCTCAAAGCTAAGGGAGTTCTATGCATTATATCATTAATACTCAAAATAAGGAAGGAGTTATTATGCTCATTTAAAAGGTAAGGAAAGATGTTTAGAAAGATTCCAAGACCACTCAATTAGTCAGTGGACCACTCAAGATTTTCCTTGGTGGCTCAGATGGTAAAGAATCTGCCTACAATGCAGGAGACCTGGGTTCAATCCCTGGGTCAGGAAGATCCCCTGGGGAGGGAAATGACAACTCACTCCAGTATTCTTGCCTAGAAAATCCCATGGACGGAGGAGCCTGGCAGGCTGCACCCCATGGGGTTGCTAGAGTTAGACACAACTGAGTGACTAACACACACACAATACACACATCAGACTCAAAACTAGCCTTTTCCCCCAGGTTTACTGACATGTGATGGACCTAAAACATTTTATGGTATTGGTTTAAGGTGTATGACAAAGAAATGCGTGTGTGTGTGTGTGTGTGTGTGCATATAAGTGTATATCAGCTCAGTTCAGTTCACTTCAGTAGAGTTGCTCATTCGTGTCCGACCCTTTGCGACCCCATGAATCGCAGCACGCCAGGCCTCCCTGTCCATCACCAACTCCTGGAGTTCACCCAGACTCACATGCATCGAGTCAGTGATGACATCCAGGCATCTCATCCTCTGTCGTCCCCTTCTCCTCTTGCCCCCAGTCCCCCCCAGCATCAGAGTCTTCTCCAATGAGTTGACTCTTCCCATAAGGTGGCCAAAGTACTGGAGTTTCAGCTTTAGCATCATTCCTTCCAAAGAAATCCCAGGGCTGATCACCTTTAGAATGCACTTGTTGGATCTCCTTGCAGTCCAAGGGACTCTCAAGAGTCTTCTCCAACACCACAATTCAAAAGCATCGATTCTTCGGCGCTCAGCCTTCTTCACAGTCCAGCTCTCACATCCATGCATGACCACAGGAAAAACCATAGCCTTGACTAGATGGACCTTTATTGGCAAAGTGATGTCTCTGCTTTTGAATATGCTATCTAGGTTGGTCATACTTTTCCTTCCAAGGAGTAAGTGTCTTTTAATTTCATGGCTGCAATCACCATTTGCAGTGATTTTGGAGCCCCCAAAAATAAAGTCTGACACTGTTTCCACTGTTTCCCCATCTATTTCCCATGAAGTGATGGAACTGGATGCCATGATCTTCGTTTTCTGAATGTTGAGCTTTAAGCTAACTTTTTGACTCTCCACTTTCACTTTCGTCAAGAGGATTTTTAGTTCTTCTTCACTTTCTGCCATAAGGATGGTGTCATCTGCATATCTGAGGTTGTTAATATTTCTCCCAGCAATCTTGATTCCAACTTGTATTTCTCCCAGTCCAGCGTTTCTCATGATGTACTCTGCATATAAGTTAAATAAACAGGATGACAATATACAGCCTTGACATACTCCTTTTCCTATTTGGAACCAGTCTGTTGTTCCATGTCCAGTTCTAACTGTTGCTTCCTGACCTGCATACAAATGTCTCAAGAGGCAGATCAGGTGGTCTGGTATTTCCATCTCTTTCAGAATTTTCCACAGTTTATTGTGATCCACACAGTCAAAGGCTTTGGCATAGTCAATAAAGCAGAAATAGATGTTTTTTCTGGAACTCTCTTTGTTTTTCAATGATCCAGCAGATGTTGGCAATTTGATCTCTGCTTCCTCTGCCTTTTCTAAAACCAGCTTGAACATCAGGAAGTTCACAGTTCACATATTGCTGAAGCCTGGCTTGGAGAATTTTGAGCATTACTTTACTAGCGTGTGAGATGAGTGCAATTGTGTGGTAGTTTGAGCATTTTTTGGCATTGCCTTTCTTTGTGATTGGAATGACATTTTCTAGTCCTGTGGCCACTGCTGAGTTTTCCAA
Organism: Tragelaphus eurycerus; assembly: GCA_935064755.1. Taxonomy (NCBI): domain Eukaryota; kingdom Metazoa; phylum Chordata; class Mammalia; order Artiodactyla; family Bovidae; genus Tragelaphus; species Tragelaphus eurycerus. The sequence goes on from CAKXYN010000238.1 coordinate 663,455, forward strand.
ATTTGCTGGCATATGAAACCCCATGAACAGTATGGGGATTCATGCTATGCTATGCTATGCTAAGTCACTTCAGTCATGTCCGACTCTGTGTGACCCCATAGATGGAAGCCCACCAGGCTTCCCCGTCCCTGGGATTCTCCAGGCAAGAACAATGGAGTGGGTTGCCATTTCCTTCTCCAATGCATGAAAGTGAAAAGAGAAAGTGAAGTCTCTCAGTCATGTCCGACTCTTAGCGACCCAATGGACTGCAGTCTACCAGGCTCCTCCGTCCATGGGATTTTCCAGGCAAGAGTACTGGAGTGGGGTGCCATTGCCTTCTCCGATGGGGATTCATATGTATCCACAAATACATATATCCATATTTGTGGATACATATATACATATATATATATATTCATAGGGATTCCTCCTTTGTCCATGGGGATTCTCCAGGCAAGATAATTAGAGTGGGTTACCATGCTCTCCTCCAGAGGATCTTCCCACCCCAGGGATCAAACCCAGGTCTCCTGCATTGCAGGTGGATTCTTTACCAACTGAGTCACCAAGGAAGCCCTTCATTCATTTATATGTTAGTGTAATTGGATTAATTAGTTTCTTTCTTGAGAATAGTTTTCCTGAGTCAAGTAAAGAAGGAAGACCACATGAGGTCACTGAGTTACAAGAAGAGTTTGATTATGCGCTGGTATCATGAAGTGGTAAGAAGTCCTGAGGTAATTTTTCTTCCTTTTTTTTTTTTTAATGTGGATGAGGCTTGGAAGACAAGGGCCAGCCCCAACCTCAGTAAATCAAAAGATATGACATTTAACTGTTGTTCCATCTTCTTGGCCTGGGCTTAGTCACTCAGTCGTGTCCGACTCTTTGTGACCTCAGGGGCTGTAGCCTGCCAGGCTCCTCTGTCCTTGGGGACTCTCCAGTCAAGAATACTGGAGTGGGCTGCTATGCCCTCCTCCAGGGGATCTTTCCAACCCAGGGATTGAACCCAGGTCTCCTGCATTGCAGGCAGATTCTTTACTGTCTGAGCCACCAGGTCCATATTCTTAGCACTATAAAATAAAGCTGTGGTATCTGTTTTATTTTGATGGTTTATTTTTCAGAGGTGTGTGAGACATACAGTAGCACTATGAAATTACATCACTTTTTTTCTTTGCCTCAATATTTTACTTTCTTTCATTATCCCTCTGCATCCCTACTTCTCCTCCATCATATTAGTGGGTCTAGTTGGTATAATAAATTACCTCCCTGTGAATCATCAAGTTTACTGCTTAGGTCCTGATCCCTGTCCTGCTTCCACTGATCATGGCATTGCCTCCTGTGTCCCAGGCAAGCCTGTAAAGCTGGTCTGACAAGTGTCTCAGCAAAGGTTGTTTTAATTTAGAACAAGTTTAATTAAGACTCTCAGTAGAGGAGCCCCACAGGCCTGCCTAGAAACTTACTAATGTACAATGCAATTATTGGGATATCATGGGAATCAGAAGCAAGCAAATGGACAAATTTGTCTGTCAAGAATTATAACATGCCATGTAACTAGTGATTACCTGATAAGACTGAGTGAGAATGTTACTAAGGAAAAGTTATGACTTAACCTAAAGACCAGAAAATTGGAGAGAGGAAGTGGGGAATGATTTACAAAAAGATATACTTAGGGAAATGATCTCCAACATTTTTTGGAATAAGTAGTAAAATTATATGAAATAATTGTTAAACATGTTAATAATGTGCCTTGATATTACAGGGAATATATTTATATGGGGAGAATAAGCCCATAACAAAATATAGCTCTTTGATTTTCATAAGGAAGAATTATGTACTCTATCAAAGACATGCAGAGGAGAAAATTTTACTCTGATCATTAATACACATGGTGGGAGGAGAAAGAACCTTCTTTCCAATCCTCATATGAAGTATTTCCTTATGCAAATTTGGCAATTTAGTCTCAGTTCTAGAGAATGAAGAAACCGACCAACTAGATTCAAAGAATGTTATTTTCTCCCCACTTGACAAGGGTAGGCTTAAGTTTTTGCTTCCTACTGTATGGTAGTTTATTTTTTTCACTTGCCAAAGTGGGACATATGAAACAACACATTCATTCCCCAAATAAAACATTAAAAGCCATTAACTAGATTATCTAAACTAATTTGCATCTATTATTTTCCAAGCCAGTGCCCAATGAATCTGTTTTTCCTTGTCTTCCTCACTTTCTGTCAGCATTCTCCTTCTTCTTACACATTTGCTTCCTTGAAGCAAAGCATTTGTAAGCTGCTTTCAGTATTTTTACAAAATAAGAAGTGGCATTTCCAGTCCACCTTTTGTAGTTGTTTGACCTTGCTGGTTTTCTGAACATAAAAGTCTTATTCTCTGTAGAACTCCTGGCAGTATGAGAAACTATCAGTCAATTTTACAGACACTACAAACACTTCAATTCACTACAAAGTTAAGAGTATCATAGTAAATCTCACATTATGGGTTCTATTTCCAAATAATTTACTTAGGAGCAAGCATTATTTAGGCTCATCTCTTGCAAGCAGTTGGAATCATGGGTGAAAAGGAGAGAGAATATCAATGTGGGACATTAGTGACATCATAACAAGTGTCATAGCCTGAATTTTTAGGATATAGTTTGCTGCTGCTAAGTCACTTCAATCGTGTCCGACTCTGTGCGACCCCATAGACGGCAGCCCACCAGGCCCCGTCCCTGGGATTCTCCAGGCAAGAACACTTTAGGAAGTACAAAATATTGCCCTTCAATATAAGGCATGTGTTTTGGGGGAGACATGGGCCTAAGGAGGAAAGGATTATTCTTCCTATCTGTGATGCTCACCCCTCATTGTCCATATAAGAAAAGATATTTAAATTTTAAATATCCAACCAAAATCTCAGTACTTGGATGCAATCTCAAAAACAACAGAAAGATCTCTGTCCATTTCCAAGGCAAACCATTCAATATCACGGTAATCCAAGCCTATGCCACAACCAGTAATACTGAAGAAGCTGAAGTTGAACGGTTCTATGAAGACCTACAAGACCTTTTAGAACTAACACCCAAAAGATATGTTCTTTTCATTATAGGGGACTGGAATGCAAAAGTAGGGAATCAAGAAACACCTGGACTAACAAGCAAATTTGGCCTTGGAATATGGAGTGAAGCAGGGCAACAACTAATAGAGTTTTGCAAAGAGAATGCACTGGTTATAACAAACACTCTCTTCCAACAACACAAGAGAAGACTCTACACATGGACATCACCAGATGGTCAACACCAAAATCAGATTGATTATATTCTTTGCAGATGAAGATGGAGAAACTCTATGCAGTCAGAGAAAATAAGACTGTGGCTGACTGTGGCTCAGATCATGAACTCCTTATTGCCAAATTCAGACTGAAATTGAAGAAAGTGGGGAATACCACTAGACCATTTTCAAGTTTTCTTATCTCTCCTTGCTATTTTTTGGAACTCTGCATTCAAATGTGTATATCTTTCCTTTTCTCCTTTGCTTTTCTCTTCTCTTTTCACAACTATTTGTAAGGCGTCCCTACACAGCCATTTTGCTTTTTTGCATTTCTTTTCCATGGGGTTGGTCTTGATCCCGCTCTCCTGTACAATGTCACGAACCTCATTTCATAGTTCATCAGACACTCTATTAGATCTAGTCCCTTAAATCTATTTCTCACTTCCACTTTGTAATCATCAGATCAGATCAGATCAGATCAGTCACTCAGTTGTGCCCGACTCTTTGTGACCCCATGAACTTCGCATGAGGTGGCCAAAATACTGGAGTTTCAGCTTTAGCATCATTCCTTTCAAAGAAATCCCAGGGCTGATCTCCTTCAGAATGGACTGGTTGGATCTCCTTGCAGTCCAAGGGACTCTCAAGAGTCTTCCCCAACACCACAGTTCAAAAGCATCAATTCTTCGGCGCTCAGCCTTCTTCACAGTCCAGCTCTCACATCCATACATGACCACAGGAAAGACCATAGCCTTGACTAGGCGAACCTTTGTTGGCAAAGTGATGTCTCTGCTTTTGAATATGCTATCTAGGTTGGTCATAACTTTCCTTCCAAGGAGTAAGCGTCTTTTAATTTCATGGCTGCAGTCATCATCTGCAGTGATTTTGGAGCCCAGAAAAATAAAGTCTGACACTGTTTCCACTGTTTCTCCATCTATTTCCAATGCAGTGATGGGACCAGATGCCAGGATCTTCGTTTTCTGAATGTTGAGCTTTAAGCCAACTTTTTCACTCTCCACTTTCACTTTCATCAAGAGGCTTTTTAGTTCCTCTTCACTTTCTGCCATAAGGGTGGTGTCATCTGCATATCTGAGGTTATTGATATTTCTCCCGGCAATCTTGATTCCAGCCTGTGCTTCCTCCAGCCCAGAATTTCTCATGTTGTACTCTGCATATAAGTTAAATAAGTAGGGTGACAATATACAGCCTTGATGTACTCCTTTTCCTATTCGTAAACAGTCTGTTGTTCCATGTCCAGTTCTAACTGTTGCGTCCTGACCTGCATACAGATTTCTCAGGAGGCAAGTCAGGTGGTCTGGTATTCCCATCTCTTTCAGAATTTTCCAGAGTTTGTTGTGATCCACACAGTCAAAGGCTCTGGAATAGTCAATAAAGCAGAAATAGATGTTTTTCTGGAACTCTCTTGCTTTTTTGATGATCCAGCCAATGTTGGCAATTTAATCTCTGGTTCCTCTGCCTTTCTAAAGCCAGCTTGAACATCAGGAAGTTCACAGTTCACATATTGCTGAAGCCTGGCTTGGAGAATTTTGAGCCTTACTTTACTAGTGTGTGAGATGAGTGCAATTGTGCAATAGTTTGAGCATTCTTTGGCATTGCCTTTCTTTGGGACTGGGATGAATACTGACCTTTTACAATCTTGTGGCCACTGCTGAGTTTTCCAAATTTGCTGGCATATTGAGTGCAGCACTTTCACAGCATCATCTTTCAGCATTTGGAATAGCTCCACTGGAATTCCATCACCTCCACCAGCTTTGTTTGTACTGATGCTTTCTAAGGCCCACTTGACTTCACATTCCAGGATGTCTGGCTCTAGGTCAGTGATCACACCATCGTGATTATCTGGTTCGTGAAGCTCTTTTTTGTACAGTTCTTCTGTGTATTTTTGCCACCTCTTCTTAATATCTTCTACTTCTGTTAGGTCCATACCATTTCTGTCCTTTATCGAGCCCATCTTTGCATGAAATGTTCCTTTGGTATCTCTGATTTTCTTGAAGAGATCCCTAGTCTTTCCCATTCTCTTGTTTTCCTCTATTTCTTTGCATTGATAGCTGAAGAAGGCTTTCTTATCTCTTCTTGCTATTCTTTGGAATTCTGCATTCAGATGTTCATATCTTTCCTTTTCTCCTTTGCTTTTCGCTTCTCTTCTTTTCACAGCTATTTGTAAGGCCTCCCCAGACAGCCATTTTGCTTTTTTGCATTTCTTTTCCATGGGGATGGTCTTGATCCCTGTCTCCTGTACAATGTCACGAACCTCATTCCATGGTTCATCAGGCACTCTATCTATCAGATCTAGGCCCTTAAATCTATTTCTCACTTCCACTGTATAATCATAAGGGATTTGATTTAGGTCATACCTGAATGGTCTAGTGGTTTTCCCTACTTTCTTCAATTTCAGTCTGAATTTGGCAATTATGAGTTCATGGTCTGAGCCACAGTCAGCTCCTGGTCTTGTTTTTGCTGATTGTATAGAGCTTCTCCATCTTTGACTGCAAAGAATATAATCGATCTGATTTCGGTGTTGACCATCTGGTGATGTCCACGTATAGAGTCTTCTCTCGTGTTGTTGGAAGAGGGTATTTGCTATGACCAGTGCATTTTCTTGGCAAAACTCTGTTAGTCTTTGCCCTGCTTCATTCCGTATTCCAAGGCCAAATTTGCCTGTTACTCCAGGTGTTTCTTGACTTCCTACTTTTGCATTCCAGTCCCCTAAAATGAAAAGGACATCTTTTTTGGGTGTTAGTTCTAAAAGGTCTTATAGATCTTCATAGAACCGTTCAACTTCAGCTTCTTCAGCGTTACTGGTTGGGGCATAGACTTGAATTACTGTGACGTTGAACGGTTTGCCTTGGAAACGAACAGAGATCATTCTGTCATTTTTGAGATTGCATCCAAGTACTGCATTTCGGACTCTTTTGTTGACCATGATGGCCACTCCATTTCTTCTGAGGGATTCATGCCCATAGTAGTAGATATAATGGTCCTCTGAATTAAATTCACCCATTCCAGTCCATTTGAGTTCGCTGATTCCTAGAATGTCGACATTCACTCTTGCCATCTCTTGTTTGACCACTTGCAATTTGCCTTGATTCATGGACCTGACATTCCAGGTTCCTATGCAGTATTGCTCTTTACAGCATCGGACTTTGCTTCTATCACCAGACACATCCACAGCTGGGTATTCTTTCTGCTTTGGCTCCATCCCATCATTGTTTCTGGAGTTATTTCTCCACTGATCTCCAGTAGCATATTGGGCCCCTACTGACCTGGGGAGTTTCTCTTTCAGTATCCTATCATTTTGCCTTTTCATACTCTTCATGGGATACCAAGGGAATATTTCATGCAAAGATGGGCTCGATAAAGGACAGAAATGGTATGGACCTAACATAAGCAGAAGATATTAAGAAGAGGTGGCAAGAATACACAGAAGAACTGTACAAAAAAGATCTTCATGACCCAGATAATCACGATGGTGTGGTCACTCACCTAGAGCCAGACATCCTGGAATGTGAAGTCAAGTGGGCCTTAGAAAGCATCACTACGAACAAAGCTAGTGGAGGTGAAGGAATTCCAGTTGAGCTCTTTCAAATCCTGGAAGATGATGCTGTGAAAGTGCTGCACTCAATATGCCAGCAAATTTGGAAAACTCAGCAGTGGCCACAGGACTAGAAAAGTTCAGTTTTCATTCCAATCCCAAAGAAAGGCAATGCCAAAGAATGCTCAAACTACCGCACAATTGTACTCATCTCACACGCTACTAAAATAATGCTCAAAATTCTCCAAGCCAGGCCTCAGCAATACGTGAACCATGAATTTCCTGATGTTCAAGCTGGTTTTAGAAAAGGCAGAGGAACCAGAAATCAAATTGCCAACATCCGCTGGATCATTGAAAAAGCAAGAGAGTTCCAGAAAAATATCTATTTCTGCTTTATTGACTATGCCAAAGCCTTTGACTGTATAGATCACAATAAACTGTGGAAAATTCTGAAAGAGATGGGAATACCAGACCAGCTGACTTGCCTCTTGAGAAATTTGTATGAAGGTCTGGAAGCAACAGTTAGAACTGGATATGGAACAACAGACTGGTTCCAAATAGGAAAAGGAGTTCATCGAGGCTGTATATTGTCACCCTGTTTATTTAACTTATTTGCAGAGTACATCATGAGAAATGCTGGGCTGGAAGAAGCACAAGCTGGAATCAAGATTGCGAGGAATAATATCAATAACCTCAGATTTGCAGATGACACCAGCCTTATTGCAGAAAGTGAAGAGGAACTGAAGAGCCTCTTGATGAAAGTGAAATAGGAGAGTAAAAAGTTAGCTTAAATCTCAACATTCAGAAAACAAAGATCATGGCATCTGGCCCATCACTTCATGGGAAATAGATGGGGAGACAGTGGAAACAGTGTGAGACTATTTTGGGGGCTCCAAAGACATTGCAGATGATGATTGCAGCCATGAAATTAAAAGACACTTATTCCTTGGAAGGAAAGTTATGACCAACCCAGATAGCATATTGAAAAGCATAGACATTACTTTGCCAGCAAAGGTCAATCTAGTCAAGGCTATGGTTTTTCCAGCAGTCATGTACGGATGTGAGAGTTGGACTGTGAAGCAAGCTGAGCACCAAAGAATTGATGCTTTTCAAGTGTGGTGTTGGAGAAGACTCTTGAGAGTTCCTTGGACTGCAGGGAGATCCAATCAGTCCATCCTAAAGGAGATCAGTCCTGGGTGTTCATTGGAAGGACCGATGCTGAAGCTGAAACTCCAATACTTTGGCCACCTCATGAGAAGATTTGACACATTGGAAAAGACTCTGATGCTGGGAGGGTTTGGGGGCAAGAGGAGAATGGATGACAGAGGATGAGATGGCTGGATGGCATCACTGACTCCATGGATATGAGTTTGAGTGAACTCTGGGAGTTGGCGGTGGACAGGGAGGCCTGGCGTGCTGTGATTCACAGCGTCACAAAGAGTCAGACGTGACTGAGCGACTATACTGAACTGAAGTGAATTCAAATCTCAGAGTTTTGTTAAACATATGAATTGTTAAATGCTGGAGAGGGTGCAGAGAAAGCGAATCCTCTTACACTATTGGTGAGAATGCAAACTAGTACAGCCACTATGGAGAACAGTGTGGAGATTCCTTAAAAAACCGGAAATAGAACTGCCATATGACCCAGCTATCCCACTGCTGGGCATACACACTGAGGAAACCAGAATTGAAAGAGACACGTGGAATGTTCATTGCAGCACTATTTACAGTAGCTAGGACATGGAAGCAACCTAGATTTCCATCAGCAGATGAATGGATAAGAAAGCTGTGGTACATATACACAATGGAATATTACTCAGCTATTAGAAAGAATGCATTTGAATCAATTCTAATGAGGTGGATAAAACTGGAGCCTGTTATACAGAGTGAAGTAAGCCAGAAAGAAAAACACCAATACAGTATATTAATGCATATATATGGAATTTAGAAAGATAGTAACGATGACCCTATATGCGAGACAGCAAAAGAGACACAGATGTAAAGAACAGACTTTTGGACTCTGTGGGAGAAGGCGAGAGTGGGATGATTTGAGAGAATAGCACTGAAGCATGTATATTACCATATGTGAAACAGATCACCAGTCCAGATTCAGTGCATGAGACAGGGAGCTCAGGGCCAGTGTGCTGGGATGACCCTGAGGGATCAGATGGGGAAGGAAGTGGGAGGGGGTTCAGGATGTAGAACACATGTATACGCATGGCTAATTCATGTCAATGTATGGCAAAAATCACTACAATATTTTAAAGTAATTAGCCTCCAATTAAAATAAATAAGTTAATAAAATATGAATTATTTTTCGCTTTTTCACAACGCTTTAGAAAATAATGAGTCATTAGGTTATTTTTAAAAGTAAATGACATCAATGTGAATGGTTTTCTATTATGTCCATTCATAAATAATCATTAGTGTATCTCTACAATATCTAGGAGGACCTTTGTTAACTGCTTCTCTTAACCTAAAAAGCAAGTACATGTGATAGCATTTCTTTCCTTATATGTGGATATAAATTCAGTATAAAAGAAAGAACTTGGATACTTCTATGACATAGAACATATCAAATAGGCTTATTACTACTTATTCACAAAGAGTCACAAATGCAGCATGCATGTGGATACACAAACACACACACACACAAACTTCAAGATTCAAATATCTGCTTGCACATTCCATAAGAGAAATATTTCATGGTAGGTTCTCCTGGCAGCTTCCATTGTTTGAGAGTTTTATTCCCTCTACTTGAAATAACTTTCCTATCATTTTAAACTTATTTTTCAATATAGCAAGTGTATTTATTTTTTAATGCAGAGTTAATATAATTTGTCCTCTGAAAAATCTTCTCAACTCCCACCCTTGGTAGCAGAAATAATCCTCTGTCTTTTATCACTTATCACATTGTTTTGCTATTATTTATTTTTGTTTCTGTCACTTCAACTAGAATGTTATCATTATGAGTGTAGAGGCAGTTTTATTCATATTATTATTGGTGCAAATTAATTGCTGTTTTACATTGTTGAACTGCCATTTGATATTGGAATACATTCTTAAATAAATGTTATACATTATTATAATGTTCATGTCTCACTCTATGTTTTTTTGCTAATGAGATTACTTGGTGTTTATTTTATATTTATTTTATTTTATTTTTTCTATTGTAATTTTATTTTATTTAAATTTACAGTATTGTATTGGTTTTGCCATGTATATTTATTTTAGACTAGGAAAATGATGCTAGACAAAAAGCAAATTTGAGTTCAAAATGGGTCATAAAGCAGCAGAGACAACTTGCAATGTTAACAACACATTTAACCCAGGAACTGCTAATGAAAAAACGAACAGTGCAGTGATGGTTCAAGAAGTTTTGCAAAAGAGATGAAAGCCTTGAAGATGAGGAGCACAGAGGCTGGCCATCAGAAGTTGACAACGACCAATCGAGAGCCATCGTCCAAGCTAATTCTCTTACAACTAAACGAGAAGTTGCCGAAGAACTCAATGTCAACCATTCTATGGTATTTTAGCAATTGAAGAAATTGAAAAGGTGAAAAAATTTCATAACTGGGTGCCTCATGAGCTGACTGCAAATCAAAAAATTCATCGTTTTGAAGTGTTGTCTTATTCTATGCAACAACAACAAACCGTTTCTCAATCGGATTGTGACATGCAACAAACAGTGGATTTTATATGACAATTGGTGATGACCAGCTCAGTGGTTGGACTGAGCAGATGCTCCAAAGCACTTCCCAAAGTCAAACTTGCACCAAAAATTCGTCATGGTCACTGTTTGGTGGTGTGCTGCCAGTCCAATTGACTACAGCTTCCTGAATCCCAGTGAAACCATTACATCTGAGAAGTATGCTCAGCAATTTGATGAGATGCACTGAAAACTGCAATGCCTGTAGCTGGCATTGGTCAGAAGAAAGGGTCCAATTCTTCTCCATGACAATGCCCAACTGCACGTCACACAACCAACCCAATGCTTCAACAGCTGAAAGAATTGGTCTACGAAGTTTTGCCTCATCCAGCATATTCACCTGATCTCCTGCCAACTGATTACCACTTAATCAAGCATCTTGACAACTTATTGCAGGGAAAATGCTTCCACAACCAGCAAGAGGCAGAAAATGCTTTCTAAGAGTTCCTCAAACCCTGAAGCAAGGATTTTTACGCTACAGGAATAAACTTATTTCTCATTGGCAAAAATGTGTTGATTGCAGTAGTTCCTATTTTGATTAATAAAGATGTACTTGAGCCTAGTTATAATGATTTTAAAATTGACAGTCTGAAACCACAATTACTTTTGCACCAACCTGTATTCTCACTGCCTGTTAAAGTCCTTCACACAGAATAGGGGCCTAATAAAAGGTCAGTGAATTAATGAATGGGAAACCAAATGCTACTTTGTTCCAGTGAGTAAAATTAATAATCCCTTAAGCAAATCATAGAAGGTAAAATCTATTGAAGAAGAAAACCCATGTCTATTTTAGTCAGCCAATCAGTTCAGTCTCTAAGTCGTATCCGACTTTTTGTGACCTCATGGACTGCAGCACACACACAGCAAATAGACTGCAGCAGTCTATTTCAGAGGCATATATAAGTAACGTTGCCATTTTCTCCACTTTAAATGTTATTTGTGGCCTTGTAATTACGAATGTAGCATATAGTATAACAAGCAAAGAAACTTCTCTTGGTATCAGTGTTCAGAAATATCTGGCACATTACTAGTGATTTTGAATAATTCAGACTTAGCAATAATATTGTGAATTTATTTTTGTCAAGTGCAGCTTTTTATCAACAGGTATTATTTACAGTATACTGTGTCAGTCCACACTATTTAAACATCTTTATCATATGTTGAAATAAAGTGGCTAATTTTCTGATCAAGTCTAATTTGAAATTAGGTTATAATTTATACACTATACACTGAATACATGTAGAATACACCCTGAACTGGGACACTGAAAGAGACTGAAAAATAGGAGTTTTTAAAAAGTAGCAATGATAAACAGTAAGCAGGATCCTAAAAAAGAAGGGTCTTCTTCAAATTTTTTCAGAAGGGAGTTGATATAAGAGAAGACTTCTAATGGAAAATGTGTTGTTTGATGAGTTGATGAAATAGACAAAAAGCATATCAGTGTTTGTTCAACGAGTTTTCCTTCAGCAGCCTAGAAGGGGCAGCCAAATGATTCCAAAACACAGAAAAGTCCTCTGCTTTGGGATCTGTGAGTATTTCTCTGTTTCCAAAAACAAGTAGAGAAAAAAATGACAAGTATGGCTGGCTGCTATTAAAAAAAAAAAGAATGTCTGATCTTAATACAGAACATTGGAGAAATTGTTCAAAACCAATTTATTCTTTGTAAAGATTAACCCCCAAGTGCTTGCCACTGTCAGGATCTGCTTGAATAATCTGCCTAAGGATTGCTTCAGTGTTTTCATCCATCTTTTTTGAAAAAGAAAAAAAAATAGTAAGACATTTTTGTCTGGCTGCTTCTCCATTTAGTCATGCTGGTGATGTTTCTTCCTTCTTGTTCTCTCTTGAAAATAAATAAATAAGAGAAAAAACTTTCCATATAGCAACTTCTCACTCCCTATTGCACACCAAGGCCCTTGTTAATGAAAATTGATTTTTGTGTAGGTTACATAGGAGAATTGTGTACTTCCTGGCATATAGTAAGTCATTTCTGAATATAGCCTCAGAGAGAGATTCATATCTAGATGTGTGCATAGAATTACATGGAAATGCTAATGGAGACTGATGCCTGAAATGCTAGCAGGCCAACTTTGCCAATACTTTCCTGTATTATCATCTGCCCCTCCCTTCCAAACACACCTTGACTATGTTTGTGCAGAAAGAAAGAAAGAAAATGAAGTTGCTCAGTCCTGCCCAACTCTTTGCAACCCCATGGATAGTAGCCTGCACCAAGCTCCTCCGTCCATGGATTTTCAAGGCAAGAGTACTGGAGTGGGTTGCCATTTCCTTATCCAGGGAATCTTCCCAACCCAGGGATCGAACCCAGGTCTCTTACATTGTAGACAGACGCTTTACCATCTGAGCCATCAAGGAAGTCCTTGTGGAGAAAGGGAGTCTATAAAAATATACGAGCAATTCCTGCAGCTTAATTACAGAAAAATAAACAACCCAATCAAAAAATGGGCCAAAGAACTAAATAGACATTTCTCCAAAGAAGACATACAGATGGCTAACAAACACATGAAAAGATGCTCAACATCACTCCTTAGCAGAGAAATGCAAATCTAAACCACAATGAGGTACCATTTCACGCCAGTCAGAATGGATGCTATCCAAAAGTCTACAAGCAACAAATGCTGGAGAGGGTGTGGAGGAAATGGAACCCTCCTTCACTGTTGGTGGGAATGCCAGCTAGTGAAGGCAATGGCACCCCACCCCAGTACTCTTGCCTGGAAAATCTCATGGATGGAGGAGCCTGGTGGGCCGCAGTCCATGGGGTCGCTAAGAGTCAGACACGACTGAGCGACTTCACTTTCACTTTTCACTTTTATGCATTGGAGAAGGCAATGGCAACCCACTCCAGTGTTCTTGCCTGGAAAATCCCAGGGACGGGGGAGCCTGGTGGGCTGCCGTCTATGGGGTCGCACAGAGTCGGACACGACTGAAGCGACTTAGCAGCATAGCCACTATGGATAACAGTGTGAAGATTCCTTAAAAAACTGGAAATAGAACTGTCATATGACCCAGCAATCCCACTGCTGGGCATACACACTGAGGAAACCAAAATTGAAAGAGAGACGTGTACTGTGTACCCCAAATGTTCATCACAGCACTGTTTATAATAGCCGGGACATGGAAACAACCTCAATGTCCATCAGCAGATGAATGGATAAGAAAGCTGTGGTACATATACACAATGGAAATTGAAGTAAGCCAGAAAGAAAACACCAATACAGTATACTAACACATATATATGGAATTTAGAAAGATGGTAACAATAACCCTGTATACGAGACAGCAAAAGAGACACTGATGTATAGAGCAGTCTTTCGGACTCTGGGAGAGGGAGAAGGTGGGATGATTTGGGAGAATGGCATTGAAATATGTATAATATCATATATGAAACAAGTCACCAGTCCAGGTTCGATGCACGATACTGGATGCTCGGGGCTGGGGCACTGGGACAACCCAGAGGGACGGTATGGGGAGCGAGGAGGAAGGAGGGTTCAGGATGGGGAACACATGTATACCTGTGGCAGATTCATTTTGATATATGGCAAAACCAATACAATATTGTAAAGTTAAATAAAAATAAAAAGATTTCCCACAAAAAAAAAGAATACATTTGAATTAATTCTAATGAGGTGGATGAAAATGGAGCCTATTATACAGAGTGAAGTAAGCCAGAAAGAAAAACACCAATACAGTATATTAACACATATATATATGGGATTTAGAAAGATGGTAATGATAACCATGTATGCAAGACAGCAAAAGAGACACAGATGTATAGAACAATCTTTTGGACTCTGTGGGAGAGGGAGAGGGTGAGATGATTTGGGAGAATGGCTTTGAAACATGTATAATATCATATGTGAAACGAACCGCCAGTCCAGGTTTGATGCATAATACAGGATGCTCAGGGCTGATGCACTGAGATGACCCAGAGGGATGGTATGCAGAGGGAGGTGGGAGGGGGGGGTTCAAGATGGGGAACACGTGTACACCCGTGGTGGATTCATGTTGATGTATGGCAAAACCAATACAATATTGTAAAGTAATTAGCCTCCAATTAAAATAAATAAATTTATATTAAAAAGTAAATTAACTGTATTCAGTTCCACTATTTATGAAAGTCTATTTCACCAAGCCAAAGATGTGAGGAGAATTAGAATAAATAATGTCTGTGTGTTTTGACATCTCTGACATCATGTTGTTTTCTTTGTTTTGACATGAAATAGTGGATCATATTTGTAGTGTTCATTATCCCAATTAGCAGCAGATAATCTTAGTGAAAAAGTGTTCCTTGTTTTGCACACAATGCAAAGCATTAAGACCCAGTGTTCTAAGGCAAGCCCCATATGTGGCATCTTGTATCAAAATCTCTTTTCATTGATGCTATCCACCAACAAGGGCCAATGTATTATATGAAATGCCATGGGACAATTATATGCTTGTTACCTACAATGGGGACTTCCCTGGTGGCTCAGATGGTAAAGCGTCTGCCTAGAATGCAAGAGACCCAGGTTCAATCCCTGGGTCGGGAAGATCTCCTGAAGAAGGAAATGGCAACCCACTCCAGTATTCTTGCCTGGAAAATCCCATGGATGGAAGAGCCTGGTGGGCTATAGTCCATGGGGTGGCAAAGAGTTGGACACGACTGAGCAACTTCATTTTCACTTTTCTACAATGATGAAAAATCCGATGTACCATATATTTTATATACACAAAAGTAAAATTTTAATATATGTTTTAATGTACTTAATTGCATATTAAATATATCTTGATTATAAATTTGCGAGACCATAAATACACTGGCAAGGAATTTCTCTATCTAGTTGATTCCTACAAACCTAGTGTTTTCAAGAATACTTTGCAGACAGTGGTTTGTCATAATAAACATTTTTGAATGAATGACTTCATAAAAAATGTATTCATTTGCTTGAAGTCAGTCAGTTCAGTCGCTCAGTCTGCGACCCCATGAAACACAGCAGGCCAGGCCTCCCTGTCCGTCACCAACTCCCGGAGTTCACTCTGACTCACGTCCATTGAGTCAGTGATGCCATCCAGCCATCTCATCCTCTGTCGTCCCCTTCTCCTCCTGCCCCCAATCCCTCCCAGCATCAGAGTCTTCTCCAATGAGTCAACTCTTCGCATGAGGTGGCCAAAGTACTGGAGTTTCAGCTTTAGCATCATTCCTTCCAAAGAAATCCCAGGGCTGATCTCCTTCAGAATGGACTGGTTGGATCTCCTTGCAGTCCAAGGGACTCTCAAGAGTCTTCTCCAACACCACAGTTCAAAAGCATCAATTCCTCGGAGCTCAGCCTTCTTCACAGTCCAACTCTCACATCCATACATGACTACAGGAAAAACCATAGCCTTGACTAGGCGAACCTTTGTTGGCAAAGTGATGTCTCTGCTTTTGAATATGCTATCTAGGTTGGTCATAACTTTCCTTCCAAGGAGTAAGCGTCTTTTAATTTCATGGCTGCAGTCACCATCTGCAGTGATTTTAGAGCCCCACAAAATAGAGTCTGACACCATTTCCACTGTTTCCCCATCTATTTCCCATGAAGTGATGGAACCGGATGCCATGATCTTCATTTTCTGAATGTTGAGCTTTAAGCCAACTTTTTCACTCTCCACTTTCACTTTCATCAAGAGTCTTTTTAGTTCCTCTTCATTTCCTGCCAGAAAGGTGGTGTCATCTGCATATCTGAGGTTATTGATATTTTTTCCGGCAATCTTGATTCCAGCTTGTGTTTCTTCCAGTCCAGCGTTTCTCATGATGTACTCGGCATATGTTAAATAAGCAGGGTGACAATATACAGCCTTGACATACTCCTTTTCCTATTTGGAACCAGTCTGTTGTTCCATGTCCAGTTCTAGCTGTTGCTTCCTGACCTGCGTACAGATTTCTCCAGAGGCAGGTCAGGTGGTCTGGTGTTCCCATCTCTTTCAGAATTTTCCACAGTTTATTGTGATCCACATGGTCAAAGGCTTTGGCATAGTCAATAAAGCAGAAATAGATGTTTTTCTGGAACTCTCTTGCTTTTTCCATGATCCAGCAAAGAGTCCAAAATTTCAAAAACGACAGAATGACCTCTGCTTGAAATCAGTACCATTCAAATCATAAGACCCAGTTTTTTTTCACCCTTAGCACTCACAGCAACTTCAAATATCAGATATGAAAGTAGAAGCATTCTTCTATCCTATACTGGTATTTTATTATTCCTCCAGTACATTTTATTTAGTCTTAACTTTGTACGTTCCATTCACCACTTGGATTTCCTTTACTCTTCATCTCTACCAACCTATGGGCCTTTTTATTTTTACTTTTTTTAATTTTTTATTTTGTTTAACTTTACAATATTGTATTGGTTTTGCCATACATCAAAATGAATCTGCCACAGGCATACTCGTGCTCCCCACCCCGAACACCCTTGCCTCCTCCCCTCCCCGCACCATCCCTCCAGGCTGTCCCCGTGCACCAGCCTAAGCATCCAGTATCGTGCTTCGAACCTGGACTGTTGACTCATTTCATATATGATATTATACATATTTCAATGCCATTCTCCCAAATCATCCCACCCTCTCCCTCTCCCACAGAGTCCAAAAGGTACAGTCTTTTAGACCTTTTTTACTTAAAGATCCGGCCCAATATTCTAGTCCTTTGGTCATTCTTCCTTATGTCTCCTTGTGTATGCTCTCAGTCTTTCCACACTGTAAATAATCTGTCTCTCAGCTTCTTCTATGTTTGGCTCAATAGGTTGTTGAACTTCATGCTCTCTTGTTCATATCTTTTTACAGGCTTTTCTTTTCCTAAACAAAGCAACTAGGAGTTCTGGGATTTTTTGTGAGACATTACTTTTAATTTCCACATAAATCAGAATATATCTTTACATATAACATGTCTTAGGCAATGGCACCCCACCCCAGTACTCTTGCCTGGGAAATCCCATGGACCGAGGACCCTGGTAGGCTATAGTCCATGGGGCCGCTAAGAGTCCTACACAACTAAGCAACTTCACTTTCACTTTTCACTTTCATGCATTGGAGAAGGAAATGGCAACCCACTCCAGTGTTCTTGCCTGGAGAATCCCAGGGACAGAGGAGCCTTGTGGGCTTCCGTCTATGGGGTCGCACGGAGTCGGACATGACTGATGCGACTTAGCAGCAGCAGCAGCAGCAGTATTTGTCTGAACTTAGATTGCAATTTTGAATGTCTGCAGGGCACTTAAAGCTTACTTTCATAGACTGAGGATGCTTGGAAGCAGATCTTCTGCTGATTCTGAATAAAAGTTGTAGCTATGGGCCCAAATCCACTAGAGGAATAGCTTGTTTGAAGCCTTACCAAAACCATAGACAAGGGACAACTTCTTTTATAATTTCCTTTACCAGAACCCCAGGACCAGGTGAGACTTTTAGGTTAGACATTTTTAAGCAGTTCTTTCTTTCTAAGAGTTTCTTCAAAAAAAGTCTTCCAAATGAATATTTTCCACTCCACAATAAAATAATAAAAAAAAAAAAGCTCCCCCAGTCCCAGTTCTAAATAACATACTAGTTTCAATTTTATCTTGCTTTCTAATAACATATATTTCAGCCAACTATCACATGGTCTTCCAATATATGTGTATAAATTATGAAAGAATAAAAACTAAAAGCACTAATAAAATCCCCTAAATAAATCTAGATATCATCCCTGTCTATCATATTGATGGGAACTTTTAAGGAAATACTCTCATGTGAACTCTAGAGTACTGGTCATGCTCCAAACAGCATTTAACTACAAATACACTTATGCAACCATCTTAGCAACAGTGAGGTAGATGGTGTGATTGAAGTTTTTAATGTCAAATTACCCCAAAACATTAAAAAAAATCAGAAGTAGATCACATTTACTTTTGTTATTTTCTATGGAGATGCCAGATTTTACTGATGCTACTAAGTACTTTTTAAAAAGTATGTTCCTTAACAAACTTGCTAAAAAAACAATCAAAACTGTTCTTCCTCTGAAATATCTGCACTTACCATGTGAATTTTTTCTGATAATATAAGACATGCATCACTGCTTTCAGTTCCCATCAGCAGGGTGAGTCAGGGTGAGTTTGCTATTTGTGCCACTAAGTAAAGGGAATGGTTACACCAAGGAGTTTATTTATTTATAATCAGTCTGCGCTCTTTACAGGCAGTGAACAGTCCATTGAAAACCTCTGTAACTGGTGCATTATTCAGTAACTAGTGCCCTTTTCATTTTGAAGTTATTGTCTATTTATAATGCCATTGGATTTTTAGCTCCATTTTTTAAAAAATAATAACACTGTGAAAATTTAATAATGACTAGTACAATGTCCTGACATTACCCAGATTGCATTATATACAGTGAAAAATATATTTCATGTAAACACTCCATTCAATGGAACATTTTGTCTTAAACAATATTCTATATATATGTCCTAAGCAATTTTCCCTCTACCCAGAAATGAATGTCCATTCTATTGTATACAGTATTTTCTTTACAGACTCAAGTGTATTTTAATCTTGTCTGAATTTTTCCTCAAAAGAGAAACCTATGAAATGATCATATAAAAATTAATGAGTCTTATGAATATGCTTCTGACATTCAGAAGTATTATATTCAATACATTTCTCTTTTCATAATTTGCCTAATATACAAATATGTTATGTACAAAGTAGATGCATTTAAGTTATAATTAACACACTTTGAGTTTGGAGGATGCAAATAACTATTGTCAGTTTTAATTAGCTAGAAGCAGATTGTTAGTCCATGCCTCATACTGCCCTTGCAGATAGTCTGAGGAAACAATGAGACTTTCTAAATTGGCTAGTTTCCTAAATTCATATATTCTCTGCACAAAGATTCATTTATAATGGTTAAATCAAGAGGGCCATACATCAAGTTGATGCACAATGCTCTTTCTTATAGACACACACATACATGTACACAAACACACACACAGATGCATATTTATTCTATGCTCCCCAAACTCGTAAAACTTACAATAATTGAGTTAAAATCATTTTGAATATTTCAAATTACAGTAAGACTTGTATGTTTTGTTAAGATGGGTAAGTTGTGGCATCTAAGGGGCATTGCATAAAATATTGGAGGAAGGAAAGGAAAAGGAAGCAAAAGAGATAATTTTTGTTTATTTTATAATTTTTTTCTAGGATCAGACCTTGTAGACGGGGTACAAATGCTAATATTTTCAACTCATTACTTTTTTTGCTTTGTATATGATCTTTCAGCTGGCAAGACCATTTTTGAAACCCAGAGTATGCACTAAAATATGATACTTGAAATCTGTGGTTCATATACACAATGGAGTATTACTAAGCTATTAAAAAGAATACATTTGAATCAGTTCTAATGAGGTGGATGAAAATGGAGCCTATTATACAGAGTGAAGTGAGCTAGAAAGAAAAATACCAATACAATATACTAACGCATATATATGGAATTTAGAAAAATGGTAACGATAACCCTGTATGCAAGACAGCAAAAGAGACACAGATGTATAGAACAGTCTTTTGGACTCTGTGGGAGAGGGAGAGGGTGGGATGATTTGGGAGAATGGCATTAAAACCTGTAAAATATCATATAAGAAATGAATCGCCAGTCCAGGTTTGATGCATGATACAGGATGCTCAGGGCTGGTGCACTGGGATGCCCAGAGGGATGGTATGGGGAGGGAAGTGGGAGGGGGGTTCAGGATGGGGAACACGTGTACACCTGTGGTGGATTCATGTTGATGTATGGCAAAACCAATACAATATTGTAAAGTAATTAGCCTCCAAGTAAAATAAATAAATTTAAATTTAAAAAAAGATAATAATAATAATAAAGTAAACACATGCCACAAAAAAAAGTAACCTTGATGAGTTAATTTGTTTTCTTTTATATCTGAAAATAGCAGATGGCATTCCACCATTTACTTTTTTTTATGTTTAGGGAAAAAGACTTTCTGACCTAATTGGAGATTTCTAGCTCTAATGCCTCCATGAGTTAAGCTTCAGCGCATATAGTTAAAGAATGAAATATTAGCTTCATTTTTTAATTTCTTTGCTTTCATTGATTTGTTACTACTATAATGTCCTTTTAAATGTACTTTTAGTATGTTAATCATCATTAAGATAATCAACTGGCTGTTAAAAATTAGAGCAGTGTGGAATAAAAAATTTTGATGTATGATTATGTTATGCTTATTTATAATTCAGTCATTAAGAACTCAGTAATGACATGTTATTCAGCAAAACTAAATATTGTTCCTAGTTTCAGGTCTCACTATATTTTGCTATTTTTGGTGAAAAGTATAATTTTAGTTCTCATAAGGACGGGATTGTGTCCATGAAAAAACTGTCCCTACATGTTCAATTCAATCCTTCAAATAACAGAAGGTTAGGAAATAGCATCTGTTTGGAGAAAGACTAGCATCTCATGGCAGGGATCAGGGGTGTTACAGGGCGTTTGGAGAAGATATAAGACTTTCACTACCCTGACATTTCTCCTGCTGAATCAGACAGTCATGTGTTTCAATCAACAAACTTAAACAGGGTATGTATGTATATATATATAAGCTTCCCAGGTGGCGCTAGTGGTAAAGAACCCGCCTGCTGCTGCTAAGTCGCTTCAGTCGTGTCCGACTCTGTGCGACCCCATAGACGGAAGCCCACCAGACTCCCCCGTCCCTGGGATTCTCCAGGCAAGAACACTGGAGTGGGTTGCCATTTCCTTCTCCAATGCATGAGAGTGAAAAGTTAAAGTGAAGTCGCTCAGTCATGTCCGACTCTTAGCGTCCCCATGGACTGGAGCCTACTAGGCTCCTCCGTCCATGGGATTTTCCAGGCAAAAGTACTGGGGTGGGGTGCCATTGCCTTCCCCGAAGAACCCGCCTGCCAATGCACAAAACCAAGAGATGTGGGTTTGATCCCTGGATGGGGGAGACCCCCTGGAGGAGGGCATTGTAACCCATTCCAGTATTCTTGCCTGGTAAATCCCATGGATGGAGGACCCTGGCGGGCTATAGTACATAGGGTCGCAAAGAGTCGGACATGACTGAAGTGACTTAGCACAGCACAGTACACATATTATCCATATATCAAATATGTATATAATTATATTCACATCTAAATGCTATATATCTCAAATACATTACTCTTTCACTTAAATTTTATAACTACGTAACATGCCTCAAACTCTCCCAAAGTCCTGTAGTCTGCAGAAACTTCCCTTATAATTAAATCAAATGTCAGCAGATTTCATCATTTAGAAGAGCCATAGCATTTTCTTTCTGAAAGAGACAGAGAAATCATACAATCCCATCCTTTGAGTTGACCAGGAAGGAGGCTGAAAATCTCACAGGCTTTCTCAGTTCAATACCTTTCTTTTTTTAATTCTTTTTTTTTATTGGAATATAATTGGTTTACAATGCCATGTTAGTTTCTGCTGAACAACATGAATCAGCCATCAGATCAGATCAGTCGCTCAGTCGTGTCCGACTCTTTGCGACCCCATGAACCACAGCACGCCAGGCCTCCCTGTCCATCACCAGCTCCCGGAGGTCACCCAGACTCATACCCATCGAGTCAGTGATGCCATCCAGCCATCTCATTCTCTGTCGTCCCCTTCTCCTCCTGCCCTCAATCCCTCCCAGCATCAGAGTCTTCTCCAATGAGTCAACTCTTCGCATGAGGTGGCCAAAATACTGGAGTTTCAGCTTTAGCATCATTCCTTCTAAAGAAATTCCAGGATTGATCTCCTTCAGAATGGACTGGTTGGATCTTCTTGCAGTCCAAGGGACTCTCAAGAATCTTCTCCAACACCACAGTTCAAAAGCATCAATTCTTCGGCACTCAGCCTTCTTCACAGTCCAGCTCTCACATCCATACATGACCACAGGAAAGACCATAGCCTTGACTAGGCGAACCTTTGTTGGTAAAGTAATGTCTCTGCTTTTGAATATGCTATCTAGGTTGGTCATAACTTTCCTTCCAAGGAGTAAGCGTCTTTTAATTTCATGACTGCAGTCACCATCTGCAGTGATTTTGGAGCCCAGAAAAACAAAGTCTGACACTGTTTCCACTGTTTCCCCATCTATTTCCCATGTAGTGATGGGACCAGATGCCATGATCTTCGTTTTCTGAATGTTGAGCTTTAAGCCAACCTTTTCACGCTCCACTTTCACTTTCATCAAGAGGCTTTTTAGCCCCTCTTCACTTTCTGCCATAAGAGTGGTGTCATCTGCATATCTGAGGTTATTGATATTTCTCCCAGCAATATGCATACATATATCCTTTCCCTCTTGAACGTCCCTCCCACCTACCCCATCCCACCCCTCTTGGTCATCACAGAGCAGTGAGTTGAGCTCCCTGTGCTATACTGTAGCTTCCCACAAGTGATAGGGTGGTATCATGGCTCAACTCCTGCTATTTAGTCCACTATAACATGCTATCTCTCCCCGTTTTTCCTGCATTTTTGCAAACTGCTCAGTTTCATTCTTACATTTTATTCTTCTTCTAAGTAAAACAAACCAAACAAAGAATATTTTAGATTCAAGGACTGACTTTTAAGATCTAGTACCATGGTTTCCCAAATAACGAGGACTGAGAGGTTACCTCTTTTCCTCTTTTCTGCCCTGCTTTTACCAACTGTAATTTCTATCATGCAGCTTTTCTTGGCTGAAGATACATTACTTGGGAGGAGTAACCCAAAGCTATTATCACCAATTAACATCCTAAATCAAATTATCTCTTCAAATTAGGTAAATATATTTATTTTCTATTACTGTATAACACTTTCCCATAAATTTATTATTTTATGGTTCCCATAAGTCAGGTTCCTGAGTTAACTGAGTTAGCTGTGCTCAAGGCCTCAGCAGGTCAAAATCAAAGTGTTGGCCAAGGATTCCAGCCCCACCTGAAGCTTGAGGTCTTCTAAGTTCACATAGCTTTTGGCAGATTTCATTTCTTGGGGCTGTCAATTTAAAATTTCCATTTTCTTGGGGCTATCAGGTGGGGGTCATTTCACTTCCTTGGACCACCAGCGATTCCCTCCCACGTGGATCTCTGCACAATAAGGCAGTTTTTGTTTTTCTTTGAAACCAGAAGGAAAATCTCATTTGCTTCAAATTTCTAATTTCAAGAAGGGCACAGTCCCTTTTTTGGCTCACCTGATTGAATCAGGCCTATTCACAATAATGTTCCTTTTGACTAACTCAAAAGTCAACTGATATGGGACATTAATTACATCAGCATAATCCCTTCACTTGTATTATATGACATGACCAACTCAAGTGGAAGGGCTATACATGGCATATATACCAAGGAAAAAAGAGTCTCAAGGGTCACCTCAGAATTTCTCAGAATTCTGGTAAGTACAATAAATATTTACTTCACAATGAGGAGAAGATGAACTGTGGGAAAGAGGAAGAGCTTATGCATGTTTCTGGAAGATGGCCTTGAGACAGTACCTTACCTGTTGACACTGACAACTAGGGTCAACTCTGACTTAAATAATTTGAGCTCTTTTGTGAATCTTCTTTAAGTTCTTAGCCTATCTGCATTAAACGAATACTTACTAAAAGAAGGATATTTATAATTACCCATTATGTACTTTCACAAATTTATTTTATTTAACCCCCACAAAGAAACACCTGGAAGAAAACATGTTTTTACTATTTTAAGAGATTATGCTTATAATATGCTCAAAGTAACATATAACCATTTAACAAAAGTAAAGCTAGACTTGACCTTACATCTTAGACTTATGAGTTGACTATATTTCTACTAAAAGAAAGGCCCCTTATCTTACTTGCCCTGTACACTGGGCTTGGCTTAGCACAATTAGGGTACTAACAGCATTTGGTGCAATCCTTGCCCTCATGGAACATAACATATACTTGGCCATAGAGCCATCTGACAAGAAAACGTATGTAATAATGCAAAATATTTAAGTGTGAAGTGAATATTAGTTAAGGAACAGATACGCCTGGTGTACCAGAGAATACCAAGCATATTTTTATTATAGCTTTCATTGTTCTCGTTCACTTCTCTGTTTCCACACTAGACCATGAACTACTTGAGGACAGGGACAGAACCAAATTCTACTACAGAATTTGGTATTCACAGAAGTTAGCACATAACTTCATACTAGCACAGCCTACATAATAGCCTTCCAGTTTTATGTTTGCTAAGAATTATTTTCCCTACATACCAATTTGTAATAGTAGCCATTTTGATTGTACATGTTCTTTTTTCCAGGAGAAATGCTAGGTTATACTGAAACACTAATGAGTTTTGGTTAGTATTTAGAAAAGAGGCTTTAAAATCTAGAATGAAATTGTATTCAGAAAAGGAATACCAAAGTACAGATAAAAGAAACATATGTATATAGTTTTATTTTAGATATTAATGAACCAAAGATCACTAATATATGAGTTCTCTGTCTTTGAGAGGCATATATTTCTCTCAATATATGATAGACCATGAAGAATATGGCAACATAGTATCCAGTGTGGTAGCACTGAGGAAGAAGTGGCCAGCTCTGCTTGGAAAGGTAAAAAGTGTCTCCATCAATCCTATGTCAATATTTAATAAAATAGACATTGTCACTTTACACAAATTAGCAAGGTTTGAGATTTATTTGAGAGCAAACAAAAACATGCTCTTTTTATATTTTAGGTTATGAGGCAAGGGAAGCATAATTAGAAATTAAATGCTGGATACACATAGGGAAGTATTCATTCAATTAGGTGAAAGTTACTTAGAATGACTTAGTTTCATTACTGCAATGGAGAACAGAACAATCTAAGAATGATGAAGATCTCAAATATCAATCAATATATGCATAATTTAATGTATAATATATATTTGAATATAAATAAATCCATATACCAAAGGGTATTAACATTTTTATCATCTAAACACTGATTAAATATTTTCCATGTTAAATGACAAAACTTTAAAACCGTTCAGTTCAGTCGCTCAGTCATGTCCAACTCTGCAACCCCATGGACTGAAGCATGTCAGGCCTCCCTGTCCATCACCAACTCCTGGAGTTTACTCAAACTCATGTCCATTGAGCCTCTGTGATCCTTGCTAATTGCAAGTTTCTCAAAGTCTGTTATATGAAAGGTCTTTAGTAATAGAAGGCCATATAAATTGTATAATAGGTCAAATCATATATTCCACTGTGACTATGACAGAAGAGAGATTATATGGAAAAAATGCGCACATTGTTACTGATCCTAATAAGGAATCTCTATTACATTCTGCAAATGTTTTTAGGTTGCAATTAATCATTTTGTGAAATTATTTTTTTCCAAAAACAAAAAGTAGGTGTTTCTTTTCCCCTCTTCTGATCATTCATCAATCTCATCAGATCACTATGTGCAGAATAGTCAAAGACAAAGTAGCATGTTTCATACAATACTAAGATGACTTTATTAATGTCCCCCTTTGAAGCTGGAAGGAATTGTTGAAATAAATTTGTTCTGAAAGCATAGTATCAGTTGGAATTCTGACCTAATTCAAAAAGGACTTAGGTATTTTTACCCCCATTTAACCTAACATCTCATGTACTACCTGAGAGTTCTCAATAAATATTTGGTTCAGTGAAGGAAAGAATAAATAAATGTGTTCTTGACTAACAAGTTCATAGTGGGTTTTGGATTCATTTGAAAGACCAGAGATAGCTTGGGCTTATTTCTAAACTTAGGAGTTAAGTATAGAGAGGATAATTACTTGTTCTATGACAAAATATCAGACCATTATATTGACAATTTCCATTGTTCATTTCCTATGTCCTTAAGTTCTCAAGATGCTTCTGAGACTTAACAGCTGCGGAAGCGTAGATATCAGAGTTAGAGCAGCGCATATGTCACAGAGCAAGGAACCAATGCAAGGGTAAAGTATGTCAATGCAACTCTAAAGTATTTCAAGTATAAATATACATTTGGGGATCAGAATATGACCACCAGGCAAGTATGTGTATCCATTAGACACACAATGCATGATTTAGGTATAGGAGAAATTTTTATTTATCTGTCCCTCATATGCCCCCTACCTAGACAGGGATCTTTGGGTATCAGTGTCAACTCACATTCTGGGTCCAACAGTCCTTGAAATGTTAAATAATCCCTTTTTCCTCATGTACAGCTACACAGCAAATGGTCAAAGGTCCCTTTGGAGAAGGACTGGGGAATCAATTCTAGACAGACTTGTCATGTTTCAGAGTTCTTCTTAATGGAGACTCAGCATCCCCTTCTATTAATGGGGCTTGTCATGAGAATTGGCTTACTTTCCAAAACTAGGACCAGGATTTTTTATTGAAGCAGCTGGCCTCAGCTCATAATCAACCATGCTTGATTATTTTGTGGTGTATAGATTGGATAATCCCCTTTTTGATTGCCCATTTAGGTTGCTTCTGGGCATACTGTATTTTATTAACCATATCTATAGTATAGTCAAGGCTATGGTTTTTCCAGTGGTCATGTATGGATGTGAGAGTTGGACTGTGAAGAAAGCTGAGTGCAGAAGAATTGATGCTTTTGAACTGTGGTGTTGGAGAAGACTCTTGAGAGTCCCTTGGACTGCAAGGAGATCCAACCAGTCCATTCTGAAGGAGATCAGCCCTGGGATTTCTTTGGAAGGAATGATGCTAAATCTGAAACTCCAGTACTTTGGCCACCTCATGCAAAGAGTTGACTCATTGGAAAAGACTCTGATGCTGGGAGGGATTGGGGGCAGGAGGAGAAGGGGATAACAGAGGTTGAGATGGCTGGATGGCATCACTGACTCGATGGACGTGAGTCTGAGTGAACTCCAGGAGTTGGTAATGGACAGGGAGACCTGGCGTGCTGCGATTCAAGGGGTCGCAAAGAGTCAGACACGACTGAGTGACGGAACTGAACTGAACTGATAGATCTCTGTAGTTCAGGTGCTACAGGCTATCATTTTGACCCTGCCTCTTATTACAGTATCATGCCTACCTTGCTTCTGATGATTATACACTAGTTGCACACAGTGTGCTCAGTCATGTCTGACCCTTTGTGACTCTATGGACTGTAGCCCACCAGGCTCCTCTGTCCATGGGATTTCCCAGGCAAGAATACTGGAGTGGGTTGCCATTTCCTTCTCCAGCAGATCTTCCTGACCCAAGGATCAAACTGCATCTCTTATGTCTTTTGCATTGGCAGGCGGATTCTTTACCACTGGTAAGCCCCTATACACCACTCCTCGGCATCTGTTATTTTGGGATTCTATCACATCCATTGATATCAAGGTCAGTTATGTAATAGTATCTCCTACTCTGAGCCCAGGAATTCAGAGGATAGTCTTGTCTGAGCATCTCAACAACACTTGTGCCACAGTTCCAGTGCATTCCTTACCACTTTGGTCAGTTGAGTGTCTCCTAGGACTTTCTACAGAAAATAGCTACCTGGACATACACAGACTATCCATATCAGCATGCTCACTTCTCTGAGCCTTTGCTTCTTTCTTCCAATGTTTTCCAGGTAAGTTCTGGCATGTCTACTTCACTTTGTGAGAGCTATCACTTTTTCAAAGCCTATGAGAAGCCACCTAACAGTGTATTAGCACCGTTACCTATGGTCCTTGTAATTAAACCTTGTATTACAAGAGAGTGACCTTATTCTGATACTCTTCCTTATCTAATTTTATATTTTCACATTTGATTCAATACCCTTAGGATCCAGCCTTCATTAATATATTCTGAGTTCATTCTGGTACATAACATGTTGGCTAGATCCTGAGGTAATTTCAATATATAAACCCTTTTATTTTAGGATGCCTAGAACTCCTTTTATATTTGATTCTAACTTGATTCTAACTAATAGCTTGTTATCCAGGAGGCATGGAGGCAGATTCTGAAGGGACAAGGTGTTACCTTTGGAGGGATGGTCCTCTTAGTTGTCTCTAAGCAAGGGGGCTGCCTTTAACATGAAAAAGCAGGCTATATATAGGACTCAATCCTATATGAAAAGTTAAAGAAAGTGAAGTTGCTCAGTCATGTCTGACTGTTTACAGCCCCATGGACTGGGGCTCCTCTGTCCAAGGGATTTTCCAGGCAAGAGTACTGGAGTGGGTTGCCATTTCCTTCTCCAGAGGATCTTCCCAACCCAGGAATTGAACCTAGGTCTCCTGTCTTGCAGGCAGATGCTTTACCCTCTGCACCACCAGGGAAGCCTTCAATCCTATATAGGTCTACAAAAATCAGTCCTAAGTATTCATTGGAAGGACTGATGCTGAAGCTCCAATAGTTTAGCCACCTGATGTGAAGAACTGACTCATTGGAACAGACCCTGATGGTGGGAAAGATTTAAGGTGGGAGGAGAAGGGGATGACAGAGGATGAGATGGTTGGGTGGCATCATAGACTCAAAGGACATGAGTTTGAGCAAGCTCTGGGAGTTGGTGATGGAAAGGAAAGCCTTGTGTGCTGCAGTCCACGGGGTTGCAAAGAGTCAGACACGACTGAGCAACTGAACTGGACTGAGAGAGTTCAAGGTGATACTGAGATTCACAGTTTTCAAGTGCACTGATGTACTCATCCCAAGTCTTGAAAATGCAACATTTCTCAATCAGGACCCTGACTTTGACATATTAGACCTACCCGGGATGAGAATTCAACCTTCTGGAGTGCTGATACCTTTATAAATAAGTACTGGGTCTCATTCTCCCCATTTACTTTGTGCCAGGTTGAGGAGATGAGAATCTCTTTACATGCTGCCAAGGAAATTCTCTGGCTTTCATACTTCACCTTATATCGCTTATGAATCATCCTTAGCCTTTCATTGTCTTTCTCCAGTACATAGATGACCTGTAGCACAGCCATCATATTGAAAAGCTCTTATAATTATTCTCTCTCACCACTCTCCCTGCAAACTCTCAAATACCTGGGGTGTCATGCCTTCCAGGGCATTCCCTTCCTTTAGCATTTCATCCCAGTTTATCACCTATGAAAAGTTTGTGTTGTTCAACAACCATATGTCGTGGGGTGTCAGTTATTTATCTACTGTCAATTATCCATCACATTTTAGAGTTCGTTCCCAGAAAACTTCCTAATTTCAATTCTTTTATGTTAGGTTCCTCAGGAAAGAGATTTTGAGGCTTTCACAGTTGCTTGCTGGAGTTTTATTGGGTAATAACACTGGACTGAGCAGAGGGAGAAGTAGAACTGAGAGGCAGTTGCACCAGTGGCCTCCACTCTTCCTATAGGGAGCACCAGTGCTGGAATGGCCCTTCAGAGTTCTTTGGCCACGAGACAAGAAAGTCAGTTGTTTATGCTCCATTTTTGAAAAGTCGCTGAATATGAACTGACCCCATGGAAGAGATAAGGCTTTCAGTGACACAGCTATCTTTTGCTGAGGTCAAGTCGTAGAAAGAGATTAAAGTAAGAGACATTAGTCACCAACTCTCCAAATAGCTGGGGTCTTTACTGCCTCTTTCTGAAGGGGAGAGTTGAACAGATCGCTACAGCACCCACTTCACATTCCCAGAGAAGATTTGCAATTTTACAGGGGGTTTATGGAAGTCTTGGGCTTTAATCCTTTGGAATAACTTGTGACAGTGATTTTAAGAATTGAGGTAACTTGAAAGGAAAGAGAATTTTAGGACAGGTGGTATACTTGGTGGTATAGATCAGGGTGTCCTGCTGGGGTTTGAAGCATCCCTGCCAGCTTTTAACCTTATACAAACCCCAGTATTATGTAAAGTATAATGCAAACCTGTAGCTTCCATTTGCAAGGTTTGCATTGGGTTTGACTTGGACTTATATGAAAGTCTCTGCTGGAAAAAAAAAAAAAAGGTCCTGATCTTAATTACTGTGCTCCAAAGAGCTCCTCTGTCTACCCATCCACAGCCAGATAAGTGTTTAAAGCCATGCTCACAGTCCTCCTTATAGCATTTCTTCTGCCCTTTCTTCTTGCAGTTGCCATATTTCAATTCACCATACAATAGCTGTTAGCTGCATGTAATGATTTTCTGAGAAGTGATTATTAAAATGCCCTAGAGAGGGGACTATATTTTTAAAAAGCAAAACTCAGAAAGACTGAGAAAATGACAAACTATGCTTCTTCTGAGTTGAATATGTAATTAAGAAATTGGATTTGTCCTTTAAGAGAGCAAGATGGCTCACCATTTCTTAAGAATAAGTGGGAAGAGGGAAATAGAAGCTAATTTTAATATGTGAATAATAATTAGAATCCTAAATTGTTCCCATAAAATTTAAAAAACAATCCTCACTATTTGTCTTTTTTTTTTCTTAGTTTAAATAATACCTCACAAATATTAAGTAATTTGAAAAATCCTCACTATGGCAATATGGTTATTCAAGTGAAAAATTAGCACTTTAAGGGACTTCCAAACCCACAATGAAATGTTTCTTATAACAATCTCTTCACCGTTAAATTGGATTCGCTTTGAAGTCGGTCTCCTTTCAAGCAAAATTACCACATGTAATTAGCTTACACAGAGACTTGCTCTAGCCAAATTAGGCTGTCACTTTATATACAAAGTATATTCTAACGTGAAGGGTCAAAGACCCTCATAATTATAACTGTGAAAGATTTCTCTAATGATAATAATACCCTTGCCTTTAATGGGACTGAGTTTTAGTTTTAACTAAGGTCTAGCAAATGCAGAATGTATGGTTGAGGAATGGGGTATATAGAATTGAGTACCTTTCTGAAACAAACTGTCCCTGACCTTTTCTATGAATGATTTTAGTCAGGATGGCTTGTTACAGATTATGCTTTTTTGTCCTTCCTATGGCATGAAGAGTTTACAAACTTGATAAACAATGACTACTCAAAATCCCACAGCATTTTGACACAAATTTCCTAAATCCTCAACTTAGAGAAAAATTCCTTAGAAACAATTGACAGAAGAAAAGTTGAAAATTTTGGGAGAAAAGCAATACAAAGCACAGAAAAAGCTGTGGAGACACAGTTGAAGGGTAACTGTAAACAGTAATAATATTTCTGAAGCAGGTAATACATTAAGAGACATGTGTGAGGCATGAAGCAAAAACACCCTATCAAGGCTGTGGGACTCTTACTTTTTCATTCAACAAAGGGTAGCCCTTCTGAATTTTTTTTTTTTTTTTTTTTTGGTTTGTAGACCTGGAAATACTTGCCAAAAAAGAATACATATTTCACAGCAGGAGAGGAGGGAAAAGTGACCTCTGTCATTTGAATGAAGACAAACATGTAAAAGTGAGTGTGACAGGATGCAGTAGGAGCATCATCTTTAGTAGAGAGAAGTCCTTAAAGAATGAGCTATTCACCAGAGGAAATAGCTTGGTGGCAAATGGATGGAAATAATAGTTTCTCACAATTTATCTCTGCTAGGTTGGCCCATGCTGCCAAATTTAAGCAATATGCTCATGTTCAGAATGTCCCTGCTTATTGAGAGATCCACACAACTTCAGATCTTTCTGTATATTGCTCAGGCACATCTACTTCATAGAAGCTAGTCATATGACTGCTGCTGCTAAGTCACTTCAGTCGTGTCCGACTCTGTGTGACCCCAGAGATGGCAGCCCACCAGGCTCCCCTGTCCCTGGGATTCTCCAGGCAAGAACACTGGAGTGGGTTGCCATTTCCTTCTCCAATGCATGAAAGTGAAAAGTGAAATAAGTCGCTCAGTCGTGTCCGACTCTTAGCGACCCCATGGACTACAGCTTACCAGGCTCCTCCATCCATAGGATTTTCCAGGCAAGACTACTGGAGTGGGCTGCCATTGCCTTCTCCATTCATATGACTACACTCAGTTTAAAAAAAAAAAAAAAAAGGATACTGAAAATTTATTTAAATTTCTTTGTGTGAAAGGCAACTTTAGGAAACTACTAAAACAGAAAGGGGTTATTCAAAAGATATTGGGCAACGACAAATTGCATAGTTCCTCTAGAGCAATGAAAATGATTTTCAGCTCAATCACGAAGACCCAAGACTTATGCAAGAGTCTGAGAAAACCAATCAGATCAGATCAGTCGCTCAGTCGTGTCCGACTCTTTGCGACCCCATGAACTGCAGCACGCCAGGCCTCCCTGTCCATCACCAGCTCCCGGAGGTCACCCAGACTCACACCCATCAAGTCAGTGATGCCATCCAGCCATCTCATCCTCTGTCGTCCCCTTCTCCTCCTGCCCTCAATCCCTCCCAGCATCAGAGTCTTCTCCAATGAGTCAACTCTTCGCATGAGGTGGCCAAAATACTGGAGTTTCAGCTTTAGCATCATTCCTTCTAAAGAAATTCCAGGATTGATCTCCTTCAGAATGGACTGGTTGGATCTCCTTGCAGTCCAAGGGACTCTCAAGAGTCTTCTCCAACACCACAGTTCAAAAGCATCAATTATTCGGCACTCAGCCTTCTTCAGAGTCCAGCTCTCACATCCATACATGACCACAGGAAAGACCATAGCCTTGACTAGGCGAACCTTTGTTGGTAAAGTAATGTCTCTGCTTTTGAATATGCTATCTAGGTTAGTCATAACTTTCCTTCCAAGGAGTAAGCGTCTTTTAATTTCATGGCTGCAGTCACCATCTGCAGTGATTTTGGAGCCCAGAAAAATAAAGTCTGACACTGTTTCCACTGTTTCTCCATCTATTTCCCATGTAGTTGATGGGACCAGATGCCAGGATCTTCGTTTTCTGAATGTTGAGCTTTAAGCCAACCTTTTCACTCTCCACTTTCACTTTCATCAAGAGGCTTTTGAGTTCCTCTTCACTTTCTGCCATAAGGGTGGTGTCATCTGCATATCTGAGGTTATTGATATTTCTCCCGGCAATCTTGATTCCAACTTGTGTTTCTTCCAGTCCAGCAATTCTCATGATGGACTCTCCATATAAGTTAAATAAACAGGGTGACAATATACAGCCTTGACGTACTCCTTTTCCTATTTGGAACCAGTCTGTTGTTCCATGTCCAGTTCTAACTGTTGCTTCCTGACCTGCATACAGATTTCTCAAGAGGCAGATCAGGTGGTCTGGTATTCCCATCTCTTTCAGAATTTTCCATAGTTTATTGTGATCTACACAGTCAAAGGCTTTGGCATAGTCAATAAAGCAAAAACCAATAGTCCTTACTAAAACAGGAATACAGAGGACTCCAGGAAGAAAGTGTTCAGGAAACAATGGAATTAATAAATAAACTGATGAGATGGATCATTCTTGAGTCATGACAGGGATTTAAAGTTTCTGTTGAAGGATTTTGGTAGAGGGGTAGGTAGACAGTTTAGCAAATGGAGAAAATGATGTGATGTTTATCTTCCAGGATATTCTTAAAGTTGTTCAAAAAGAAGGTAAGGCCATTATACACTATTTAGCTCAGTGATAAGAGTTCATATCTTTCTTACTCAAGATCTAAGGGAAAAGCTTCATAAACCATTAAATATTATGTTAACTGTGGGTTTATTATATATCCATTTTGTCAGGTTGGGAATTTTTCTTCTATTCCTAGTTTGCTGAATTTTTTTGTCACAGAACCTTTTTAATTGTTTTTAAATATTGGACTTTTTTTTTTTTATATTAATATTTTTTTTTTTTTTTTTTTTTTTTTTTTTTATTTATTTATTTTATTAACTATTTTTTTTTTTTTTACATTTACTTATTTTTTTATTAATATTTAATTCTTTCTTGGTGTTTTTTTATATTTTTTTTTTTTTAATTTTATATTAATTAATTTTTTTTTTTATTTTTGTTTTTTTTTATTTGTTATTCATTCTTAAATTAAAAAAAAAATTTTGTTTTTTTTTTTTTTTTTTTTTATAATTTTTTTTTTTTTTTTTTTTTGTGTTGCTTTCATCTTTTTATATATTTTTTTATTTTTTTCTTTTTTTTTTTTTTTTTTTTTTTTTTATTTTTTATTTATTTTTATTTATTTACCTGTGTTTCCCCAGTTCTCAAAACAAAGATTGTCTTTACTCCATTGTATATTCTTGCCGCCTTTGTCAAAGATTAGGTGACCATATGTGCGTGGATTTATCTCTGGACTTTCTATTTTGTTCCATTGATCTATGTTTCTGTCTTTGTGCCAGTACCATACTGTCTTGATGACTGTAGCTTTATAGTAGAGCCTGAAGTCAGGCAGGTTGATTCCTCCAGTTCCGTTCTTCTTTCTCAAGATAGCTTTGGCTATTCGAGGTTCTTTGTATTTCCATACAAATTGAGAAATTATTTGTTCTAGCTCTGTGAAGAATACTGTTGGTAGCTTGATGGGGATTGCATTGAATCTATAAATTGCTTTGGGTAGTATACTCATTTTCACTATATTGATTCTACCAATCCACGAACAAGGAATATTCCTCCATCTATTAGTGTCCTCTTTAATTTCTTTCAGCAGTGTTTTATAGTTTTCTAAATATAGGTCTTTAGATTCTTTAGGAAGATATATTCCTAAGTATTTTATTGTTTTCATTGCAATGGTGAATGGAATTGTATCCTTAATTTCTCTTTCTATTTTCTCGTTATTAGTGTACAGGAATGCAAGGGATTTCTGTGTGTTAATTTTATATCTGAACGTTACGAACACTTGATAAAAGAATGAAACTATAACACTGTCTAACACCATACACAAAAATAAATTCAAAATGGATTAAAGAGCTAAATATAAGACCAGAAACCATAAAACTCCTAGAGGATAACATAGGCAAAACACTCTCTGACTTACATCACAGCAGGATCCTCTATGACCCACCTCCGAGAATATTGGAAATAAAATCAAAAATGAACAAATGGGACCTAATCAAACTTAAAAGCTTTTGCACAACAAAGGAAACTATAGGCAAGCTGAAAAGACAGCCCTCAGAATGGGAGAAAATAATAGCAAATGAAGCAACAGACAAACAACTAATCTCAAAAATATACAAGCAACTTCTACAGCTCAATTCCAGGAAAATAAACGACCCAATCAAAAAATGGGCCAAAGAACTTAATAGACATTTCTCCAAAGAAGACATACAGATGGCTAACAAACACATGAAAAGATGCTCAACATCGCTCATTATCAGAGAAATGCAAATCAAAACCACTATGAGATACCATTACACGCCAGTCAGAATGGCTGCGATCCAAAAATCCACAAGCAATAAATGCTGGAGAGGGTGCGGAGAGAAGGGTACCCTCTTACACTGTTGGTGGGAATGCAAACTAGTACAGCCATTATGGAGAACAGTATGGAGATTCCTCAAAAAACTGGGAATAGA
The DNA here is from genome assembly GCA_935064755.1 of Tragelaphus eurycerus. NCBI lineage: Eukaryota > Metazoa > Chordata > Mammalia > Artiodactyla > Bovidae > Tragelaphus > Tragelaphus eurycerus. Next base: position 699,179 of record CAKXYN010000238.1, read on the forward strand.
ACTGCCTTATGACCCAGCAATCCCACTGCTGGGCATATACACTGAGAAAACCAGAATTGAAAGAGGCACGTGTACCCCAATGTTCATAGCAGCACTGTTTACAATAGCCAGGACATGGAAGCAACCTAGATGCCCATCCACAGATGAATGGATAAGCAAGCTGTGGTACATATACACGATGGAGTATTACTCAGCCATTAAAAAGAATACATTTGAATCAGTTCTATTGAGGTGGATGGAACTGGAGCCTATTATACAGAGTGAAGTAAGCCAGAAAGAAAAACACAAATACAGTATACTAACACATATATATGGAATTTAGAAAGATGGTAACAATCACCCTGCTTATGAGACAGCAAAAGAGACACTGATGTATAGAATAGACTTTTGGACTCTGGGACTGGGAGAGGGTGGGACGATTGGGGAGAATAGCATTGAAATATGTATAATATCAAATCTGAAACGAGTCAGTCCAGGTACGATGCCCGATAACAGATGCCTGGGACTGGAGCACTGGGATGACCTGGAGGGATGGTGTGGGAGGGGGGGAAGGAGGAGGGTTCAGGATGGGGAGCACGGGTATTCTGGTGGCGGATCCATCTCGATGTATAGTAAAAGTAATACAATATTGTAAAAATAAAATAAAATAAAATAAAAGTCTAAAAAAAAAAAAAAAAAAAATTGTGCTTTTAAAAAAAAGTTTATCTGATGTGTTGGTTTACAATTGTCCACAGTATTCTCATATATTTTTTTTAAATTTCAATAACTGATAGTAATCTCCCCACTTTCATTTCTGATTTTATTATTTGTGTCTGCTCTTTTTTCATAGCAATTTTAGCTAAAGGTTTGTCAATTTTGTTGATCAAAGAACCAACTTTTGGGTTGTCTCTATTTTTTTAATTCTCTATTTTGTTTATCTCCATGTGAGTCTTGATTATTTTCTTCCTGTGGGTAGCCTTTAATTTTTTTTTTTTTTTTTTTTTTATTATCTCAAAATGTAAATTTATTTTTTTATTAATAGATTTTTTTTTTTTTTTTTTATTTTTTTTTTTTATAAAAATTTTTTCTCTTTTTTTTTTTTTTTTTTTTTTTTTTTTTTTTTTTTTTTTTTTTTTTTTTTTTTTTTTTTTTTTTTTTTTTTTTCTTTTTTTTTTTTTTTTTTTTGTTTCTTTTTAATTTTTTTTTTTTTTTTTTTTTTTTTTTTTTTTTTTTTCTTTTTTTTTTTTTTTTTTTTTTTTTTTTTCCACTGTGGTCAGAGAAAACTGTTAGTATGGTTTCAATTTTTAAAAATGTATTGACACTTCTTTTATGACTGATCATGTGGTTTATCTTTCAGAATATTCCATATGTATTTGAGAGGAATATGTATTCTACTCACTTGAGGTGGAGTTTTCTCTATATTTCTATTAAGTCTAACTTGGTTTATACTGCTGTTCAAGTCCTTTACTTACTGATCATCTGTCTGGTTGTTATATTATTAAAATTGGGGCATTGAAATCTCCATCTATTATTCTAGAAGTATTTCTCCAATCAATTCTGTCAGTGTTTGCTTCATATATTTTGGAATACTGCTCTTTGGTGTGTATATGCTAATAAATGTTCATATTGTTCATACATTGACCCTTTTGTCAATATGTAATATCCTTCTTTGTCTCTTGTAATAATTCTTACTTAGAGTCCATTTTGTCTTATATTAGAATGAACACCACCAAAACTCTTTTGGTTACTGTTGCACGAGATATATTTTTCCTATCTTTTACTTTAAAGTTATTTGCATCTTTATTTAGATCTTAAAGCAAGCATATTACAGACAGGGATTGAACCCAGGTCTCTTGCATTGCACGCATATTCTTTACTGTCTGTGCCACCAGGGAAGCTCAGACAGCATATAGATGGATGATTTTTAAAACTTCATTCTGCTAATCAATACCTTTTAATTTGAAATTTAATCAACTTATATTTAATAAATTACTAATAAGAAAGGACTTATTTCTGTCATTTTGCTATTTATCTTCTACATGTCATGTGTTTTTGGTTCCTCAAATCTTGTATTACTATCTTATTTTGTGTTTAATTGATTTTTCTTATAGTGTACTGTTTTGATTCCCTTCTCATTTTACTTTCTGCATATTTTATATTTTCCTAGTGGTTTTTCTGGGCTCCAAAATCACTGCAGATGGTGACTGCAGCCATGAAATTAAGACGCTTGCTCCTTGGAAGGAAAGTTATGACCAACCTAGATAGCATATTCAAAAGCAGAGACATTACTTTGCCAACAAAGGTTCGCCTAGTCAAGGCTATGGTCTTTCCTGTGGTCATGTATGGATGTGAGAGCTGGACTGTGAAGAAGGCTGAGCGCCGAAGAATTGATGCTTTTGAAGTGTGGTGTTGGAGAAGACTCTTGAGAGTCCCTTGGACTGCAAGGAGATCCAACCGGTCCATTCTGAAGGAGATCAATCCTGAAATTTCTTTAGAAGGAATGATGCTAAAGCTGAAACTCCAGTATTTTGGCCACCTCATGCGAAGAGCTGACTCATTGGAGAAGACTCTGATGCTGGGAGGGATTGGGGGCAGGAGGAGAAGGGGACGACAGAGGATGAGATGGCTGGATGGCATCACTGACTCGATGGATGCGAGTCTGGGTGACCTCCGGGAGCTGGTGATGGACAGGGAGGCCTGGCGTGCTGCAGTTCATGGGGTCGCAAAGAGTCGGACACGACTGAGCGACTGATCTGATCTGATCTGATCTGAGTGGCTATCCTAGGATTACAACTAATATCTTAAAAATTATATAAAAGATTTGAATTAATAACAACTTCATTCACATACAAAAATTCTATCTCATACCTCCCTTATGCTGTTATTGTCATAAATTACATCTTTGTACATCCTTCCAGTAGTTGTGTATGGATGTGAAAGTTGGACCATAAAGAAGGCTGAGAACTGAAGAATTGATGCTTTTGAACTGTGTTGTTGGAGAAGACTTTTGAGAGTCCCTTGGACTGCAAGGAGATCAAACCAGTCAATTCTAAAGGAAATTAATCCTGAATATTCATTGGACAGATTGATGCTGAGGCTGAAGCTCCAATACTTTGGCTATCTGATGCAAAGAGCCAACTCACTGGCAAAGACCCTGATGTTGGGGAAGACTGAAGGCAAGAGGAGAAAGGGATGACAAGGGGACAACCAAGGATGGCATGGTTGGATGGCATTACCAACTCAATGGACATGTGTTTGAGCAAGTTCAGGGAGATGGTGAAAGACAGTGAAGCCTGGCGTGCTGCAGTCCATGGGGTTGCAAAGAGTCGGACACAACTGAGCAACTGAACATCTATCTACACTGTGTGACCATTAGCATAACTTTCTATTTATACTTTTATGACCCTACCTTTTAAATCACATTCAACAAAAAGAAAGCTACAAACCAAAATTATAAGAATATCTGCTTTATATTTACCAATATTCTTTATTTCTTTTTTTTTTTTAGTTATAAGGTTCTTTCTTTTTTTCTTTTATTTTCTTTTTTTTAATTAATCCTCACATTTTATTTTATTTTTTTCATGTTAACAGTTTATTTATTTATTTATTTATTTATTTAGGTATCAAGAATCTCTTTTATTGATTATCAGAAACATTACAAACATCTAATATGAACAAATTGTAACATGACAGTGATTAGTTTGAACAATTAATACATTTCAGATATAATATTATACATATTTCAATGCTATTCTCCCCAGTCATCCCACCCTCTCCCGGTCCCAGAGTCCAAAAGTCTGTTCTATACATCAGTGTCTCTTTTGCTGTCTCGTAAATAGGGTTATTTTTACCATCTTTCTAAATTCCATATATATGCGTTAGTATACTGTATTTGTGTTTTTGTTTCTGGCTTACTTCACTCTGTATAATAGGCTCCAGTTCCATCCACCTCCTTAGAACTGATTCAAACGTATTCTTTTTAATGGCTGAGTATTTCTTTGTATTGCTTTGAGTTACTCTCTTTGGCCTTTCATTTAAGCCTGAAAGACTTCCTGTAGCGTTTTTTTGTACAGCTATTCTACTGTGACAAACACTCCACTTCTATTTATCCAAGAATGTCTTAATTTTTGAATATTCCCCCCTTCATTTGTGAAGGATAGTTTTCCCCAATATGGGATTCTCAGTTACAGGTTTCTTTCTTTCTTTTTTTCTTCTCTTAGCAGTTTAAATATGTCATCTTGCTGCAGTCTGGACTTCATGATTTCTGATGAGAGATTAGCTGATAGTCTTATTGAGGTTCCCTTATATCTGACAGAAGACTTCTTTGTTTCTCCTTTCAAGGTTCTCTCTTTGATTTGGCTTTCAAAGTTTGATATCGATATGTCTCTGTGTGCATCATTTTACATTTATAATCCTTGGAATTCATTCAGTTTGTTGGACATGTAGATTTTTGTCTCATCAAATTTGAGAAGTTGTTGCCTGTTTCTCTCCTTTTCTTTGGTATCCTCATTATGCATATGTTGGTAAACTCAGTGGTATCCCACTTATTTCAAAGGCTCTGTTTGTTTTTCTTCTTCCTTTTTGTGTTCATAACATAGGGTGATTTTGATTTACCTATATACAAATTTACTGCATCTTTCTTCTGCTGCTCAAACTGTTACTGAAACCCTGAAATAAACTTTTTATTTCACTTATTGTACTTTTAATTTTCAGAATTTATATTTGATTCTTTTTTACATAGTTTTGATCTCTTTATTCATCTACTCTATTTGTTGAAACATTGCTCTGACTTTCTTTATTTCTTTGTACATAGTTTCCTAAAATTATTTGTGTATATTTAAGGCACTTGATTTAAAGTATTTATCTGTTAAGTCAAATGTCTACTTTCTCAGGAAAAGTTTCTGTTAATGTCTTATTCTCCTTTGAATGTTCCACCGTATTATGCTTCTTTGCATGCTTCATAATTTTTGTTGAAAACTGGAGTTTTAAATATGATTTGGCGGACTTTAATGATGCAAATGTTACACTGTTAGATACTTACTTTGTGATACCTCAGAGTCTCTAAACCTCACCAGTTTTGGGAACCCTTGACCACTTGTTCCAATCCAGTTGCCACTGTAACAACAAACTCTCTGTGGACATCAGTTGATTTAATCTCAAGCAGTAGACACCTTGGAGAAGGCAATGGCATCCCACTCCAGTACTCTTGCCTGGCAAATTCCATGGATGGAGGAGCCTGGTAGGAGAAGGAAATGGCAACCCACTCCAGTGTTCTTGCCTGAAGAATCCCAGGGACGGGGAGCCTGGTAGGCTGCCGTCTATGGGGTCGCACAGAGTCGGACACAACTGACACAATTTAGCAGCAGCAGCAGTAGACAGCTTAGTAACATATCTGCCTCATCCTCTTTTTCGTCACCCCTCCTTGCCTCAGATTGTATTCTTTAATAAAGTGGCAGCTCATAAAAATAAATATTATAACTTGGTATCTCTGGAAATCAGGATATATCCTGTCCTAAGGGTTTATTGTTGCTTGCTATGGATTTTAGGTTTTTGTTTATTTAATGACTTTCAAAATTTTAAAGGTTATATTTTTGGTGTGTTTGTTGTATGAAGTCTTGGTTCCTTTAGCTAGGTGTCAGCTAACAATTTGACAGATATTCACTTAATGCAGAGAGTAAAGAAAAGAAAAGCAAGGAAACAAAAAAAAAAGGGAGAGGAGAAAGAAAAAAAGAAGAAAAACTACAGTTTTGCAGAATGCCTCTGTTTGGGGGCACTCTTTCAAGGCTTAGCCATGCCATTTATAATTTTACCTTACCCTTCTTTTCCCACTTACACTGAACTTAAAATTCAGCCCAAGGTGAAAGCTTAGGATCACCTCTGACTCTCTGACCATTCTTCCTGTGCTGGGTGTTCACTTGACTTCCTGGATTCCCTGTTACATTGGGTTGGCCAAAACTTTCATTCAGGTTTTGCCACAAGAAAACCTTGAACAAACTTTTTGCCAACTCAATACACAAGACCACTTCAGATCTTTTCTTCCTAAAAGTAACTCTTTTCTCAGTGTTTCTACTAAGTTTTCATAAGGTCAGCTGTTCACACCTAGTGTACTCTTGTGCCTCAGGTGGCAGCAAATTTTTATCTGCCTTTCATTGTGTTCAGTGAATGCCCTCTGCTTAGCTACTTTTCTACCCTGAAAGAATTTTGAGATAGGTGAAACAAAGGCAAGCATCTTGCGTCAGTCTTTTAGGGAACCCTCAGAGAACTTTTTCCAGTAATCATGTATGGATGTGAGAGTTAGACTATAAAGAAAACTGAGTGCTAAAGAATTGATGCTTTTGAACTGTGGTGTTGGAGAAGACTCTTGAGAGTTCCTTGGACTGCAAGGAGAACCAGTCAGTCCATTCTAAAGGAGATCAGTCCTGAATATTCATTGGAAGGACTGATGCTGAAGCTGAAACTCCAATACTTTGGCCACTAGATGCAAAGAATTGACTCATTGGAACAGACCCTGATGCTGGAAAAGATTGAAGGCGGGAAGAGAAGCAGATGACAGAGGATAAAATGGTTGGATGGCATCACCGACTCAATGGACATGAGTTTGAGTAGGCTCCGGGAGTTGGTGATGGACAGGGTAGCCATGTGTGCTGCAGTCCATGAGGTTGCAAAGAGTCGAGCACAATTGAGCGAATGAACTGATCTGAGATAACTTAAAACAGATGAACACAATTCTTTAGGAACAAGAAGGAAAGCAGATTTCACAACTAGAATGCTGGTTGCTCTCTTCAGAACTGCTGCTGCATCGGTATTATCTGCATTTTGTAGACAGATATATAATCAGAGCTCTAGGCTGAAGTCTAGAGAGACTAAGTAAATTTCCAAGATCTCACAAATAAAGACAGTATTTGTGGCAAATAAAGACAGTATTTTATATCTGAGTCTTACTTCTGAGACTGTGGTTGCTACATGCTATGTGTTGTCTTACAATGCTCATCACTTCTCCATATTTGGCTAAGCTAAACTGAGTATATGTTTTTTTCCTCCTCCCCACGGACACATCCTCTGATTAAAGCTGCATTCTCAAGAACACTTTTCATATAATCTGTTGGTAAACTCGGAGAAGGCAATGGCACCCCACTCCAGTACTTCTGCCTGGAGAATCCCATGGGTGAAGGAGCCTGGTAGGCTGCAGTCCATGGTTTTGCTGAGGGTTGGACACGACTGAGCGACTTCACTTTCACTTTTCACTTTCATGCATTGGAGAAGGAAATGGCAACCCACTCCAGTGTTCTTGCCTGGAGAATCCCAGGGATGGGTGAGCCTGGTGGGCTGCCGTCTATGGGGTCACACGGAGTCGGACACGACTGAAGTGATTTAGCAGCAGCAGCAGCAGCTGGTAAACTTCTGCTATCTTCCTACTATCTACCTTTTCCCAAAGGTTTAGTTTCTCCTTGGTTCCCACCTGGTCCTTTGGCCTTATCAAATTATGTTTCTAAATCATACTATAAACACACATTCATACTATAGATTCCTATCCATAAATTTCACTTGCCTCATGTGTCTTAATATGCAATAGCAGTTTTGTTCTCTGATTATTTGGTTTTATCAATCTTTCTCTCATCTTTAGTAATACATATTATTTGCCAATTGAACCTATATAATCTATCTTCTGTGCCCATTATCTTCTTGCCCCTTCCTTTCTTTATTTTCTCCTGTATTCTTATATTGGTTCAAAATTTTGTTCTTTGCATCAGTGATTCAACTTTCTCCAATATCAAGTCTATTGTTTATTGCTATCAAAGCAGATTTCCTGTAGCATGCATAAATTGTTTGCAGATAGCAGTGATTCAGCAAATGCTAGTTTCCCTCTCCAAGTGTGAGACCCAGCAACTCAAATGCACATTAGGGTATGCCCATTGGAAGCATCCTTGATAAGTAGACTCTTGTTTTAACTAAAAAAATGGTTATGTCGTTAGTGGCTCAAACACACTACCTAAAAAATTCTGAGGCAAATAAGGTTTCAGGGTGTGGCCTTTTGATGACCACTGAAGAACTATTAGTATCAGTGATAGAGTAACCCAGGGTAGCAACCTGAGTTACTTTAAGAGCTGGAAAAAAAGGACTATGTAGGCTTCAGAAAATAAACATATCCAAATTATCCATAAAAAAAGGCTATCAATTTCTGTCAGGATCAGAAATAAGTTTCTATTTTTTTTCAATGCAATGGACGACACAGAAATTCTTTGCACATCAATTCTAGAGCGAAGTCAAGAATGGGATTCTTAGCACCTGAACACATTCTACAATCTTTCCAGTAGAGTATACAATTAATAAAATTAAAATGTATTTAAATACACTTAACACTGCAACTCATTGGAAAATATTCGATGCTGGGAGGGATTTGGGGCAGGAGGAGAAGGGGACGACAGAGGATGAGATGGCTGGATGGCATCACTGACTCGATGGATGTGAGTCTGAGTAAACTCCAGGAGTTACTGATGGACAGAGAGGCCTGGTGTGCTGTGATTCATGGGGTCGCAAAGAGTCAGACACGACTGAGCGACTGAACTGAACTCTGCAACTAGACTATATATAAATTAAACCTTTTGAAATTCACAAGTCACTTCATAGTCTTGCGGTGCCTCATAGTACTCACTGTAATCCTAAATTCTGATTGCACTACTCATGTGGAAGTTACAAGTAGTTCAATTTGAATGAGCACTGATTTTAGAGTCACCTAAGAGACCCTGAAAATTGGTATTAGCTGTTCCCAGGTGGTGCTAGTGGTAAAGAACCTGACTGCCAATGCTGGAGATGTAAGAGATGCAGGTTCAATCCCTCAGTCAGGAAGATCCCCTGGAGAAGGGCATGGCAACCCATTCCAGTATTCTGTCCTGGAGAATCCCATGGTCCATGGGGTTGCAAAAGTTAGACACAACTGAGTGACTTTCAGTTCTTGGGGAGAAGGGTATAAGCACATTTTATCTTTAGTTATTAAAACAAACAAACAAAAAAGGGTATTTCTCCTTAAATGGGTAGGGCAAACTGTACATTTCCTTCATTTGAAAAAATCAAAATTTTACATAACAATTCATTTTCCATTCATTTCCATACCAAAAATTCAAAGTGATTTTCCCAGGAATTTTGATGTAAAACACGGCACATGCATCAACTTGCCTAATACAAAACCTATGCAAAATTTTACAAAAATTTCAATTTATATAGGCGGTCAAATGTTCCCATGTATCACCTGTATTCAATCAAGACTATGAGTCAAAAGTTAAAAGGACTACTGAGAATATAATAAAATTAATTTAATGTAGAACATATAAAACAAGAAAAGTGGAGTAGATTTTGTTAATTTGATCCAGTGTGAGTAAGAGTACAAAAATATATTTTTTCTAACCAATGGCATTTTTGTTTTACATTTCCTCTTTTCAGATGTGCATTTATTCATTGGGCTGTTATTTTGCTGGTACAGGGTATTTCCATTTCATATTGGCAGAAGCCCAGGATAACACAGTAGATGGAATTTGGAATACTGTAGTTTAGGAGGAGATCACTCAGGAGGATTCAATGGGTTTGGAATGCCAACTAATTAAACACCTGGAGATGAAAAGCACTCTCCCTGACTGAATTCTGGCAAATGTGTCATTTCAGTATTCATAGACTCATAGCCAGGTCATGGATATATAGTTCTGGAGAAATAACAATCCTGCCACCCTAGAGAGTCTTTTCCTCAAAATGTAGAAAAGACAGAAAGTTTTATTATTGAATAAGCACATCCAGATTACACTGCCTCATAAGTAAGCCAAAGAAATTCCCACCTTATTCATACAGCCAAAGAGTCACAACCCATTATGTGCATATGTTCTCAAGCCCCTCTAATAGGATTTAACACCATCATTTGCTACAAATTTGTTCATAACATGTCTTCTACATTTACTTAGGAATTAAGGTAACCATTAATTGCATTTCTCCAAAGATACATTAAAACTTCTTATCTCTATGACAAGCAGATGGTTACAGCTCAGAGCAACTTGTGCCTAGCTGAAACTCCCACCATGACAGGTAGCAGAGATGCTATCTTTGTAAATGTTTACATTTCAGAAGAATAACTCTCAGACACTAAAAAAAAAAAAAAAATCCTAGGTTGTAAACCTGACAATAGGGTTACTAAGCCTCTAAAAAGATGCATATGCATATCGAAAAGTTACTTTAGAGAAAGAATTTACAACTACTAGGTTTCTTATAGAAAAGCTGTAAAGGAGAGGTGAAAAAAATGGTAAGAGGAAAACATTCTTTCCATTTCGGTAACACAGAAAATTAAATTTCTATTTATCCTTATAACGGGTAAATAGCAAAGTGCATGCACAGGAAAAGTACCTTCTGTCCTGAGAGAGGCACTATCAGAATTGAGTGGGAGTTCTAGTGGCTTTGGATGAAGGATGCAGGCCAGGTAACATTGCAAGGGTTCGGAAAACTAAATTATCATTAGAACTAAAGTCTACAAAAGTGGAAAGAATCTACAGACTAAACCAAAAGAGGGTCAGTGCCTGCTAAAACAAAAGTTTTAAATTTAGGATCAAAAATCTACTATAATAATCAGTATATTTAGGATACAATTAAAAATCACTCATTACACCAAGAACCAAGAAACTAGTAATTTGAATGAGAAAAAAACAATTAACTGGTGGTAATACTGAGATGAATTGCATGTTAGAATTATCTGAAAAGAATTTTATTTTATGTTATTGGAGTTTAGCTGCTTTATAATGTTGTGTTAGTTCTGCTGTACAGCAAAATGAATCAACAGTGCATATACATATATTCCCTCTTTGTCACCACAGAGCATTGAGTAGAGTTCCCTTTGCTATACACTTAACTTCTCATTAGTTTAAAAGAATTTTAAAGCAGAAGTAAGAAAAATGCCTCAACCATTAGTTACAAATTCTCTTAAAACAAAAATAGATAATTTTAGCAAGAAACCAGAAATTGCAAAATATCTGAATAGAAATTATAGAATAAAAAAATGCAATGACCAAAATTTTTAAAATGCTACTCAGTAGTAGACTAGAGAGGACAGAAAATTGAATCAGTGAACAGTGAACTTGAAGATAGATCAATAGCATTTATTCAATATAAACAACAGAGGAAAAAACAGACTGAAAAAATGAGCAAAACAATGATTTTCAAAACATTTTTAAAAAATTGATTTAAAATTTTATCAGAATGAGAGGGAAAAGAGTGGAGCTGAAAAAGTATTTAAAGACACAATGGCAGAAAATCTCCCAAATTTAGCAACAAGATATAGACCTATAGATCTGGGAAGCTGAGGGAACTTTACATAGAATATACACTGAAACAAAATCACTCAGAGACCCATTATACTTAAACTTCTGAAAAACAAAGACACACACACACACACACACACACACACACACACAAAAACCTTGAGAGTGTTGTCAACAGACATTGCAGAGTGGGTAGCTCCAAGAGGCCATTTCTCCACAGAAACACTGGAAAACCCAGCAAAACAGAATCAACTTTGTTAGAACTCTGGGAAGCGGTCAAAAGTTTACAATGAGCAAGCAAATGAGGAATCAAGGAAAAGTCAACTTAAAAATGGTAGGAAAGCTTTGTAATATTTTACTTGTTGTTACCCACACTCATCTCCTGCATAGAAATAGCCTTAAGACAGCTGTCAAGTTTCCAGGATTGGACACTGCTCTTTAATTCCAGATGGAGCAGAACATATTTTCTTTTCTAGTCACTGTGTTTATGTTTTTTTACCTGTCTGATGGCTAACTGAAAGACTTGACTTACTTTGTTTAACTTAGAATTTCTTAGGGCATAAAAGTGGGTACCCAGAAAGCATGCCTTAAAAACAGCAAAAGGCAAATGAATAATACACTGCCACCTGAGGCACAGATTACAGCTGAAGCAAACAATAAATACCCCCAAAACCAGGGAAGAAAGCCCAGGGAGAGATATTCTTTGGAATATTAGAGAATTGAAGACATACCTAATATACCAGGAAATTTGGAAGGCCATGTGCATGTCCAGGTTATAACGCATGCTCAGAAAAGACCTGAGAAGATCCTAAAAATACAACTGTAACTAATCATCAGGCTCAGTACAAGCAGGAAGTGAGAGCTAAGACAAAATTGTAAATAACCACACTAATAACACAAAACCAATCTGAAAAGACTAGGAGATTTTTAAAAATTCTTTCCCCTTTTATTTGGCTATTGGCATTCAAGTAGATCTCTGTCAAAACACAAATTAAAATAACAGAGACTTTGTGACTACACATGACAAATAATTCAGATATTACAAAAATGATTTTAAGAATTCACTAAACAGCAACAAATCAGAGACTAAGGAAGAATCTTATTTCAGTCACAAAATAATAATATTCATAATATCTGGTTTTCAAGAAAACATTTCAATGCATGTAAATAAACAACAAATGATCCCATTCAAAGAAAAACTTAAGAGAAACTGTCCCCAAGGAGATAAATACATTGGACTTAGAAGAAAAGGACTTTAAATTATCTATTCAAATATACTCAAATAAGTAAAGGAAAATATAAACAAAGAATTAAGGGAAATCAATAGAAAAATTCATAAACAAGTAGAGAATATCAATAAAGAGATGTAAATTACAAAGAAAGGAACTAAACAGATTCTGGATATGAAAAGTATAATAATTGAAATGAAATCACTCTAGAAGCTTTCAAAAGTATATCTGAGCAGGCAAAAGAAAGAATCAATGAACTTGAAAATATGTGAATTGAAACTCTCCAGTGACTTGTCATGTACAAGGGACCCTTAATAAAATTAACATTGGATTTTGCAATAAAATTCACAGAGGACAGATGGGATGATATTTTTAAAGTGCTAAAAGAAGAAAACTGTCAATCAAGAATACTATATCTGGTAAAGCAATCATGGAGAAATTAATATATTTCCAGATTTTAAAAAAGCTGAGAGAGTTTAATAGTAAATTTATCCTACAAGAAATGCTAAGGAAATCTATCAGGCTGAAATAAAAAGAAACTAAACAGTAGCTCAAAACTATATGAAGAAATAAAGACCACTGTATAAGAAAGAGTCAGTATTATTGTATTTTTAGTTCATAACTTCTGGTTTTATTTCCTACATGATATAAAACACAAATATATTAAACTATGTGTGCTTGCGCATGCTCAGTCACTTAGTGATGTCTGACTCTTTGCGACGCTATGGATAGTAGCCCCCAGGCTCCTCTGTCCAAGGGATTCTCCAGGTAAGAATACTGGAGTGGGTTGCCATGTGTTCTTCTAGGTGATCTTCCGGACCCAGGGATCAAACCCATGTCTCCTTACATCTCCAGCATTGACAAGTGGGTTCCTTACCACTAATGGCCAAACAATAAAGACATACTTAATACAATAACAACAAAAGGAGGAGGAATGGAACTATCTAGGAGCAGATATTTTGAAGGTTATTGAAATTTATTTGATATCAATTCAAACTAGAATATTGCACTTTTCTTAAATTTAGGGTATTAAATGTACAAACTAAGAAAATACATTTAAAATACATATAAAAGGAAGAGTGGATTTAAAAAATAGAAGCTAACTATTACTGTCTATAGGATAGTCACTTTAACTCCACAGATACAAGTAGCTTGAAAGTGAAAGGATGAAAAAAGATGCTCTATGCAAATAATCACAAGAGCTAAAGGGGCTGTATAAAAAAAATAGACTAAATAAAAGAATTATTATAAGAGAAAAGAGGGATATAGCATATTGATACAGAGAAGGCAATGGCACTCCACTCCAGTACTCTTGCCTGGAAAATCCCATGGACAGAGGAGCCTGGAAGGCTGCAGTCCATGGGGTCGCTGAGGGTCAGACACGACTGAGTGACTTCACTTTCACTTTTCACTTTCATGCACTGGAGAAGGAAATGACAACTCACTCCAGTGTTCTTTCCTGGAGAATCTCAGGGATGGAGAAGTCTGGTGGGCTGCCGTCTATGGGGTCGCACAGAGTCAGACATGACTGAAATGACTTAGCAGCAGCAGTAGCAGCACATCGATAATAGTGTAAACTCATTGACAAGTTTCAATAACTATAATACATCACATAAATTAGAGTTTGAAAATACATATGGCAAACATTGATAGAGTTAAATGGAGAAACAATTCTACAATTTTGGTTGGAGATTTTATAACCCCACTTTCAATAACAAGTAGAAAATCTTGATAGAAAATCAGTAAGGAATTAGAGGAACTGAACAACACTTATAAGCCAACAAGAACTAACAGATATAAATAGGACACTCCACCCAACACCAACAGAATACACATTCTCCTCAAGTACATACAGACATTTTAAATGACAGATGCAGTGTTAGGGAAAAAGACTCCACATCTCAATACATTTAAAGTGCTGAGATCATACCATATCACAATGGAGTGAAATTGGAAATAAAAAAAAAAAAAGAGAGAGAGAAAAAAGCAAGACTCAACTAAATTTTGTCTACAAAAACCCACTTTATTTATTTAGTGTGGGTTTGTCTACGTGCATGTGTGTATGTGTGTGTGTGTGTGTGTGTGTGTGTGTGTGTGTGTGTGTGTGTATGCACGTGTGTCTGCCTTTCCTGGTCACCATTTCCTCTCTCCCTATGTAGGTCACTACTCTCATTATTTCCCCCATGCATTTTAAATGATAAACAAAATAGTTTACTTCTTTGTGAACTTTACATGAATTTCAAATAACATAATGATTTTTCTCACCTTAGCATTGGTTCATCCTGATAAGTGTAGCTGTAATTCATTCATTAGTAATCACCCTATGACTATAGGATGATTTATTTATTTATTTTATTGTTGTTCCACCATATTTTATGACAATCAGATCAGATCAGATCAGTCGCTCAGTCGTGTCCGACTTTTTGCGACCCCATGAACCACAGCACGCCAGGCCTCCCTGTCCATCACCAGCTCCCGGAGGTCACCCAGACTCACACCCATGGAGTTAGTGATGCCATCCAGCCATCTCATCCTCTGTCGTCCCCTTCTCCTCCTGCCCTCAATCCCTCCCAGCATCAGAGTCTTCTCCAATGAGTCAGCTCTTCCCATGAGGTGGCCAAAATACTGGAGTTTCAGCTTTAGCATCATTCCTTCTAAAGAAATTCCAGGATTGATCTCCTTCAGAATGGACTGGTTGGATCTTGTTGCAGTCCAAGGGACTCTCAAGAGTCTTCTCCAACACCACAGTTCAAAAGCATCAATTCTTCAGTGCTCAGCCTTCTTCACAGTCCAGCTCTCACATCCATACATGACCACAGGAAAGACCATAGCCTTGACTAGGCGAACCTTTGTTGGTAAAGTAATGTCTCTGCTTTTGAATATGCTATCTAGGTTGGTCATAACTTTCCTTCCAAGGAGCAAGCGTCTTTTAATTTCATGGCTGCAGTCACCATCTGCAGTGATTTTGGAGCCTAGAAAAACAAAATCTGACACTGTTTCCACTGTTTCCCCATCTATTTCCCATGTAGTGATGAGGCCAGATGCCATGATCTTCGTTTTCTGAATGTTGAGCTTTAAGCCAACCTATGACCTCCTCCAAATCCTTGATATTTACCATTGTGCTTCCTAACCCCTGTGCCACAGGGGTGAATATCCATCTCCTTAAAGACTTTGCAGAGGCCATATTTTATTTTTGCCTTCTGCACTCAAGTGAATCTGGAATTATTTATACATGCTCAAAGTTCTTGGAATGTGAAGACTTGCTTGGTTACTAATGAATAATAGTTTTAAAGTCTTTTTTTTTTTTTTTTTTTCCACCTGCAATTGCAGCAATCATCTCAGATAAGGCACATAGTGAGTGGTCAGCAAATTCTTCCAGGTGATAATACTAACTATGCCTGGTCAGTCATGAGAAACACTTTAAAGCAGAGTTTTGAATTTGATATTTTTAAAACATATCTTTCTTTACCACACTGAACTGAATTATTAATGTTAAAAAACTTATCTGCTGCTTTTTAACAACTGAAAAATTGTGAATGCAATAGTGCCATAGGAGGTACAAAATCAAAGTCAAGCCCCAGATCCATTTGAAACTCAGTCTTTTTGTGATCCCTGCAGCTTCTTCTATCTCCTCCTACACTGCCTGACCAGCCTTGCATTATATTGACTGCTGAAGAGCAGTCAATTCCAAACCCACCATGGAGAACAAAAAGAAGAAATCTTAACACTGTTTGGTGGGATGCTGAAAGATTTCCAGCAAACCATCAGTTGGTCTTTACACAGTACTGTGTGACTGAATAATCTATAGCAGTTAAGTGCTTTAAACTTTTTTTGTTTCTTTTTTAACTGTGAAACATATAAATATCTAAAATATGTATACAGTTGAAGAGAATAATAAAAATACATCCACATAACAACTCAAACCAATAAACAAAATACAGGCAAAATGGTTGTCTGAGGAAGCCTTACAAATAGCTGTGAAAAGAAGGGAAGCGAATGGCAAAGGAGAAAAAAAAGATATACCCATCTGAATGCAGAGTTTTAAAGAAAAGCAAGGAGAGATAAGAAAGCCTTCCTCAGTGATCAATGCAAAGAAATAGAGGAAAACAACAGAACGGGAAACACTAGAGATCTCTTCAAGAAAATTAGAGATACCAGGGGAACATTTCATGCAAAGATGGGCTCAATAAAGGACAGAAATGGTATGGAACTAACAGAAGCAGAAGATATTAAGAAGAGGTGACAAGAATACACAGAAGAACTGTACAAAAAGGATCTTCATGACCCAGATAATCATGATGGTGTGATCACTGACCTAGAGCCAGACATCCTGGAATGTGAAGTCAAGTGGGCCTTAGAAAGCATCACTACAAACAAAGCTGGTGGAGGTGATGGAATTCCAGTTGAGCTATTTCAAATCCTGAAAGATGATGCTGTGAAAGTGCTGCACTCAATATGCCAGCAAATTTGGAAAACTCAGCAGTGGCCACAGGACTGGAAAAGGTCAGTTTTCATTCCAATCCCAAAGAAAGGCAATGCCAAAGAATGCTCAAACTCCCGCACAATTGCACTCATCTCACACGCTAGTAAAGTAATGCTCAAAATTCTCCAAGCCAGGCTTCACCAATATGTGAACTGTGAACTTCCTGATGTTCAAGCTGGTTTTAGAAAAGGCAGAGGAACCAGAGATCAAATTGCCAACATCCACTGGATCATGGAAAAAGCAAGAGAGTTCCAGAAAAACATCTATTTCTGCTTTATTGACTATGCCAAAGCCTTTGACTGTGTAGATCACAACAAACTGTGGAAAATTCTGAAAGAGATGGGAATACCAGACCACCTGATCTGCCTCTTGAGAAATTTGTATGCAGGTCAGGAAGCAACAGTTAGAACTGTACATGGAACAACAGACTGGTTCCAAATAGGAAAAGGAGTACGTCAAGGCTATGTATCATCACCCTGCTTATTTAACTTATATGCAGAGGACATCATGAGACACGCTGGACTGGAAGAAACACAAGTTGGAATCAAGATTGCCGGGAGAAATATCAACAACCTCAGATATGCGGATGACACCACCCTTATGGCAGAAAGTGAAGAGCAACTAAAAAGCCTCTTGATGAAAGTGAAAGAGGAGAGTGAAAAAGTTGCCTTAAAGCTCAATATTCAGAAAATGAATATCATGGCATCCAGTCCCATCACTTAATGGGAAATAGTTGGGGAAACAGTGGAAACAGTGTCAGACTTTATTTTTCTGGGCTCCAAAATCACTACAGATGGTGACTGCAGCCATGAAATTAAAAGACGCTTACTCCTTGGAAGGAAAGTTATGACCAACCTAGATAGCATATTCAAAAGCAGAGACATCACTTTGCCAACAAAGGTTCGCCTAGTCAAGGCTATGGTTTTTCCTGTGGTCATGTATGAATGTGAGAGCTGGACTGTGAAGAAGGCTGAGCACTGAAGAATTGATGCTTTTGAACTGTGGTGTTGGAGAAGACTCTTGAGAGTCCCTTGGACTGCAAGGAGATCCAACCAGTCCATTCTAAAGGAGATCAGCACTGGGATTTCTTTGAAAGGAATGATGCTAAAGGTGAAACTCCAGTACTTTGGCCACCTCAGGTGAAGAGTTGACTCATTGGAGAAGACTCTGATGCTGGGAGGGATTGGAGGCAGGAGGAGAAGGGGGACGACAGAGGATGAGATGGCTGGATGGCATCACTGACTCAATGGTTTTGAGTCTGAGTGAACTCCGGGAGTTGGTGATGGACAAGGAGGCCTGACATGCTGCAATTCATTGGGTCGCACAGAGTTGGACATGACTGAGCAACTAATCTGATCTGATAGGAACAAAGCTAGTGGAGGTGACAGAATTCCAGTTGAGCTATTTCAAATCCTAAAAGATGATGCTATGAAAGTGCTGGACTCAATATGTCAGCAAATTTGGAAAACTCAGCAGTGACCACAGGACTCGAAAAGGTCAGTTTTCATTCTAGTCTCAAAGAAGTGAAGTGAAGTCACTCAGTTGTGTCTGACTCTTAGCGACCCCATGGACTGCAGCCTACCAGGCTCTTCCGTCCATGAGATTTTCCAGGCAAGAGTACTGGAGTGGGGTGCCATTGCCTTCTCCAATCTCAAAGAAAGGCAGTGCCAAAGAATCCTCAAGTTACCACACAACTGTGCTAATCTCACATGCTAGTTAAGTAATGCTTAAAATTCTCCAAGCAAGGCTTCAACAATATGTGAACTGTGAAATTCCAGATGCTCAAGCTGTATTTAGAAAAGGCAGAGGAACCAGAGATCAACTTGCCAACATCTTCTGGATTATCAAAAAAAAAAAAAAAAAACAAGTGAGTTCCAGAAAAACATCTGCTTTATTGACTATGCCAAAACCTTTGACTTTGTGGATCACAACAAACTGCAAAATTCTTCAAGAGATGGGTATACCAGACTACCTGACATGCCTCTTGAAAAATCTGAATGCAGGTCAGGAAGCAACAGTTAGAACTGGACATGGAACAACAGACTGGTTCCAAATAGGGAAAGGCATACATCAAGACTGTATATTGTCACCCTGCTTATGTAACTTCTACGCAGAGAACATCATGTGAAATGATTGGATTGGATGAAGGACAAGCTGGAATGAAGATTGTGGGGAGGAATATCAATAACCTCAGATATTCAGATGACACCACCCTTATGGTAGAAAGTGAAGAAGAACTAAAGTGTCTCTTGATGAAAGTGAAAAAGGAGAGTGAGAAAGTTGGCTTAAAACTCAACATTCAGAAAACTAAGATCATGGCATCTGGTCCCAACACTTCATGGCAATTAGATGGGGAAAAAATGGAAACATTGAGAGACTTAATTTCTTTGGGCTCCAAAATCACTGCAGATGTTGACTGCAACCCTGAAATTAAAAAATGCTTGCTCCTTGGGAAAAAGTTATGACCAACCTATACCACATATTAGAAAGCAGAGTCATTACTTTGCCAGCAAAGGTCCATCTAGTCAAAGCTATGGTTTTTCCAGTAGTCATGTATGGATGTCAAAGTTGGACTATAAAGAAAGCAGAGTGCTGAAGAATTGATGCTTTTGAACTGTGGTGTTGGAAAAGACTCAAGTGTCCCTTGGACTGCAAGGAGATCCAGCCAGTCCATCCTAAAGGAGATCAGTCCTGAATATTCTTTGGAAGGACTGATGCTGAAGCTGAAACTCCAATACTTTGGCCACCTGATGTGAAGAACTGACTCATTTGGGAAGACCCTGATCCTGGGAAAGATTGCGGGAGGGAGGAGAAGGGGACACAGAGGATGAGATGGTTGGATGGCCTTGCCGACTCAGTGGACATGCATTTTATTAAACTCTGGGAGTTGGTGATGTACAGGGAGGCCTGGCGTGCTGCAGTCAAAGGGGTCACAAAGATTTGGACATGACTGAGTAAATGAACTGAACTGAAATGAAATGAAAATGGAAATATAATTTACCAAAATCTGTGGGATGAGCCAAAAAGAAGAGCTTAGAAGAAAATTTATAGCACTGAATGCATAAATTACAAAAGATAAAGAGATCTAAAATCAATAATATAAGCTTCTACCCTAGGAAACTAGAAAAGGAACAAATTAAATCCAAAGTAGATATAAGTGAAGAAATAAGATTTAGTTAAATATCAGTGTAGTTGCAAACAGAACATGAGTAGAGAAAATCAAGAAAGCCAAAGTTCATTTTCTGAATAGCTCAAAATTGAAAAGTAGCTAGAGAGGCTGACTAATAAAACAAGAAAGAAGACAAAAATTTCAAATATCAGAAATGAAAGAGGATATGTTACCACAGATTCCATGGACATTAAAAGGATAATAAAGGAATACTATAAATAATTCTAGGTGCACAAATGTGATAAATTTAATGAAATGGACCAATTCCTTGAAAGATACAATTTGATAAAGCTAACACAAAAAGAAACAGAAAAATTTGAATAGACCTGTATCAGTGAAATCAAATCAATAATTAATAAACTTCCTAAATAGAAAATACCAGGCCCAGATGGGTTCACCAGTGAATTCTACCATATATTTAAGGAAGAAATTATTTATATTAAATCTTGACAATCTCCTACAGAGGACAGAAACAGAGGGAATATTTTAATACTCATTCCATGAGGCCAGCATTACCCTAATACCAAAACCAGACAAAAACATTATAAAAAATGAAAACAACAGATGAATATCTCTTATGAATATAGCTATAAAATCCCTTAATAAAATATTAGCAAATTACATCCAGCAATGTATACAAAGAATTATATACCAACATCAAGTGAAATTTATTCTAGGTATGTACAGCTGGCCCAACATTGGAAAATCAATTAATGTAACCCATCACTTCAATAAGCTAAAAAAATTACTTGAATATATCAACAGATGCAGAAAAAGCATTTGAAAAAATCAATATCCATTCAGGATAAAATATAAACTACGAATAGAGGGGAACTTCTTTTCTTTGATAAAAACAAAAATCTACAAAAATCGTATGGTTAACATAATACTTAATGTTAGAAACAAAGTTTTCCCACTAAGCTCAGGTACTCTCACCATTACTTTTCAAGATCATACTGGCAGTTCTAGCTCATGCAATAAAACAAGAAAAGGAAATGAAACATTTTCAGGTTAGGAAAAAAGAAATAAAATAGTCTTTGTTTGCAGATGGCATGATCATCTACAGAAATTCCAAAAGAATCAGTAAAAATACTCTTGGAACTAACAAGTAATCATAACAAAGTTGCAGAATATAGGATAATATATAAAAGGCACTCGCTTTCCTATATGCCAGCAATGATCAAATAGAATTTGAAATTAAAAAATGCAACATCTACTTAAGAACTAAGTTAACCACATGGTTGAAAAACCTACACGATGAAAACTATAAAATATTGATGAAGAAAATTGAGATATCCTGTGTTCGTGGATTGGAAGAATTAATATTGCTAAAATATCCATGCTATCCAAACAGATGTACAGACTGAATGCAATCCTTATCAAAATACCCATGACATTTTTAACAGGACTAGAACAAATAATCCTAAAAATTGTATGGAACCACCAAAGACCTTGCATACCCATTGCAATCTTGAGAAAAAAGAATAAAGCTGGAGACATACTCTCTGACTTGAGACTTTAGTAAATTATATTATATCAAATATAATATATTATATTTATATATTTATATATAATATATAATATAATTATATAATTATAATTATATAATATATAATATAATATATTTGATATTAAATCAAATATCAAATTATATTAACCTACACAACATGGCACTGGCAAAAAAATAAAAATAGACATACAGATCAATGGAAAAGAACAAAGAGCTGAGAAATAAACCCATTCACTTATGCTCAATTAATCTACAGTATGGGAGGCAAGAATATACAATAGAGAAAAGACAGTTTCTTCAATAAGTTGTACCATGAAAATCATAAAGCTACAGGTAAAAAAATGAAATTTGGACAGTTTTTCATATAACATACAAAAAAACTCAGAATGTATTAAAGGCATAAATGTAAGACCTAAAACGATAAATCTCTTGAAAGAAAGAATAGGATGAGCACTCTTTGATATAAATTGTAGAAATATTTCTTTGGATCTGTCTCCTAAAGCAGAGGAAACAAAAGCAAAAGTAAAGAAATGGGACCTAATTAAACTTAAAAACTTGTATATCAAAGGAAACAATCTACAAAGTGAAAAGGCAATCTACTAAATGGGAGAAAATATTTTCAAATGATATGACTGATAATAGGTTAATACCTAAAATATATAAATATTTCATTCAACTCAATAAAAAATCAAAACCTGATTAAAACATGGGTAGAAGACCTGAATGGGCTTCCTTGGTAGCTCAGATGGTAAAGAATCTGACTGCAATGCACAACACCTGGGTTCGATTCCTGGGTTGGGAAGATCCTCCAAAGAAGAAAAGGGAAACCTGCTCCAGTATTCTTGCCTGGGAAATTCAATGTACAGAGGAACCTGGTGGTCTATAGTCCATGGGATTGCAAAAGAGTTGGACATGACTGAACAGTTAACACTTTCATACACTAGAAGACCTGAATAGACATTTTTCCTAAGAAGACATACAGATGTCCAATGAGTATGTGAAAAGATGCTAAATATCACTAATCATCAGAGAAACACAAATCAAAGCAACAATGAGATATCACCTCCCACTTGTCAGACTGTTCATCATAAAAAAGGCCACGAATAATAAATGTTCACAAGCATATGGAGAAAATGGTACCTTAGGACATAGTTGATGGGAATGTAAATTGGTTCAGTCACTGTAGAGCACACTATGGAGGCTTTTCAAAAAATAAAAATAGAACTACTACATGATCCAGAAATTCCACTCTTGGGTATATATCTGAAGAAAACAAAACACTAACTCAAAAAGATATATACACCCCAGTGTTCATAGAAGCATTACTTACAACAGCCAAGATATGACAGAAACCTAAGTGTCTGATAAAAGATGAATGGATAAAGATATGGTGTGTGTGTAAAAATGTATGTACACACACATATACGTGTGTATGTATATATATATATGTATATAAACATACACACATTAATTGGTGTGTTAGTCACTTAGTCATGTCTGACTCTGCGACTCCATGGGCTGTAGCCTGTGTTCATGAAATTCTCTAGGCAAGAACACTAGAGTGGATTGCCATTCCCTTCTCCAGGGGATCTTCCCGACGCAGGTATTGAACCCAGGTCTCCTGCATTGCCAGAAGATTCTTTACAACCCGAGCCACCAGGGAAGCCCTGTGGTATTAGCATAAGAATACAGTGTGGTATTAGCAAAAGAACACAAAAAACAGATTAATGGGTTAGAACAGAGAGAGCAGAAATATAACCATATTAATATAGTCAACCAATCTTTGACAAATGAGCAAAGGCAATTCAATGAAACAAGCACAGTCTTTTCAATACATAGTGCTATAACAACAGATGATGCTGTGAAAGTGCTGCAACCTATATGTCAGCAATATGGAAAACTCAGCAGTGACCACAGGACTGGAAAAAGTCAGTGTTCATGCCAATCCCAAAGAAAGGCAATGCCAAAGAATGCCAAAGAGTACACAATTGCACTCAACTCACATGCTAGTGAAGTAATGTTCAAAATTCTTCAATCCAGGCTTCACCAATATGTACACCGTGAACTTTCAGATGTTCAAGCTGGCTTTAGAAAAGGCATAGGAACCAGAGATCAGATGGCCAACATCCTCTGGTTCATCAAAAAGGCAAGAGAGTTTCAGAAAATCATTTACTTCTGCTTTATTGACTATGCCAAAGCCTTTGACTGTGTGGATCACAATCAACTGTGGAAAATTCTGAAAGAGATGGGAATACCAGACCACCTGACATGCCTCTTGAGAAATCTGTATGCAGGTCAGGAAGCAACAGTTAGAACTGCACAAGGAACAACAGACTGGTTCCAAGTAGGAAAAGGAGTACGTCAAGGCTGTATATTGTCACCCCACTTATGTAACTTATATGCAGAGTACATCATGAGAAACACTAGGCTGGAAGAAGCACAAGCTGGGATCAAGATTGCTGGGAGAAATATCAATAACCTCAGATATGCAGATGACACCACCCTTATGGCAGAAAGTGAAGAGGAACTAAAAAGCCTCTTGATGAAAGTGAAAGAGGAGAGTGCAAAAGTTGGCTTAAAGCTCAACATTCAAAAAACTAAGATCATGACATCCGGTCCTGTCATTTCATGGCAAATAGATGGGGAAACAGTGGAAACAGTGGCTGACTTAATTTTGGGGTCTCCAAAATCACTGCAGATTGCGATTGCAGCCATGAAATTAAAAGATGCTTACTCCTTGGAAGGAAAGTTATGATCAATCTGGACAGCATATTAAAAAACAGAGACATTACTTTGCCAACAAAGGTCCATCTAGTCAAGGCTATGGTTTTTCCAGTAGTCATGTATAGATGTGTGAGTTGGACTATAAAGAAAGCAGAGCGCTGAAGAATTGATGCTTTTGCACTGTGGTGTTGGAGAAGACTCTTGAGAGTCCCTTGGACTGCAAGGAGATCCAACCAGTCCATCCTAAAGGAGATCAGTCCTGGGTGTTCATTGGAAGGACTGATGTTGAAGCTGAAACTCCAATACTTTGGCCACCTGATGCGACGAGCAGACTCATTTGAAAAGATCCTGATGCTGGGAAAGATTGAGGGCCAGAAGAGAAGGGGATGACAGAGGGTGAGATGATTGGATGGCATCACTGACTCAATGGACATGAGTTTGTGTAGACTCCGGGAGTTGGTGATGGACAGGGAGGCCTGGTGTGCTGCAGATCATGGGGTGGCAAAGAGTCGGACACAACTGAGTGACTGAACTGAACTATAATGACTGGACACCCACATGTATAAAAATGGGTCAAACTAAAAAGCCTTTTGATGAAAGTGAAAGTGGAGAGTGAAAAGGTTGGCTTAAAGCTCAACATTCAGAAAACGAAGATCATGGCATCTGGTCCCATCACTACATGGGAAATAGATGGAGAAACAGTGGAAACAGTGTCAGACTTTATTTTTCTGGGCTCCAAAATCACTGCAGATGGTGACTGCGGCCATGAAATTAAAAGACGCTTACTCCTTGGAAGGAAAGTTATGACCAACCTAGATAGCATATTCAAAAGCAGAGACATCACTTTGCCAACAAAGGTTCGTCTAGTCAAGGCTATGGTCTTTCCTGTGGTCATGTATGGATGTGAGAGCTGGACTGTGAAGAAGGCTGAGCGCCGAAGAATTGATGCTTTTGAACTGTGGTGTTGGAGAAGACTCTTGAGAGTCCCTTGGACTGCAAGGAGATCCAACCGGTCCATTCTGAAGGAGATCAGCCCTGGGATTTCTTTGGAAGAAATGATGCTAAAGCTGAAACTCCAGCATTTTGGCCACCTCATGCGAAGAGTTGACTCATTGGAGAAGACTCAGATGCTGGGAGGGATTGGGGGCAGGAGGAGAAGGGGACGACAGAGGATGAGATGGCTGGATGGCATCACTGACTCAATGGATGTGAGTCTGAGTGACCTCCGAGAGCTGGTGATGGATAGGGAGGCCTGGCGTGCTGCACTTCATGGGGTTGCAAAGAGTCGGACACGACTGAGCGACTGATCTGATAGACCTTACAGCCTTCACAGAAATTAACTCAAAATGGATACAGACCTAAATATAAAACTAAACTACGGAACTTCTAAAATATAATGCAGGAGAAGACCTAGAAAAAACTATCAATAGGAAACTATAACATATCCCTAAAATATGAAGAGAAAATAAAGACATTCTTAAATGAAGAAATAATAAGAATGTGTTGCTGTCATTTCTGCCCTTAAATCTATCATTTCTACCCTTAAAGAAGGATAAAGGAACCTCACCAAACAGAAGGATAATGATAATAAATTAAGACTTGATCCTTCACTAATGACAGAACAGTGGACTAAGTAAAAAGAGAAATGATAGACTAATACTTTATGACATGAATTTCTTTAGCAATATTTTATGATTAAAGTAAACACAGTAACATCATCTTATGTGGTACTCAATGCATAAGGAAGAAATTCTTAAGATATTTATATTTTAAAAGTGCAGAAGTTATAGGAACCTAATTGGAAGGTAAAGATTCTATATTTCATTAAAGAGTTAGGATACTGAATCCAATAATTCCAAATTATAATTTCACACACATAATGGCTAGAATAAAACTGAATTTCTGTATTTTTGCCTTACTATCTCTTATTTAACCCCTTCTCAGAATCAGTCCCAGTGCATTAATTTTGAGACTTTGATCCAAAGATCTATAGGCACCTAGAGTATAAAGAATTGATATTACTGTTTTTAAATATGTATACTTAAAATGAGAATCTCTAATTACAGAATGATATGATTAAAAGTGTTTGACTAAGCAAGTCATCCGGAAAAATGCACTCATTATAAATTATTAAGACACAATGATGAAAAAAAATCAGAAAAGTAACTAGAATAATTTTGATGCAATGTTGGTTGTTATTGCTGTATTTTGAGCATGCACCAACCTTGATCTTGATAATTCCATTTCTAAATTGAAATCCAAAAACAATGCTAAATGGCTTATATTTATCATTATTTTTCTCAAATCGAACTCTCTAGAAGAAAATCAACTAAAGGTAGTCTTTTGTGCCTAAAAATATACACATAATTCTGTGGGGATACAATAAAGAAAGTGCAATATTCTTCCACGTAGATTCTTTTATATTAGATAAAACATGTGTCTCTTCTAAGCAACTACTACTGAGATACCTATTACATTGAAAATTATTTTTTTCAATTAGCTTATTTTTTTCTGGGCATGGAAATCTGCCTGGTCTGCCATTTTATCCAGGAAGTATCTGGAATGTATTTGACTAAACTCCTAAATCATTTACAGTATAGAATTTCTGACCCATTGAAATTGAAAATTTACTTGTCTTCCAAGGTCAAGTCAATTATTGATCTTTAGATTTATGGACAGACATCCCCCTAGTGGTTGCAGTAGGAGACAAAAACAAACTGGACAGTCATGGCAACTGTCACTTTTGCTGGTAAATTACTCACTTTGCAAAGACTGATTTAATCTTACAGATACATGCATTACTTATCAAAGCTCTACATGTAGTAGATTCTAACTCATGTGCATGTGAAACCTAATACTTTAACTCAATCTTTTTGTCTCTATGCTGCTGCTGCTGCTAAGTCGCTTCAGTCGTGTCCGACTCTGTGTGACCCCACAGACAGAAGTCCACCAGGCTCCCCTGTCCCTGGGATTCTCCAGGCAAGAATACTGGAGTGGGTTGCCATTTCCTTCTCCAACGTATGAAAGTGAAAAGCGAAAGTGAAGTCGCTCAGTCGTGTCTGACTCTTAGCGACCCCATGGACTGGAGCCTACGAGGCTCCTCCATCCATGGGATTTTCCAGGCAAAAGTACTGGGGTGGGGTGCCATTGCCTTCTTTATTCAAATACTTGTTTATTGAAATATGTGTGCATATGTGCCTTTTTGTAAAATAGAAATGTCTTTCCAAATCCAAGAGGGTGTTGCTGTTCATGAAAATGACATTAGCAAAAAATGTTGCAAAGATATTTGTGTTTCTCAAAGACCTAATCTTGTTTTACTTAATGCTGCTGAACAATGCTCAGTAGATTGAAGAAATTAAAAGAATTGAAACCAAGCTAAAACAAAACATGCTCTCTTTCACTAAAAGTGTTTTAAAAAACTAAAGTTAAATAAACACTGTAAAGAACATTTAAATGATATTTATTGCATGGTTAAAAAAGTTAGTCTGGGTTTCATCTAAGTTTAGATATTGGTGTGTCTTGCTTAAGTTTTAATACAGAAAGGGAGAATAATAGTACAATATGTTTATTCAGTAAGTAGCACATATAAGTCTTATACTACAATTTTGTAAAATTAAAACACCTTTCTATAATGTGTACTGCTGCTGCTAAGTCACTTCAGTCGCACTCTGTGCGACCCCACAGACGGCAGCCCACCAGGGTCTCCGTCCCTGGGATTCTCTAGGCAAGAACACTGGAGTGGGTTGCCATTTCCTTCTCCAATGCATGAAAGTGAAAAGTGAAAGGCACAATTAACTCCTAATATTTTATAAGCCCAAATTGTTTTTTTTTGTATTGCCTCTTCTTAAAAGTGGATCTTGAATATATAGTGGAATTTAGTAGTTAAAACCTTTTGCTGGGCATGTGGTAGAAACAGTCTGCTTGTATTGAGGTTTCTGATCTTTCTGAAAATCAAAGAATGTGATAATTTTCTTGACATATTCAGGAAATTCAGTTTTAAGAGTAGATTTCATTACAAATATATTTTATAACAATAACATTTCATACCAAGATGAATAATTGTGCTAAATTTGAAAGATAAAATTAAATATTAACAGTGCAATGTTTGATAAATACTTGTTGAATGAATGATAGAGAACATAATTGATTAAATCCATAAAACTGCCTTCTTAATTGATCTCAGGAACAAATTAATTCCTTTAATAAAGAGATTATCTTTTGAAAAGAAAACACAATATTTATTTATTAGACAAATATCCCCAAAGGGAATACGATTTCACACTCTAAAGCTCTCCTCTTACTCATTTTCCAGGTACATTTTATTCTCCAAGTATCTTCCTTTTCTTTGTTTAGACTCATTAATAAAATTATTTACTTTGTCTTCATTGCATATAATGCCTTACAGTAGTAGGAATTAAGTATATGTTGATTTTTTGATCAAAGTGCCTCTCACTAAACTAAATTACTCAAGTAAAGAAACATGAGGAGGAGGGCGAAGTCAAGAAATTAAACATTTGCCAAATCTAAACAAGCTCAAAGTGGAATATTTTAGGGGTCTCATTTTAAATAACCCTACTGATGAATAACATTTATAGTTGAACCCACCGTTGATGGGATTAAGAATTGATAAAATCATTTGATCTTGTGTATTCAAGATCATATTTTATATTAGTTTTCCCTTTTTACAGGTTACTGATATGTAAAATATATTTAATTAGTTTGCCTTTGAGGTTTGTTGGTTTAAAATAACTATCTTTAAGTATGTTGCTCAAATTGTGATTAATACAGTCTAAAGGAATTTTGTTGTGGTGTTTGGAGCACAGTAGTAAAGTACATCACCGTTAGACCTTGATGCAGCTGAAACAAACAAAGCAAAAACAAAATTATACTCCAATATCCTTGAAATCTTTGTTGTTTTGTAGTAAATGTGGATTGTTTCTTTAGCTTTGTTTTCTGAACAGATGTATATTTGCATAATATGAAGATTTAGTTAGACTTCTAAAAGGAAAATCACATCTCTCTTTTACAATGGGACTAATATACGTATAAAGGATTAGATAAAGCAATCCAAAAACAAGCATATGATTTACACTTTAGTTCTAACCCACTCTTTGTACTTGAGGAGTTACAAGACATATTATGAATGTATAACACTATGCCTAATTTTCAATAGAGTACATAAAGGTATGCTTCATCTATAGAAAATTATTCTCTTTGCATCCTTGGGAAATCAACTCGTACTATTGCAGTTTTATTTATTTTTATTTTAGATGTGTATGCTTGGGTGCTTCCTTGTGAATGCTAACTCTGAATCTTAGATAATATCCAAACCAATAGCAGATACTAAAAAATGTAATATAGTATATTATGACATTTCAAACAGTTGGACTATTATTGTGTCCTGAATTATAATATCTCATTACTTTGAGTCATTTAGTGCCACAAAGACTTCCATGCACCAATTTATCATCTTTCCTCCCTTTTTCCCTAGAATGGAAGGGTTGATTGTGTACACAGCATGCTCATATTAGATATTTTTTATCATGAGCACGAAAGGCAGGTTGCCTTGTATTAGTACTATATTCTTATAACAGGTAGTGTTTATTGGTTACAGTGGTAAAGAGAAATAGAAGCTTACTAACCTATTAACCGGAGGTAGGCTGATATGAGACACATATTAAAAACTATTACAAATCATGTCCAGCAGAATTTATGTTAATCTAGAGCAGAAAAAAATATATTGTTTTGATTTTAGATTTAGCACATTTGAATTGAACATAAAAATGAGGATCTAAGTTGAGGTCACAAATGTCTGAATTAAATTGGATATTTTCTCCTTTCCCTGTTTAGTTAAATAAAGACTGTTAGTGCTTAGTAGTGTCTGACCCTCAGTACTAAAAATCCTGAATCCTCTCAACTGATATGATGTGATAGAAGCAAAGAGCTTAAAAAAAAACATTCAACCATATCACAACTGTAAAGAAAAATAAACACATTCAACTACCTTACATTTTTGACCTGATCTAAATTCATCATTGTAACATATTTCTTATATTTACAGTTTCGAGTCCAAAGGTCAGAAGCACTGACTTTGTAACTTGAGGTTATCCTTTAATTTATCTCAAGAGGCTTTATGGAAGACTTGGGGAAAGATTTTGCAAAAAAAGAAATAAGGTCACAAAGAAAAAAGTCAGATAGCTTCAAACTTTTAAATAATATATAGAAATTGAAATTCTCCCAAAGAAGGATTCTTTTCATTCCTTTTACTTTACAATGCTATACTATTAAACCAACTTCATGCTGTGTTCCTATTTTTATTTATTTATTTTTCTGTTCCTCTGATGTTTACTTTATAAACCCTCACAAAAAATTTTTTGAAAACTTATAAAAATAAATTATTATAATGCAATGTTTTACAGATTTTCAGTTCAGTCGCTCAGTCATATCCTACTCTTTGTGACCGCATGGACTGCAGCATGCCAGGCCTACCTGTCCATCACCAACTCCTGGAGTTTACTCAAACTCATGTCATTTGAGTCGGTGATACCATCAAACCATCTCATCCTCTGTCTTCCCATTCTCCTCCTGCATTCAATCTTACCTAGGATCAGGTCTTTGCTAATGAGTCAGTCCTTCACATCAGGTGGCCAAAGTATTGGAATTTCAGCTTCAACATCCTGTGTTCCTATTTTTAAAAATTACAAATAAAAGTACAAGAAAGCCAATTAATATTATACAAAGTATTATCTTGATTTAATTCAATCCCTTACATAATAAAAGTTTGCAAAATAACATGAAGATCAAATCATTCCTCTGATATTATCTATTCAAGAATCTACTGCAATCAGATCCATAAAATAGTATTCTATAATATCTAGAAAAATATAAAAATAACATTAACATAAGAAATTTCATCCAATTGTTTAACTTTGACTCAAATGAGTTCATTGAATTTTGTGTCTAGCTACAAAAGCCTTAAAAATATCTGGTTTATTTTTCTTGCAATATGGGAGAAATAAAATTCCTTATATCAGTTGGTAAAGAAGTAGAAGTTTTGAGGAAATAAATCATGACATACATGAAAGGCATCTGGTTTTTAGATTTTATTTATATTATAGATTTATTATTTAGTTCATAAATTTTACCTACTGAGCATCATATTTTTAGATTTTATATTTCCTATTAAAACAATCAATATTCATATAGCACAATCTCATAAGCAGTGCCTCAGTTTTCTAAGATACATATGGAACACTCAAAATAATTAATGAATATTAGAAACTATTGATATGCATGTTCTCTTTTTTATTTCTTTTTTTATAAACGTTTCCCTTCTGAATAACTCCCATGAGCACAAAAATCTCAATGGAAACTACATTTTTTCTTAAATCCCTTCTTTTTTGTAGGAAAAACTTTAATGATATATTTCCAAATTGATGACAGCATTCTTAAATTATATTTCATAGTAAATTCTAAAATTTATGTTGCATTTTCTTATGGCCAGAGCCACATATTTTCAAAAAGCAAATAATAACTGTACTACGCATACTCAAGAGCATATTTAGGCTATTGTATCTCTGACAGAGATACAAGCTGAATAGCCTTACTTGTCTGGCTTCTTGCAATTGCATTTCATTGTCTTCTTTTCACATTTTGTCTTTTCCATGATGAAAAGGCATGAGGAATGATCTTGCTTGAGACTCATTTTTTGTTTATAGTCCACTGTGTCTTTCAGTGACTGTTCATTTATTCTGGGTTTTTTATGGTTTTTAGTTTTTGATTCTTTTTTTTTTTTTTTGGTTTATGCACAAGTGTACATTTTGAAATTATATTATTTCAGCACTGTAGCACTTTGCTAGGCCATTTCATTTCTTTGTAATTCAGTTGGCTTTGGGATGGCAGAACTTTTGCAGAGTGATATAAAACTAATCCATGAACTAACTTTTATTTGAAATCTCTGTAAATGCTATAATGCTCATCAAGACAATATACATCAAAAGCAAAAATAGTTTATTGGACTTAAAAAAGAAAAATCATTTCCTTTGTTTCATTCTATGTGATGCAAGTAATAAGGATTGTAAGCCACAATTCCAATGTAGCATCAACAATGATAGCTAATTTTCATTGAGCACTTGCTTTGTATTAGGTGAAAGTCAAGCTTGTCATATGAATATTTCATTAATCTTCAAGCAATCTTAGGAAGTCAGTGCTATTATTATGTTTATTTTGAAGATAAAGAAACTGGTATAGTGATAAGCAAGAGGTCTGGATCATATTGCCTAGATTCGAGCATCCATCACATTTGCAACCTGGGGATAAGTAATCTAATCTCTCTAAACCTCACTTTCTTCATTTATTTGGAAATGGCAGATAGTATAGAGTGGCTTCATCAACAGGGGTTTTGTATTAGAAGATTGCTGGATTTAAGATTGGAACAGTGACTAGGGAGTGAAATTTGGAGAGCTTCCGATATTCAGCTAAAGATTTTGAATTTTTTAACATGCAGTGGTAAATGACATATTTAAAAATATTTTTTCACCAATAACTATTCATAAATTGAACTATACTTCAGTTCAATTTATGACTCAGTAGTCTTAGATGTGTAACTGAAATGTTCATGTTTCTACTATTTTTAAGTATATGATGTCTTAGTTATTTTTTATATTCTAGGCCTGTGCTATCCAATAAATAACCATTAGCCAAGTGTGGCTACTTAAATTTTTTTTAAGTTAAATATTGGTTGTGTAACCAATATTGCATTGGTTCTGCCATACATCAACATGAATCCGCCACAGGTATACACGTGTTCCCCTCCCTGAACCCTCCTCCCCCTTCCCTCCCCGTACCATCCCTCTGGGCCGTCACAGTGCACCAGCCTCAAGCATCCAATATCGTGCATCTAACCTGGACTGGCGACCCATTTCATATATAGTATTATACATGTTTCAATGCCATTCTCCCAAATTATCCCACCCTCTCCCTCTCCCACAGAGTCCAAAAGATTGTTCTATACATCAGTGTCTCTTTAGCTGTCTCGTATACAGGGTTATTGTTACCATCTTTCTAAATTCCATATATATGCGTTAATATACTGTATTGGTGTTTTTCTTTCTGGCTTACTTCACTCTGTATAATAGGCTCCAGTTTCATCCACCTCAATAGAACTGATTCAAATGTATTCTTTTTAATGGCTGAGTAATACTCCATAGTGTATATGTACCACAGCTTTCTTATCCATTCATCTGCTGATGGACATCTAGGTTGCTTCCATGTCCTGGCTATTATAAAGAGTGCTGTGATGAACATTGGGGTACACATGTCTCTTTCAATTCTTAAAATTAAGTCAAATTTTGAAATTGTTTTTTTTTTCTCAGTCACACCCAGCATATTTCAAGTGTTCAATAGCCACCAGTGCCTAGTGTTTAACAGATTGTGTTGGACAGTATAGATCTAGTTTTTTCCATTATTTTTATCCATTCTACTATTCCAAATATAACCTCAGAAATATCAATAACCTCAGATATGCAGATGACACCACCTTTATGACAGAAAGCAAAGAACTAAAGAGCCTCTTGATGAAAGTGAAAAAGGAGAGTGAAAAAGTTGGTTTAAAGCTCAACATTCAGAAAACTAAGATCATGGCACCTGGTCCCATCACTTCATGGCAAATAGATGGGGAAATAGTGGAAACAGTGAGAAACTTTATTTGGGGGGACTCCAAAATCACTGCAGATGGTGACTGCAGCCATGAAATTAACAGATGCTTACTCCTTGGAAGGAAAGTTATGGCCAACCTAGACAGCATATTAAAAAGCAGAGACATTACTTTGTCTACAAAGTTCTGTCTAGTCAAAGCTATAGTTTTTCCAGTACATGTATAGATGTGAGAGTTGGACTATAAAGAAAGCTGAGTGCTGATGCTTTGGAACTGTGGTATTGGAGAAGACTCTTGAGAGTCCCTTGGACTGCAAGGAGGTCCAACCAGTCCATTCTAAATGAGATCAGTCTTGGGTGTTCATTGGAAGGACTGATGT
The DNA here is from genome assembly GCA_935064755.1 of Tragelaphus eurycerus. NCBI lineage: Eukaryota > Metazoa > Chordata > Mammalia > Artiodactyla > Bovidae > Tragelaphus > Tragelaphus eurycerus. The sequence continues at coordinate 733,598 of CAKXYN010000238.1, forward strand.
TGAGGCTGAAACTCCAATACTTTGGCCACCTGATGTGAAGAGCAGACTCATTTGAAAAGACCCTGATGTTGGGAATGATTGAAAGTGGGAGGAGAAGGGGAAGACAGAGGATGAGATGGTTGGATGGCATCACCAACTCAATGGACATGCATTTGAGTAAACTCCGGGAGTTGGTGATAGACAGAGAGGCCTGGTGTGCCACAGTCCATGGGGTCACAAAGAGTTGGACACAACTGAGCAACTGAACTGAACTGAGCTGTTCCATTATTAACAAAATCTCTTTGAACAGCACATCTCTAAACTCTACCAGTGAACTCCTTGAGACTCATCCAAATCTCTTCACCTCCAGGATTTTACTCCGTTATTCATACATGTACTCAGAAAGGTCCTTTGTGTTACAGTCTACGTATTAGGAGGGTCTGCAATATATTTCCTCTCCAGTTCTAATTCCCCTCAGCCAATTTCTTCCTAACTTAAAGCCTCCTGCAAGGAGTCCCCATTGCAACTGCAGTGTCCATGTCACAGTGTTATTTCCCAGTACTCCCAAAACATCATTGTTTTCATAAATATAATCCGTTAAAATACTTTGCCATTTGTCTTCACCCAGGACATTATTTTCCCCACTTTCATCTCCCTTTCAAAAAGAAAGCTACATAATTCTGCGTAATCTCAGGCATGCACAACAATCTACATGACCAAAATGGAATACTTGGGTTTATATTCAGGTTACCAGGACTTTATAATCTCTCTAAAGGCATTTGGAAGTGCACCTACCTTATATACTTAAAAGACTGAGAAACCATCTTCTTTGAAGATTATTTAAGTTGCTGCCACTACTAGGTAAAACAGACAGACAGTAACTTTGAAAATACCTCCTCCTTTTTTTCTCATTCATATTTCAAAACTTTATGATGAATTTATAGACAGAGTGTACCAAAACCAACAAAATGCTAATGAATAGAATCTTATATTGATTTATAATCTGAGGTGATACTAATCTCAGTAGTTCTCAAGTATTCCAGATAGATAGATGGTAGGGAGAGAGCCATAGACAGGGGCTTCCTTGGTAGCTCAGCTGGTAAAGAATCTGTCTGCAGTGCAGGAGAACCCGGTTTGATTCATGGGTCAGGAAGATCCCCTGGAGAAGGGATAGGCTACCCACTCCAGTATTTTTTTCTTGGAGAATCCCCATGGAAGAGGAGCCTGGTGGGCTACAGTCCATGGAGTTCCAAAGAGTCAAACATGACTAACCACAGCACAGCTATAGATAGAATACACTTGCATCAGCTATTCCTTTATAACACACTAAATTAAATAGAAATTTAATTACTATACTTGAGTAATCTGCATCATAAAACCCCTACTCTTTCCTCTTTCCACAAATTAGAGGTAACACAAGTTAGGCAAAGATAATTATTTTCAAGAAATGTGATGTGATATAGCTGTTTGCTTAAAATATTAGACAACTGGGTGCTGGGAATGAAATGAATTAGAGAAAGGAATGAAAACAAGAGGATAGAAGCAAAACTTAGTTTAAAATGAGATTATTGATGATAATTCCCAATCTGTGAAAATGAACTTAAAAATTTCATGAAAATGTGAAGTGTTAATAGAGGCGCTGAAAACTTTATTTAGGAACTATCAACTTCCCTTTAGAAGTCAGAAAATGTTGGAATTGGTGGTGTTCTTTTCCTTCACATACAATTGCATATCTATGGCTCTAAACATGCCCATTTAAGATTTCATTGCCTGCCTATCCAGAAGTGATTCAGAACACTTTGTAAACAGAGGTCAACATTTATTTCCAGTTTTCAGGATACTCATGCCATAATGTTTGCTTTAATGAATATGGTGGGTGGAGGGAGGGAGTTGCCATTAAAAAGAAGCATTGTGAGCATTATAGAGATAGAGTACCAAGGAAAAAACAACCACTATGATGGTAATAATAAAAAACAACAGATAAAAAGTGTTGGTGAGTATGTGGAGAGATCAGAACCCTCGTATACTGCTGGGTGATAACGTAAAATGGTGCAACCACTTTGAAAAACAGCCTGGCAGCTCTTCAAAAAGTTAAACATATGACATAGCAATTTTACTCCCAAGAGAACTGAAAACAAACATGCACAAAATTCGTAATAGCCATAAAGTAAAAACAATCCAAATGCCTATCAACTGATAAATGGATAAATAATAGGTGGTACAGCCATATAATACATTATCATTCAGCCACAAAAAGGAATGAAGTGCTTATGCATGCTACAATAGAGATGACTGGTGTCCTTATAAAAGGAAATTTAAATATACATACATAAAGAGGAGGAGGATGTAAAGACAGTGGGAGAAGACAGCAATTTAAAGCCAAGGAGAAGTGTCTCAGAAGAGTTTAATTTTGCCATGACACAGATCTCAGACCTTTAGCGTCCAAAGTCATGAAAAAATAAATCTCTCTTGTTCAAGCAGCCCAATTTGTGATATTTTGTCATGGAAGCCCTATCAAACTTGACAAATTTTAATTGTAGATTCTCATCAGAAATCATGCAAGTCAAAGGAAAGTGGTATAATACTATCAATGTGCTGAAAGCCATCCTAGTTTCACAGAATACTGTCAGGTTGGCTGAGGCTTCTGTTCTAAGGGCAACTTTTGCAGCTCAACTGCTCCTTTTGCAAAAAATTGAGGTATAATTGACATGTAGAAAAGCAATGCCAAAGAATGCTCAAACTACTGCACAATTGCACTCATCTCACACGCTAGTAAAGTAATGCTCAAAATTCTCCAAGCCAGGCTTCAGCAAATCATGAACTGTGAACTTTCTGATGTTCAAACTGATTTTAGAAAAGGCAGAGGAACCAGAGATCAAATTGCCAACATCAGCTGGATCATCAAAAAATCAAGAGAGTTCCAGAAAAACATCTACTTATGCTTTATTGACTATGCCAAAACCTTTGTGTGGAGCACAATAAACTGTGGAAAATTCTGAAAGAGATGGGAATACCAGACCACCTGATCTGCCTCTTGAGAAATTTGTATGCAGGTCAGGAAGCAACAGTCAGAACTGGACGTGGAACAACAAACTGGTTCCAAATAGGAAAAGGAGTATGTCAAGGCTATATATTGTCACCCTGTTTATGTAACTTATATGCAGAATACATCATTAGAAACGCTGGGCTGGATGAAGCAAAAGCTGGAATCAAGATTGCCAGGAGAAATATCAATAACCTCAGATACGCAGATGACATCACCCTTATGGTAGAAAATGAAAAAGAACTAAAGAGCCTCTTGATGAAAGTGAAAGAGGAGAGTGAAAAAGTTGGCTTAAAGCTCAACATTCAGAAAACGAAGATCATGGTATCTGGTCCCATTACTTCATGGCAAATAGATGGGGAAACAGTGGCAGACTTTATTTTGGGGGCTCCATAATCACTGCAGATGGTGACTGCAGCCATGAAATTAAAAGACGCTTTCTCCTTGGAAGGAAAGTTCTGACCAACCTAGACAGCATATTAAAAAACAGAGACATTACCAACAAAGGTCCATCTCGTCAAGGCTATGGTTATTCCAGTAGTCATGTATGGATGTATGAGTTGGACTATAAAGAAAGCTGAGTGCTGAAGAATTGATGCTTTTGAACTATGATGTTGGTGAAGACTCTTGAGAGTCCCTTGGACTGCAAGGAGATCCAACCAGTCTATCCTAAAGGAGATCAGTCCTGGGTATTCATTGGAAGGACTGATGTTGAAGCTGAAACTCCAATAATTTGGCCACCTGATGCTAAGAGTGGACTCATTTGAACAGACCCTGATGCTGGGAAAGATTGAGGGCAGAAGGAGAAGGGGATGACAGAGGATGAGATGGTTGGATGGCATCACAGACTTAATGGAGATACGTTTGAGTAGACTCCAGGAGTTGGTGATGGACAGTGGGGCCTGGCGTGCTGTGGTCCATGGGGTCAGGAAGAGTCGGACATGACTGAGCAACTGAACTAAACTGAACTGAGCTGAACTGACTTGTAGCTTTACATTAGTTTCATGTGTACAACACTAATGAGTTGATATTTCTATATGTTACAAAATGATCAACACAATAAGTCTAGTTAATATCTCTGACTAATCTCGTTTTCTCACTTTTACCCAAAAAGTGTTAATTCTGAAAGAACTCCCTAATATAATCCCAGCATGCTTATCTTTGCCTCAGAGACTGTTTCCCAAGGAGACCAGCCTTCAACAAAATGTAAGTAATATTTACCTCCTCTGGAGATTTTATTCTTACCTCTGTCTTGGTGGTGCTTGCATTCCATAGTATAATACATTTATGGCAATTTTTATGCAGCTTTTTCTTTCCCACTAGTTTGCAACTACTTGAAATCGAGGGAAATGCATTGTTAAAAAAAATTTTTTTTGTAGTAGCCAACCTTGATTCATTCAGTTCAGTTCAGTGATTCAGTTGTGTACAACTCTTTTGAACCCCATGGACTACAGCATGACAGGTTTCCCTGTCCATCACCAACTCCCAGAACTTGCTCAAACTCATATTCATCAAGTCAGTGATGCCATCCAAGCGTCTTACCCTCTATCATCCCCTCCTTTTCCTACCCTTAATTTTTCCCAGCATCAGGGTCTTTTCAAATGAGTCAGCCCGTCAAAACAGATGGCCAAATTATTGAAGCTTCAGCTTCAGCATCAGTCCTTCCAATGAATATTCAAGACTTCATTTTGGATTGACTGGTTTGATCTTGCAGTCCAAGGGACTCTCAAAAGTCTTCTCCAACACCACTATTCAAAAGAATCGTTTCTTCTGTGCTCAGCTTTCTTTATGATTCAACTCTCAAATCAATACATGACTACTGGAAAAACCATAGCTTTGACTATACAGAACTTTATCAGCAAGGTAATGTCTCTGCTTTTTTAATATGCTGTCTAGGTTGGTCATAGCTTTTTTTCAAGGACCAAGCGTCTTTTAATTTCATGGCTGCAGTCACCACCTGCAATGATTATGGAGCCCAAGAAAATAAAGTCTGTGACTGTTTTCATTGTTTCCCCATCTACTTGCCATGAAAGGATGGGACTGGATGCCATGGTCTTTGTTTTTGAATATGGAGTTTTAAGCCAGCTTTTTCACTTTCCTCTTTCACCTTTCTGCCTCCTGAGAAATTTGTATGCAGGTCAGGAAGCAACAGTTAGAACTGGACATGGAACAACAGACTGGTTCCAAATAGGAAAAGGAGTACATCAAGGCTGTATATTGTCACCCTGCTTATTTAACTTGTATGCAGAGTACATCATGAGAAACGCTGGACTGGAAGAAGCACAAGTTGGAATCAAGATTGCTGGGAGAAATATCAATAACCTCAGATATGCAGATGACACCACCCTTATGGCAGAAAGTGAAGAGGAACTAAAAGCCTCTTGATGAAAGTGAAAGAGGAGAGTGAAAAAGTTGGCTTAAAGCTCAACATTCAGAAAATGAAGATCATGGCATATGGTCCCATCACTTCATGGGAAATAGATGGGGAAACAGTGGAAACAGTGTCAGACTTTATTTTTCTGGGCTCCAAAATCACTACAGATGGTGACTGCAGCCATGAAATTAAAAGACGCTTACTCCTTGGAAGGAAAGTTATGACCAACCTAGATAGCATATCCAAAAGCAGAGACATTACTTTGCCAACAAAGGTTCGCCTAGTCAAGGCTATGGTTTTTCCTGTGGTCATGTATGAATGTGAGAGCTGGACTGTGAAGAAGGCTGAGTGCCGAAGAATTGATGCTTTTGAACTGTGGTTTTGGAGAAGACTCTTGAGAGTCCCTTGGACTGCAAGGAGGTCCAACCAGTCCATTCTGAAGATCAGCCCTGGGATTTCTTTGGAAGGAATGATGCTAAAGCTCAAACTCCAGTACTTTGGCCACCTGATGCGAAGAGCTGACTCATTGGAGAAGACTCTGATGCTGGGAGGGATTGGGGGCAAGAGGAGAAGGGGACGACAGAGGATGAGATGGCTGGATGGCATCACTGACTCAATGGATGTGAGTCTCAGTGAACTCCTGGAGTTGGTGATGGACAGGGAGGCCTGGCGTGCTGCAATTCATGGGGTCGCAAAGAGTCGGACACGACTGAGTGACTGATCTGATCTGATCTTTCACCTTTATCAAGAGGCTTTTTAGTTCCTCTTCACTTTCTGCCATAAGGGTAGTGTCATCTGTATATCTGAGGTTATTGATATTTCTCCCGACAATCTTGATTCCAGCTTGTTCTAAATCCAGGTTGGCATTTCTCAGGATGTACTTTACATAGAAGGTAAATAAGCAGGGTGACAATACAGCCTTTATGTACCCCTTTCCCAATTTGAAATCAGTCCATTGTTGCTCCACGTCTGGCTCTAACTGTTTCTTCTTGACCTGCATACACATTTCTCAGGAGGCAGGTAAGGTGGTCTTTTATTCCCATCTCTTGAAGAATTTTCCACAGTTTGTTGTGATCCACACTGTCAAAAGCTATGGAGTAGTCAATAAAGCAGAAGTAGATGTTTTTCTTGAACTCTCTTGCCTTTTTGATGATCCAACAGATTTTGACAACTTGATCTCTGGTTCCTCTGTCTTTTCTAAATCCAGCTTGAACATCTGGAAGTTTTCAGTTCGTGTACTGCTGAAGCCTACCTTGGAGAATTTTGAGCGTTACTTTGCTAGCTTTTGAGATGAGTGCAATTGTGCAGCAGTTTGAGTATTCTTTGGCATTGCCTTTCTTTGGGATTGAAATGAAAACTGACCTTTTCTAGTCCTATGGCCACTGCTGATTTTTCCAAATCTGATGGCGTATTGAGTGCAGCACTTTCACAGCATCATCTTTTAAGATTTGAAATAGCTCAGCTGGAATTCCATCACCTCCACTAGTTTTATTCATAGTGGTGCTTCCTAAGGTCTACTTGACTTCGCATTCCAGCATGTATGGCTCTAGGTGAGTGATCACACCATCGTGATTATCTGGGTCAGAAGACCATTTTTGCATAGTTCTGTGTGTTCTTGCCACCTCTTCTTAATATACTCTGCTTCTGTTAGGTCCATACAATTTCTATCCTTTATTGAGCCCATCTTTGCATGAAATATTCCCTTGGTATCTCTAATTTTCTTGAAGAGATGAAATATTCCCTTGGTATCTCTAATTTTCTTGAAGAGATCTCTAGTCTTCCCCATTCTATTGTTTTCCTCTATTACTTTGCATTGTTCACTGAGGAAGGCTTTCTTATCTCTCCTTGCTATTCTTTAAAACTCTGCATGTACCTGGATATATCTTTCTTTTTCTCCTTTGCCTGTTGCTTCCCTTCTTTGCTCAGCTATTTGTAATTCCTCCTCAGGTAACCATTTTGCCTTTTTGCATTTCTTTTACTTGGGGATGGTTTCTTGATTTATTACTTGGTTGGTTAAGTAAATGTATAAATTAAGTAATATTGAAATAATGAAAAATTTTCCTATTTGATCTCTCTAGAAATGTCAAAATTTAATTTTGATCATTTTTTCTATATATAATAGAGGTTTTCTTTTTCATATTCCTATGAACCTTGAATTGTATTCATAACATTTGTATGGTTCTTTTAGTTCTGTGGCATCTTTACAATCATGTGATACTTAGGCTTTATTGCTTACTATGGATGTATTAAATACTTGATCCCGTGATGGGTTTTCTAATTGAATTGTCAATATTAAATTAAGGAATTTGAACTCTGTTAGAATAAATGAAGAAAAAATATGATATATCAAAGTGTTAAAGACAAATTTCTTTGCTTTGTGTTATATATGTAAGGCCAGTTGGTGATTTTTATTATTTTTTTAGTATTGAGGTTTCATTTTTAATCATTCATGGTTGGAATAGAAGTTCATTCAAATGTTACTCAGTGATATTACTATTCTTAAAAGTGAAATCCACAGGTATAATCAGTTGCTATTCATTTGGAAGTCACAGATAAGAATACCATATCATTTGTAATCATGCATTCAATTTTATTCTTTGTCCCAGCTTTCATTTCTAAAGAGTGTTCCATTTAGTGGGAGTTTTTAGAATAATGTAAGAGATCGACCATGTACTATACAGCATTCACGTTGTATTAGCCCTTTTCCAAAGCTTTCCCTTCTGTTTTCCAAATTATATTCCTGTAATTCATGAACTTACAAGCTCTCTGCAATTTGAATTTCATGTTCAATCTCAGATGCTCTTTCAGTAAATCATGCCATTATTCAGTATTACCCTTTTTCAAAAAAAGGTAAAGCCCCCACATTGATGATCCATTCATACCATTCCATTTTTCTATCATTGAAACTCTTCACACTCTTCAAGTAATTATCTTCGGGATTTTAGTTTCAGGTAATAAACAGTGACTTCTATCTGGCAGACAATTATTTGAGAAAACAGCATAGAATATGAGCATTTCTACATTGCCACACCAAAATTGCCAGTGACAGGTCAAAAATCACCTTAAGCATCTGTTGCCATTAGATGAATTTCTCAACACTGGTAGAAAACTCAGCAACTACTTTGTCAGTGTCAAAACTACCACTCCTCTCCCCCTACAAATAATCCCATGAACACACTTCTAAGGGAACATAATATTAAAAAGGCACAGTACATTCATTCTTTGGATTTAGCTATATCTGTAAGAATTTACCCAAAGTGACATCCTGGACGTCTTGAGTAAAAAGAAAAAAAATTCATAAAAATATTAATGCCCTGATTGTATTAAAAATACAAAGAAAATGTATGGATATAGATATGCAATTACAGGATGGTCTTCCCTTGTGGCTCAGAGGTGGTTCAGACGGTAAAGAATCTGCCTGCAATGCAGGAGACCAGGGTTCTATCCCTGGGTAGGGAATATTCCAGTGGAAAAGGGAATGGCTACCCACTCCAGTATTCTTGCCTGGAGAATTCCATGGACAGAGGAGCCTGGCAGGCTACAGTCCATGGGATCAGAGAGTCAGATAGGAATGAGTGACTAGCACTTTCATAGATAAGCAATTATAAGACAGGTTATATTCAATACAGTGCCCATAACCTATATAAGTTATATTAAAAATATTATCACTGGTTCCCTTGGAGGGAATAGTTAGAGTAACAGGAAATCATTAAGATTTTCTCTATATATATATGGCTATGTGGTTTTTTATTTATTTAATTGGATGCTAATTACTTTACAATATTATAGTGGTTTTTGCCATGCATTGACATGAATCAGCCATGAGTGTATGTGTGTTCCCCATCCTGAACCCCCCTCCCACCTCCCTCCCCATCCCATCCCTCAAGGTCATCCCAGTGCACCAGCCCTGAGAACCCTGGCTATATGGTTTTAATCACTAAATGGAATAGGAATGGCTTATGTAGTTAAAACGAAGGAAAGTATTTAAAGGGTAAGTAGCAAATGTTACACTGTTTTAGCATCCATATGCTTTTCCAGGTCCAGTTCAGTCGCTCAGTCATGTCCGACTCTGCGATCCCATGAACCGCAGCATGCCAGGCTTCCCTGTACATCACCAACTCGCAGAGTCCACCCAAACCCATGTCCATTGAGTTGGTGATGCCATCCAACCATCTCATCTTCTGGCGTCCCCTTCCCCTCCTGCCTTCAATCTTTCCCAGCATGAGGGTCTTTTCAAATGAGTCAGCTCTTTGCATCAGGTGGCCAAAGTACTGGAGTTTCAGCTTCAACATCAGTCCTTCCAATGAACACCCAGGACTGATCTTTAGGATGGACTGGTTGTATCTCCTTGCAGTTCAAGGGACTCTCAAGAGTCTTCTCCAACACCACAGTTTAAAAGCATCAATTCTTCGGTGCTCAGCTTTCTTCAAAGTCCAACTCTCACATCCGTACATGACCACTGGAAAAACCATAGCCTTGACTAGACGGACATTTGTTGGCAAAGTAGTGTCTCTGCTTTTTAATATGCTATCTAGGTTGGCCATAACTTTCCTTTCAAGGAGTAAGCATCTTTTAATTTCATGGCTGCGGTCACCATCTGCAGTTATTTTGGAGCCCAAAAAAATAGTCAGCCACCGTTCCCACTGTTTCCCCATCTATTTGCCATGAAGTGGTAAATATGCTTTTACATCCATATGCTTTTACTCTCTTTTAAAAACACAACTACTTTCCTTCTCTGGCATATTACAAATGGACTCCCCATCTGACATTTTTACTAATCTAGAATCGTATCTCTTTTTTCATAGCAGCCTCCTATGTTTCTTTTTTGTTTTAAAACATTCATTGAAGTGAATCTCTTCATGAAGTCTTATACTATTATCGAGTCCATCAGTTAGGTCCCTGTTTACATCTTCACTATCAACTTAAATCATTTATTGTTTGAACATCTCCTTTTACTACAGTCAGCAGTGACTTTTAGTGAATGATAATCTTTTTGAATTTCACAACTTATGTTAGAATTTCACAATTTGCATTTCTTAGCAAAGCCTTAGTCAATATTTTCACAAACCAATTCCTATTATAAATATATGATAAGTCTTACATAAGCTTATAAATGTCATTTCTTAAATTGCCTTTTATTGGTATTTTAGTAGAGGTTTTGATTAGTTGATTATATGTTGTATTTTCTGGGAATACTTTAATCTTAACCTAGTTTCATATGTAATCCATGTACACATCAATTCCTGGGTCAGGAAGATCCCCTGGAGAAGGGATAGGCTACCCACTCCAGGATTCTTGGGCTTCCCTGGTGGCTCAGTCAGTAAAGAATCTGACTGCAATACGGGAGATCTGGGTTCAATCCCCGGGTTGGGAAGACCCCCTGGAGGAGGGCATGGCAACCCATTCCAGTATTCTTGAGTGGAGAATTCTCATGGACAGAGGTGCCTGGTGGGCTACAGTCCATGGGGTTGCGGAGTGAGATACAACTGAGTGACTAAGCTTAGCATGCATCTCTGCAGCCAATACTCCTGGTGTATTTTTTATTTGTGTGTGTGTGTGTGTTTCTTTGTGGCTTTATGTTTTGTGCCTTCCTCAATGAATCACAAACTTCCCAATATATCAGATTTTTATTGTAATACATTATAGTGTTTATTAAATCTTTCCAAAATCTGATTGACCTGTTCTATATATGGCATGAAAACAGAACATCAGAATTAAGAATGTGTCATGAGGAGGTGTTAAAGCAGTGTTGCAGGGAAGAAAGGAAATTTGTTTTTTTCTTGTTTGAGTATAAATGTTAATCATGCTTTGTGCATTAGCTCTTTCTGGTTATATTAAGATAGATGTTGAATATATGGGATAATAAATCCTAATTCATTCTTCATATCTTTGTCATGACAAGCAACAAGCAAAATTTGAGATGGGCACTTTCTGTTTAATTCATTGTGATAAAAGATGATATATCCATGTCCTAAAATTGAACCTCTGGCTATTGTATGCAAACAGTTTGACAGATATGTCAGAATGAAATTATATCAAGGGGAAACAAAATTATCTTTCTCTATTTTAACCTCAGGCAGAGACCAACCTTAGGTAGTCAGGATGATTTTCATAAGCGTGATCTCAGAAAAATGTAGAAAAGACCACACTTTATTTTTGAGTGTTTCTCTAAGAAAAGTAAAGAGCCTGTGATGTGGAACATCTTAACCAAAAGAATTCTCTTCAGGTCTAATGGATTTAATATGGAGACATGCTTAGCAGAGCCTCTGAATCACTCTTTGGATAGAGACCTAAAGTATTTTGTTCAAAATCCCCAGGAGGGTCACATAAGAATAAAATCAAGGTTCTCTGCCTCCCAGTGCTTTTTCCATACTATTGAGTTGCAGAAGAAACGAAAATATGAGTGGACTTCTTACTTATAGGTCCCACATTAGAAAATTCAGTGTATACCCTGAATCAAACTCTATGTTTAGTGACAAGAGGATAATTTTAGTCTTATTAGTTTTCTACAATCAGAGAAGGCGATGGCACCCTACTCCAGTACGCTTGCCTGGAGAATCCCATGGACGGAGGAGCCTGGTGGGCTGCAGTCCATGGGGTCGCTAAGAGTCGGAAACGACTGAGCGACTTCACTTTCACTTTTCACTTTCATGCATTGGAGAAGGAAATGGCAACCCACTCCAGTGTTCTTGCCTGGAGAATCCCAGGGATGGGGGGCCTGGTGGGCTGCCGTCTATGGTGTCACACAGAGTTGGACACGACTGAAGTGACTTAGCAGCAGCAGCAGCAGTTTTCTACAATAATTGGAGCCACTAGGTTACCAGCTGGCATATGAACAATTTTGAATTTTATGATTTTATATAACTTTTTAATCACAAAAAGGAAATTTATCTCTAAGAAATAATTTATAGAATTTATTTTAAAACAACTGGTTCTCCCAAAAGTGAGTGAAATGCAGACCCATAGTCACAGAAGTCAGATACTTTTGACTGTAATCTTAAATTTCATAGTTTAGACTTGTCACTAACTGTAGCGATACTCTTGTTTTGAGATGATTGTATGTTAAAGTCTAACCTTGAAGGAGCTACCTGCTTCAGTCTTTTTCCTCCAAGTTTGAAGAGTAATGTCAACTTCTTGTGCTGTGCTTAGTTGCTCATTCATGTACGACTCTTTGCAACCCATGGACCATAGCCCGCCAGGCTCCTCTGTCCATGGGGATTCTCCAGGCAAGAATACTGCCGTGGGTTGCCATGTCCTCGTCCAGGGGATCTTCCCAATCCAGGGATCAAACCCAGGTCTCCTGTACTATAGATGAATTCTTTACCATCTGAGCCACCAGGGAAGCCCAATGTCAACTTCTTACTCTGAAATGAATATGTTGGTGGGGATGATGGCAAAGATAGTTCTTATAATTTACTGAGCAGTAACTACAGAATTCTGCTTTGAAACATCTACCATCTGGAGTTCAGTAATTTGGGGGTTTTTATTTCTGACCCAATAGGCCCTATTATTTTCAAAGATTTCATAAGTCTACCTATAGCATTGTAGTATTTTACACATAATTTTCTTCTGAGGGATTCCTGCACACAGTAGTAGATATAATGGTCATCTGAGTTAAATTCACCCATTCCAGTCCATTAGAGTTTGCTGATTCCTGCAATGTCGACATTCACTCTTGCCATCTCTTGTTTGACCACTTCCAATTTGCCTTGATTCATGGACCTGAAATTCCAGGTTCTTATACAATATTGCTCTTACAGCATCAGACCTTGCTTCTATCACCAGTCACATCCACAGGCGGGTATTCTTTTTGCTTTGGCTCCATCCCTTCATTCTTTTTGGAGTTATTTCTCCACTGATCTTCAGCAGTATATTGGGCAACTACTGACCTGGGGAGTTCCTCTTTCAGTATCCTATCATTTTGCCTTTTCGTACTGTTCATGGGGTTCTCAAGGCAAGAATACTGAAGTGGTTTGCCATTCCCTTCTCCAGTGGACCACATTCTATCAGATCTCTCCACTATGACCCACCCATCTTGGGTTGCCCAAAGGGCATGGCTTAGTTTCACTGAGTTAGACAAGGTTGTGGTCCTGATGTTCAAGCTGGTTTTAGAAAAGGCAGAGGAACCAGAGATCAAATTGCCAACATTTGCTGGATCATGGAAAAACCAAGAGAGTTCCAGAAAAGCATCTATTTTTGCTTTATTGACTATGCCAAACCCTTTGACTGTGTGGATCACAATAAACTGTGGAAAATTCTGAAAGAGATGGGAATACCAGACCACCTGACCTGCCTCTTGAGAAATTTGTATGCAGGCCAGGAATCATCAGTTAGAACTGGACATGGAACAACAGACTGGTTCCAAATAGGAAAAGGAGAACGTCAAGACTGTATACTGTCACCCTGCTTATTTAACTTCTATGCAGAGTACATCATGAGAAATGCTGGACTGGAAGAAACACAAGCTGGAATCAAGATTGCCGGGAGAAATATCAATAACCTCAGATTTGCAGATGACACTACCCTTCTGGCAGAAAGTGAAGAGGAACTAAAAAGCCTCTTGATGAAAGTGAAAGAGGAGAGTGAAAAAGTTGGCCTAAAGCTCAACATTCAAAAAACTAATATCACGGCATCTGGTCCCATCATTTCATGGGAAGTAGATGGGGAAACAGTGGAAACAGTGTCAGACTTTATTTTCTTGGGCTCCAAAATCACTGCAGATGGTGACTGCAGCCATGAAATTAAAAGACGCTTACTCCTTGGAAGGAAAGTTATGACCAACCTAGATAGCATATTCAAAAGCAGAGACATTACATTGCCAACAAAGGTTCGTCTAGTCAAGGCTATGGTTTTTCTTGTGGTCATGTATGGATGTGAGAGTTGGACTGTGAAGAAGGCTGACTGCTGAAGAATTGATGCTTTTGAGCTGTGGTGTTGGAGAAGACTCTTGAGAGTCCCTTGGACTGCAAGAAGATCCAACCAGTCCATTCTGAAGGAGATCAGCACTGGGATTTCTTTGGAAGGAATGATGCTAAAGCTGAAACTCCAGTACTTTGGCCACCTCATGCAAAGAGTTGACTCATTGGAGAAGACTCTGATGCTGGGAGGGATTGGGGGCAGGAGGAGAAGGGGACGACAGAGGATGAGATGGCTGGATGGCATCACTGACTCGATGGATGTGAGTCTGAGTGACCTCCAGGAGTTGGTGATGGACAGGGAGGCCTGGCGTGCTGTGATTCATGGGGTTGCAAAGAGTCGGACATGACTGAGCGGCTGAACTGAACTGAAACATAATTTTAAAATTTCCTAATGCATGCATTTTAGCGTTCTTTCTCATAATGTTTTTGCACTTATATGGCACCCTTATAGCTATTATAATCCAGGCCAATGTGATTGATTGGTTGGCATTTCATAACAAGAAAACATCTAAATGAACAGAAAATACAGATGCCAGAAATAAAAAGAGAACTGGGTTCTGTTACTCATATAAGATATTTATATATTATATCTATATAGATATCTGAGGACATTAGAATAACTTTTATTCAATTATAAATAGATCAAAAGAAACTTGCCAATTTTTGTCTAATGAAAATGTACTTTTTCATTGATAAAATAAAAATAATTTTTTTATATTTTTCAAATATATTTCATGTAAGTTTATACACTGGCAGAGACTTTTAAGCTGCTGGATTTTGTGCTGATTTGTCAGCAAAACTGCCATTGACTTTAACAATGTAACAAAACCAGCTATATACTCTTCTTTAGAATATGAGCCTCAGAAGATCTAAATTGGGCAGTGCATCACTTTATATTTATTACTCCCGTAGGTATAGTAGGTTGCAGTGCAGACAGAACATCTGGCTGGGATCAGTTACATCAGAACACCTGAGGGAAAATTCCACTATTCAGTTCTCCACCTGCCAATGTTCCAGGTAGAAAATTTAAAACACTCTTGTGTGTGTGTGTGTGTGTGTGTGTGTGTGTGCACATGAGTATACGTGTATAGATATATGTATACATAGGCATATAATTGCATATCTCAAACAAGGTTTATAATTGAAATATAATTGGTAATTTTGAGTCTTCCTAATTGTATCAAGAGTAAAAACTCAGGTAAAACAGCAGTAATTTGAAGTACTCATTAAATTTTATAAATATTTTAAACAATTTTATGAATATTTTATAATTTTTAAAAGATATTATATTATTTAAAATATTAAAATGCATAGAGAGATCAGTCAAGATGGTGAAGTAGAAAGACAACAAGTTCACTGTCTCTCTCAGACACATCAAAATTACAGTGATTTACAGAACACTTGGTGCTGGAGAAGATACTTGAAAGTCCCTTGGACAGCAAGGAGATCAAACCAGTCAGTCCTTATGGAAATCAGCCCTGAATATTCACTGGAAGGACTGATGCTGAAGCTGAAGCTCCAATACTTTGGTCTCATGAAGCAAAGAGCTTACTCATTAGAAAAGACCCTGATGCTGGGAAAGACTGAAGGCATAAGGAGAAGGGGTTGGCAGAGGAAGAGATGGTTAGATAGCATCACTGACTCAATGGACATGAATTTGAGCAAACTCCAGGAGATGGTCGAGGACAGAAAAGCCTGACATGCTGCAGTCCATGGGGTCACAAAGAGTCAGACATGACTTAGCAACTGAACAGCAACAACCAAACCCAAAGCACATTTCTATACCAAATACACACAAAAAAAGACAGAAAGGTATCCAAACACTGAAGACAGTCATCAAATCACAACAGAAGGGAGCAAAAGAAGAGGAAAGGAAGAAAAGGGCTACAAAAGTAACCACAAAACAATTAACAAAATGGCAATAACTACATACATGTCAACAACTGCTTTAAATATAAATGGATTGTTATTCCCATTAAAAGTCATAGAGTGGTTGAATAGATACAAAAACAACACCTGTATGCATGCTGCCTATAAGAGACAACTCCATCTTACACATACTGAGAGGATGGAAAATGGTATTCCATGCAAATGGGAATGAAAATAAAGCCAGTAGAATAATATTTATATCAGAAAAATAGACTTCAAAAAAACAGTTATAATAAACAAAGGATATTACATTATGATTAAGAGACTGAGCCAAGAAGAAAACATAATAATTATAAATATATACGTACCCAACATGCTATGCTATGCTATGCTCAGTCACTTCAGTTGTGTCCGACTCTGTGCAACCCCATAGATGGCAGCCCACCAGGCTCCCCAGTCCCTGGTATTCTCCAGGCAAGAACGCTGGAGTGGGTTGCCATTTCCTTTTCCAATGCATGAAAGTGAAAAGTGAAAGTGAAGTCACTCAGTCGTGTCCGACTCATAGCGACCCCATGGACTACAGCCTAACAGGCTCCTCCGTCCATGGGATTTTTAAGCAAGAGTACTGGAGTGGGGTGCCATTGCCTTCTCCGGTACCCAACATAGGAGCACCCTAAATATACAAGGCAAATATTAATGGATATAAAAGAAGAAATTGACAATACACAACAATAATAGGGGATTCTAACACCCCACTTACATCAATGGACACATCATCCAGACAGAAAATCAATTAAGGAAGTAAGCAGACAAATTAATAGAAATAGAGAGAATATTCCATCTGAAAGCTGCAAATATACATTATTTTCAAGTATACATGGAACATTCTCCAGGATAGATCATGGGTGAGGTCATAAAAAAGACTTCATAAATTTAAGAACATTGAAATCATATCAAAAGCTTTCCCAATCACAATGCTATGAGACTAGAAATGAACTACAAGAAAAAAACTGCAAAAATCAAAAACACATGGAGGCTAAACAGTGTGTCACTAAATAATCAATGGTTCCCTGAACGTCAAAGAAGAAATTAAAAAATCAGATCAGATCAGATCAGTCGGTCAGTCGTGTCCAACTCTTTGCGACCCCATGAACCACAGCATGCCAGGCCTCCCTGTCCCTCACCAGCTCCCGGAGGTCACTCAGACTCACATCCATCAAGTCAGTGATGCCATCCAGCCATCTCATCCTCTGTCGTCCCCTTCTCCTCCTGCCCTCAATCCCTCCCAGCATCAGAGTCTTCTCCAATGAGTCAACTCTTCACATGAGGTGGCCAAAATACTGGAGTTTCAGCTTTAACATCATTCCTTCCAAAGAAATTCCAGGATTGATCTCCTTCAAAATGGACTGGTTGGATCTTCTTGCAGTCCAAGGGACTCTCAAGAGTCTTCTCCAACACCACAGTTCAAAAGCATCAATTCTTCGGCGCTCAGCCTTCTTCACAGTCCAGCTCTCACATCCATACATGACCACAGGAAAGACCATAGCCTTGACTAGGCGAACCTTAGTTGGTAAAGTGATGTCTCTGCTTTTGAATATGCTATCTAGGTTGGTCATAACTTTCCTTCCAAGGAGTAAGCATCTTTTAATTTCATGGCTGCAGTCACCATCTGCAGTGATTTTGGAGCCCAGAAAAATAAAGTCTGACACTGTTTCCACTGTTTCTCCATCTATTTCCATGTAGTGATGGGACCAGATGCCATGATCTTCGTTTTCTGAATGTTGAGCTTTAAGCCAACCTTTTCACTCTCCACTTTCACTCTCATCAAGAGGCTTTTTAGCCCCTCTTCACTTTCTGCCATAAGAGTGGTGTCATCTGCATATCTGAGGTTATTGATATTTCTCCCAGCAATCTTGATTCCAACTTGTGTTTCTTCCAGTCCAGCATTTCTCATGATGTACTCTGCATATAAGTTAAATAAACATGGTGACAATATGCAGCCTTGACATATTCCTTTTCCTATTTGGAACCAGTCTCTTGTTCCATGACCAGTTCTAACTGTTGCTTCCTGATCTGCATACAGATTTCTCAAGAGGCAGATCAGGTGGTCTGGTATTCCCATCTCTTTCAGAATTTTCCATAGTTTATTGTGATCCACACAGTCAAAGGCTTTGGCATAGTCAATAAAGCATTAAAAAATACATGGAGACAAATGAGAATTAAAATATGATTGATCCAAAATCTATAGGAAACATCAAAAGCAGTTCTAAGAGGGAAGTTTATAGCAACATAAGCTACCTCAGGAAATTTTATATATATATACACACACACACATATATATATCAAATAAACAATCTAACTGTACTCTTAATGGAACTGGAAAAAGAAGAACAAACAAAACCCAAAGTTGGTTGAAAGGAAGAAATCATAAAGGCCAAAGCAGAAACAAATGAAATAGAGACTCAAAAAACAATAGGAAAAAATCAATGAGACTAGGAGCACATTCTCTGAAAAGATAAACAGAGTTGATAAACTTCAGTCAGATTCAACAAGAAAAACAAAGGGCCCAAATAAAGAAAATCAAAGATGAAAATGGAGAAGTTATAACCAACACCATAGAAATACAAAGTATTATCAGATCAATACAACCAGATATATGTCAATAAAATAGACAACCTAAAAGAAATGGACAAATTCCTAGAAATGTACAATCACTCAAGACTAAACCAGAAAGAAATAGAATATATAACAGACTAATTACCATTAATGAAATTGAATCATTAAATAAAATTACCAACAAATAAAAGTCCAAGACCAGATGACTTCATAAGTGAATCCTACCAAATATTTAGAGAAGAGTTAGCATCTATCCTTCTCAAACTATTCCCCAAAATTGTGGAGCAATAAATTCTTCTCTACTAATTCTATGAGGCCAATATAAGCAAGATAGTAAAACCAGACAAACATATCACAAAAGAGAAAATTATAAGCTAATATCACTGATGAACATAGATGCAAAAATCCTCAACAAATATTAACTGAATCCAACAATATGAAGGATCATACAACATGATCCAGTGGGATATATCTCAGGGATGTGAGGATAGTTCAGTGTCTGAAAATCCATCAATGTGATATACCATATTAGCAATTTGAAAATAAAAACCACATGATTGTCTCAATAAATGCATCAAAAAGCTTTTGACAAAATTCAATATTCATTTGTGATTAAAAACTCTCCAAAAAGTGGACATAGAGGGAACATACCTCGACACAAGAAAGGCCATATATAATAAGCCTACAGCTAACATTATATTGGTAAAAATTGAAAATAATTCCTCTTAGATAAGGAACAAGATAAGGATGTTCATACCACCACTTTAATTCAACATAGTATTGGAAATACTCATTGTAATAATTATAGACAAAAAAGAAATAAAAGGAATTCAAATTGGAAAGCAAGAACTAAAACTGTCACTGTTTGCAGATGACATAATACTATATATAGAAAGCCCTACAGATACTAGTAAAAATCTATTAGAGCTCATCTATGAACTTGGTAAAGTTTCAGAATACAAAAGTAATATATAGAAAACTGTTGCATTTATACACTAACAACAAACTATCAGAAAGAGAAATTAATGAAACAATCTCATTTAAAATAGTGTCAAAAAGAATAAAATACCTTAAAATAACCTAAGGAGCTAAAAGATCATACTCAGAAAACTATGACATTGAACAAAGAATTTGAAGATGACACAGATAGAAAGATATACAATGTTCACTGATTGGAAGAATTAATACTGCTAAAATAACCATAATACCCATGGCAAATTCCAGATTCAGTCCAATCTCTATCAAAGTACCAATGACGGTTATTCACAGAAGTAGGACAAATAATTTAAAGTTTGTATGGCAACACATGAAACCCCAAATAACCAAACAATACTGAGGGGAAAAAAAGTGCCCAAGGATTCATACATCATGATTTCAGACTATACTACAAAGCTACAATAATCAAAATAATATAGTATTGACACAAAAACAGACACATAGATTAATGCAACAGAATAAAGAGCTGAAAAATAAACCAATGTACTTATGGTCAATTAATCTATGACAAAAGGGGAAAATATACAATGGAGAAAAGACAGTTTTTTCGATAAGTAGTGCTGGGGAAATTGGAGAGTTACATGTAAAAGAGTAAAATTCAAACATTTTTCTCACACCAAATACAAGAACAAACTCAAAATGGAATAAAGATCTAAATGTAAGAAGTAAAACCATAAAACTTCTGGAAGAAAACACAGGTGGAATACTCTATGACATAAAGTATACAAATACATTTGGGAATCTGTCTCAAAAGACAAAGGAAATAAAAGCAAAAATAAGCAAATTGGACATAATTAAACTTAAACACTTTTACACACCAAAGGAAACCATCAACAAAACGAAGAAAAAGTAAACCTACTGAAGAAAAAGTAAACCTACTGAATGGAAGAAAATATTTACATATGATATGACTGATAAGAGGTTAATTTCTAAACTAAATAAACAGTTTATATAGCTCAATGTATTAAAACAAACAACTCAAAACATTGCCAGAAGACCAGGACAGACATTTTTCCTAAGAAGACATACAAATGGTCAACAGACACATGAAATGATGTTCAACATTACTAATCATCAGAGAAATGCAAACCAAAGCCACAATGAAATATTAAATATCACCTCACACCTGTCAGAATGGCTAGCATCAAAAGATCACAAATAACAAATGTTGGTGAAGATATGGATAAAGAGACCCTTGTACACTGTTGGTGGCAATATAAATTGGTGCAGCCACTGTGGAAAACAATTTAAAGGTTCCTCAAAAAACTAAAAACAGAACTACTGAGCTACCATCTGATCCAACAATTCCACTCCTGGCCATATATACAAAGGAAACAAAAGCACTAATTCAAAAAGATACATGCAGCCCAAGGTTCACAAAAGCATTATTTGCAATAGCTAGGATATGGAAGAAACTTAAGTGTACATCAGCAGATGGATGGATTGCAACAAGGATAGTCTTGGAGGGCATCATGTTTGTGAAATAAATCAGCAAGAGAAAGACAAATACTGTATGATATCACTTTCATGTGGAATCTAAAAATTAAAACAATGTAGTGAGCATAACAAAAAAGAAATAGATTCACTTATGCAGAAAACAAATTAGTGATTACCAGTGGGGAAAGGGGAAAGGTAGAAGTATCAGATTAAGAAGTACAAAGTATTATGTATAAAATAAATAAGCTACAAGTATATATTGTACAGTACAGGGAATGTAACAAATATTTTATAACAACTTTAAATCAAGTATAACCTTTAAATTTTTTGAATCACTCTACTGTACACCTGAAATTAATATAATATTGTAAATCAACTATCTTAATAAAAAATAATGGCATATATTAAAAAATGCAAATTAAAAAATAAAGTTCATAGAATCTATGAAGTATTGCTAAGGTATACCTGTTTTAAAAAATACTAACAGCCAAACAGAAGACCAGAGGATGCTTTGGTCACCTAATGTCCATAAATTGAACCAATTAGTGCAACTCTTTATGCTACAGTGCCAAAGAAACCCAATATTCTGTATTTGTTTCCTATGTGAGCTAGTTTGTTTACACATTAAAAGAAAAAAGAAAATAATCCCTGCTCCAGGACTACAGATTGCACTCTTCATTCAAGCCAGTTTGTTCAAAACCATGTGTTACTATTCACAAGGGAGGACTTGGTGTATCTCCTTACCTGCAAAATAATTCAAAGTGCATGCCTTAGTAATGAGGGGTTGCCTAATACCACATTTATATGTGAAGGACAAGCTATACAACTTGATTAGTAAATATTACATGCAGTTCTCACTGTCTTTAATTTTATTGGTATCTGTTTTTTAGTGTAACATGAGCTCTGTCCTGTCTACACTGGGGCATCCAATAGGTTTAAGAAAAAATAATTGTATTAGCTAGGTATATAATGTAACCCACGATATATTCTCACAACTGAGTCTACAAAGATGGGGAAGTGTGTCTGATTTATTTTTTGTAAAACTCTTGAAAAGTTATTATTCAAAGACAGAACTCTGGATCTTATCACATAAGCACTAAGTCAGTTACCACGGAGTTGTAGAAGCACTACAGGCCTTTAACTGTCAGAGGAAGGAGACATGTTTACAGTCCTTAAAATGAATTTTTTTCCCCCTGAGAAATGGTAGTGTTTCTGCACCAGAGGTCGGTTATAGAAATTAAAAATCACTCATTTTTCCTACTTTAAAGTGGTCACTATAAATCTAAGTCACCAGTCTTGATAAAAACCTGTTTTGAATGCACAATAGGAGTCACATTGTGTATATGTATGATTTACCTATACCAAAAAACAGTTTTAGAAGAACCACAAAAGTCAGGTCAGAAAAAGTGTTTCCCAGTAAAAAGCAGGGGCATCCCAGGTGGCTCAGTGGTTAAGAATATGCCTGCCAATGCAGGAAATGTGGGTTCGATCCCTGGGCCGGGAAGATTCCCTGGATGAGGAAATGGCAACCCACTCCAGTATTCTTGCCTGAAAAACCCCATAGACAGAGGAGCTTGGCGGGCAACAGTCCGTGGGTTCACAGTCAGACACAACTGAGCAGCTGAGGACGCACACACAGGAAAAAGCCAAAATGTAATTCTACAAGTTTCATCAATCTCTTCTTTTCTTGGTCTACCTGTGTAAAAGTAACATTTCTCTGTAGTGAACATCAAAATATACTTAGTGTACTTGGAAATGTTCAATACATAAAGAGGCTATTGATCTTTTTATGTAGGGAATTTTTGAGACTTTGTTTGCAAGAATAGCACTGCAGTTTTTGAGGTCCCTGGAACAGTATAAGGTGTTTTATTTAAGAGACTTATTTAAGAGACTAATGTGCTTCACAACGGAATGAAATAAAATAGCATAAAAAATAAGTTCCGTGTGTGTGTGTTTTTAAGAGAAAGTGAAAAAGAAAAGTGAAAAAGTTGGCTTAAAGCTCAATATTCAGAAAACTAAGATCATGGCATCTGGTCTCATCACTTCATGGGAAATAGATGGGGAAACAGTGGAAACAGTGTCAGTCTTTATTATTTTGGGGCTCCAAAATCACTGCAGATGCTGACTGCAGCCATGAAATTAAAATACACTTACTCCTTGGAAGGAAAGTTATGATCAACCTAGAGAGCATATTGAAAAGCAGAGACATTACTTTGCCAACAAAGGTCCGTCTAGTCAAGGCTATGGTTTTTCCAGTGATCATGTATGGATGTGAGAATTGGACTGTGAAGAAGGCTGAGTGCCGAAGAATTGATGCTTTTGAACTGTGGTGTTGAAGACTCTTGAGAGTCCCTTGGACTGCAAGGAGATCCAAACAGTCCATTCTAAAGGAGATCAGTCCTGAGTGTTCTTTGGAAGGACTGATGTTGAAGCTGAAACTCCAGTACTTTGGCCACTTCATGCGAAGAGTTGACTCATTGGAAAAGACTCTGATGCTGGGAGGGATTGGGGGCAGGAGGAGAAGGGGACGACAGAGGATGAGATGGCTGGATGGCATTACCAACTCGATGGACATGAGTTTGGGTGAACTCTGGGAGTTGGTGATGGACAGGGAAGCCTGGCATGCTGCAATTCATGGGGTTGCAAAGAGTCAGACATGACTGAGTGACTGAACTTAACTGAACTGAACTATCCACTTAGATGACCCACATTCTTATAATTTACTTTCTCTTTATATTCAACAAACCCAATTTCATTCAGCTTCAAATTTCCGTATGTATTCCTATTGAAATTCAGCTCTTCACACATTTTGACCTTTTCAAGAAAGCCAGCTTCATACTGAATTGTGGTGCATTAGGAAGGTAAACACTTTTAGTGCTTGTTATTCAATGGGTTTGGATTTAGAAAGTCATTGTCAATAGGTTAATCCTTTTGTACAGACAGTCTCTTTGGCTAAGAGGCATCTTAAACAAATAAAGGATTTTACCAAAATGCTAATTTCTGAGTATTTCTGTCAACTGTCAAAGAATAAATCTCAGCAGAGGCCTTGAAATTGGTAATTCTAGTTTATATTCATTTCCCATCAGCAGAATTTCAAAAAGAACTTTATTGTACAAAAGTCTAGTCAGACGTTATTTGCAACCTAGCTCAAAAAATCATTAGAACTATTGACTTTCATGCAGTCATCCACTTTTAAGCAATTGTCTCTAATCAATAATGGAGCTGCCTACTTTGGAAGCACATTCAGGGATCACCAAAAAATAGACAAACCAGGATAATAATCCTGCCATTAATTTGGAATTCACAAGTTTTTATGTGCTATAAAAAATAAATAAATAAAAATAAATAAATAATTTAAAAAAATACGTGGACTTAGGTAAGGAGAGATTTTACTCAAAAAGATTATTGCAATAGGGCAGAGGGACTATTGCAATATGGAAAATTCTCTAATCATAAGATCTGTAAACTTCTCAAAGTTCAGTCAGAAAGGGACTTTTCTTTTACAGGGAGGGGAAAACAAGGCTAGAAAGAAACAAGATTCACAATTAATCAAGGAATGCCTCTCTTTATGGTCAACTTCCAGGAGATGTCCTTAAGGAGATGGGTGATGGTTAGTTTTAAGTGTCAAATCAGCTGTGCTATAGTGCCAAAAAATATAGACAAATGCTCTGGCTATCTTTATGAGGATGTTTTCAGATGGGATTAACATTTAAACTGATGGGCCTTGAATAAAGCAGTGCCTTCTATAATGGGAATGTGCCTTATCCAATAAGCTGAAGACCTAATTAGAACAAAGATTGGCCTCCTCTAAGAAGTAGGGAAATCTGCCAGCAGAACACCTTTGGTTTTGAACTGTAAAACAGCCTCTTTCCTGGGTCTCCAGCATGTTGGTCCACCCTAAAAATTTTAGACTTAGCCTCCATAGTTTCAAGAGCCAATTCCTTAAAATTTATAAACATACACACACACACACACACACACACACACACACACATATGTATACACACACACATTCTATTGGCTCTTGGCTCTTTTTTCTGGAAAGCCCTAATACAAGGAGGTAGTCCACTTTCCAATGCTAGTTCAGGTTAAGAGTGAGTCAAAGTTAAGGTCCCTAAGGGAAGGAGAGAAACTTAAGTTTTGGTCAAGTTCACAAGCATTTTCTTCTCATTTTTCAGTCGATACAAACAATTTGGCTATCATTTATGAGGAAAATCCAGGGAATTTGAAAAATCTATCAGGCCTCGTCCTCAGTAAAGAGGGGAATTATCCAAAAGTCTTATCTAAGTATCTAAGTCACACTGTACAATGTGGTTCTTTGCTCAAATCCCTTCCTGAATGACAAAGAATAAGAAAATTTATTTGATTATCAATGTTTATTAAGAGCACAGAACTTGGTATATTCAAAATTATCATGATTATTTGAAATAAGTGTACATAAATAACTATTTTATAACTTTTATGCATAATTAGGCACTGTAAGCCTACTGAGAAGTATAGTACTTTCAGTAATTTTATTTATTATTAATATCATTGTTCTTTTTAAAAATTTCTATTCAAGTGTGTTCAATGAATATTGCATGTATGCCAAGAAACCTGGGTTTGAAACCTTCATTTATATGCTGTGAAAATTTGGGCATAGTTTATACAGATGGAGATATACTTAGTACTATCTCAGAGCTTTTATGGCATTAAATATAATCACATATATGTAAGTCCTGAGCAATAATAGGTCTTTAATAAATGGTTTTTTTTTTCCATTTCATTGTGTTCAATAAGTGTTTGTTTGGTTTTTTTTTCTGTTTAATTTCTACCCCTTCCTTCCATGAGCTAACTTTACTCCATGACCAAGACATTATGTAGATTGAGCATGAAGAAACATATTTTAATGGTTTGAGGGAAAAGTCAATTAAGTCCATGTAGGATACTACTGGGACTATAAAATAGGTTTGACCCTCAAATAACAGTGTTAATAACAGATTAACAATTAGTCTCTTCACCAACATTCTTCAGCACTAAAACATGGATGGAGTTTGAATGCATTATGCTAAGTAAAAGGCCATATGAAATATTCAGAACAGGCTAATCCATAGAGACAGAAAGTAGGTTAGTAGTTTCCCAGGGATAAAGGGAAGGAGAAATGGGGAGTGCTGCTAATAAGGAGTGACTGCTAATGGGTGCATGTTTCTATTCCGGGTGATGAAAATGTTCTGGAACTAGATAAATGGTTATGATTGCACAATTTTGCTAATATATTAAAAGCCACTGAATCATACCCTTTAAAATGGTGAACTTTTATGGTGTATGAATTCTATCAGAATAAAGATGTTATTTAAAATAAAAGAGAAGCAAAGAATTTCTAAAAACAAACAAACAAAAAACAAAAGAGAGGATCTTCTCTGGTGAGCCAATGGTTAAGAATCCACCTTCCAATGCAGTGATATTATGAAGGAATAAAGAGAGGCATGACACAAGGATAAAGAGATCAATTCTCCAAAAAAGATATAATGATCCTACCTCTGTATGGAGCTTCAAAATACTCAAAGCAAAAACTTATAGAACTGAAATAAAGATTAGAAAAATTCATAATTATTACTTTTAGACATCAACATAATTTTCTCAGTAATAGAAAAATACACAGAAAACCAGGTAAGGATACAGAAGAACCAAATAATAGTATCAATCAACCTGATCTAATTGATATATACCAAAAATTCAATGACAAAAAAACCCCAGCAAAATCCACATTATTTTCCAGCACATGGAAAATTCATTATGATAAATCTTATTTGGGCTAACAAAATAAACTTTAGAAAATTTAAAACAATAGAAGTCATGTCCTGTTTAGTTTTCAGACTATAAGAGAAACTAGAAATCAATAAATATATTCTGGAAATCCTCAAATATTGGGAAAGTAAATGACATGTCTATATAACCTAAAGGTCAAAAAGTGACTATCAAAGGAAAATTTTTTAAGGGTTTCAATTAAATGAAAATAGAATACAATATGCCAAAATTTAGACACTATAATATTCAAATAGTTCTTAGAAGACAATTTATAGCATTAAGTGCTTATATTGCAAAAGAAAAACATATCTCAAATAGATATTTTAAGTTTTTACCACAATAAATTTTACTATAAGAGCAACACCATTTCTATGCAATCTTTTCGGAATATAGAAGGAAGCACTTCCCAAATCATTTTGTGATGTCACCATTACCTTAAAACAGAAACAAGCAAATGGAATTGAAGGGGGAAAAAATCTCAAATTTTCAGATCTATACCTCTTATTAACATAGATGCACACATCCTCCACAGAGTATTAGTAAACTGAAACTAGCAATGTAAAATAAAATAATGCATCACAGTGAAATGGAGTTTGTCTCAAAATGCAAGATTGTTTTAACATTCAAAAATCAATGTAATTCACCATATTAACATATCATAGGATCATCTCAATACAACAAAAGCAGTAAACAAAATCCTACAGCCATGCTTTATAAAAATTTTCAAACTAGAAATAAACATAAGTTTAAAAAATCTAGTAGAGGGTAATATGGGAAAACACTCAGGCATTTTCTTTAATACTCACCCTCAGTACTTCACTTCTGCACTTTTGGTCACCAAATGTGTTGGGTTTTTTTCCAAATCGAGCAATTCTCTAACTTTCCAACAGATACCAGCCATGTTCCCTACAGTTTAAGTCAATTCTCACATTGTTTATTTGGAGAGAGCACCAGATCTCACAGGCTAAGGTTTCAGCTTCACAAGACTGTCTCCACCTCAGATGCTAATTTTAAATACAGATTATCACCTGTTCTTCTGATCTGCTGCTGCTGCTGCTGCTGCAGCTAAGTCGCTTCAGTCGTGTCCAACTCTGTGCAACCCCATAGATGGCAGCCCACCAGGCTCCCCCATCCCTGGGATTCTCCAGGCAAGAACACTGGAGTGGGTTGTCATTTCCTTCTCCAATGCATGAAAGTGAAAAAATACAGTGAAGTTGCTCAGTCGTGTCCGACTCCTAGCTACCCCATGGACTGCAGCCTACCAGGCCCCTCCTTGCATGGGATTTGCCAGGCAAGAGTACTGGAGTGGGTTGCCATTGCCTTCTCCGGATTATAAGATTTACATACATATATATGTATGTATGTAAATATATATATCATATATACAGGCTTTCCTGGTGGTGCAGTGGTAAAGGATCTGCCAGCAATGCAGGAGACACAGGAGATGCAGGTTTGATCCCAGGGTGGGGAAGATCCCCTGGAGAAGGGAATGGCAACCCACTCCAGCATTCTTGCCTGGAGGATTCCGTGGACAGAAGAGCCTGGTGGGCTGCAGTCCATGGAATCACAAAGAGTGGGACACAACTGAAGCAACTTAGCATGCACACATGCATATATATAAATATATATAAATTTATATTTATATATATGCATGTGTGTATATATATATATATATACACACACAAACACAGTAACAAAAGCAATGTGATATTGGGAAAACAATAGATACACAGATCAATGAAAGTGAAGAGATCCCAGAAATAGGCACACAAAAATTTCATCCATAGCAATTCAATGACAATCATTTCAACAAACTGGATATCCACATGAGTAAAATGAACACTGACCTAAGCTTTAAATCCACACCTTAAAAAATTGACTCATAGTGGATCACAGATATAACTATTATGTAGTTAGAAGAGGAAAAAGGAGTACAAAATGGCGGTGGCTAAAAGACAAAGAAAGGAAAAAGCCTGCAAAAATGGAACAAAAGAAAATCCGAGGACCAGAGTGAGAACTTCAGGTGAAACAAACAGCCTTCCTGGCTAGCCCAATTTACAAAGGACAGGCTCACGGGGAGGAGACAAAGCATATAAAAAGAGGAGCCAAGATTGAGCCTCTCTCTTCTTTTGGGTCAGCCCACCGTCACACCTCGAGGATGTATTTTCCTTTGCTTGCCAAATAAAACTGAGCTGTAACTGAGTTGTAACACTGGTCTGCCATTTCAAATCTTTGCTATGGTGAGGCAGAACTGAGGAAATTACACACTACCTCAACATAACTAAATATGTAAAACTATAAACCTTACAGAATAAAACACAGGAGAAAGTTTTGTGAGCTTATGTTAGGCGAGCATTTTTTTTTTTTTTGACATGATACTATAATCACAGTCCATGACAGAAAAATTATAAATTGTGATTTATAAAAATTAAAAGACATTTGTTTTATGGAAAAAAGAAAATGAGAAGACAATTAATAGACTGAGAAGAAATATTTTCAAATCACCTATCCGACAAATGATTTTTATCTAAAATATTCAAAGAACTCTCAAAACTCAACAATAGTAAAATAGCCCAATTAAAAACATGCTTACACAACAAAACACATTTATTCCTCTGAAAATTCTCAAATCCTCATAAACTTTCCTATTTCCCAAAGAGAAGGAGTACCCTATGGTTGACAGTGTTGGTTGCCAATTTTGCCGACTTGTCTTCTGTTTTATAGAGGGGAGAGGATCTCGTGTTTTGTTTTGTTTTGTTTTGTTTTCCTCCTGCCTTTTCCACAATGGCTGCTGTTCTCCTCCCTGAGGCCTTCACAATGAGGAGTGCTTCTTTTGGCTCTTGCTATCCTAACCCAGTTAGGTTCATGGAAGAGTAGCCTTCAAATGAACCCACATTCCCCTTACTTGTGTATCCTTAAAAGATTCTATATTCCTTTGCTAACCCAGACTTGGCTTTTACAAGTTTGTTAGCAATTTTAGCTGAAATCTTCTTACAAGGGTCTATGTCTGCTCCAGGTAAGAAAAAAGAACTTGTGTTTTGTCTACTCTTGAAAATTTCTTGGTTTTCTTAGATAGTAGATTAATTGGTTGCCCTGTGACCTCAGCTTTATGATGAGGTCAAGAAAATTGTGAATTCTATTTTGTTCAGTTTTATTGTTGGTGTCATAGAGTATAAATGATGTTCTTCTCAGGTTTTTACATGCCAAATGGAGACCAGAAGCTCCATATAGATTTTTAAATGTACTTTTTGCATGTAGTATGGTAGCTCAGATGGTAAAGAATCTGCCTGCAATGCAGGAGACCTGGGTTTGATCCCTGGGTGGGGAAGATCTCCTGGAGAAGGGAATGGCTACCCACTCCAGTATTCTTGTCTAGAGTATTCCATGGACAGAGGAGCCCGGAGAGTTAAAGTCTATAGGGTCTTAAAGAGTCAGACACGACTGAGCAACTAATACTTTCCTTCACTTTCATCTTTCAGTTTTTGAATGCCAGGTACTGTGCAAGGTACTTTACATGTTATACCACTTAATCCACATAGCAGTCCAAAAAATAGGACCTGTCCCCATTTTACAGATAAGTTTATGAGGTTAAGGAAAATTATACAGTATATTCTTGATGGTAGAGGCAGTAAATACAAGAGTTGGAAATCAAACCTATGTCTGTTTGGTTCATGTTTACTTGTTATTTATCCTCCTTACTATATTATATTGTTTTTCCTCAGGAGTTCAGAGAATTTAATATCCAATCTCCTGTATTGCTATTTGGTAAGAAATTTAACATTTTTTAGAAATGACAGGAGGCACAAAGTGGATATGCAGAGAGCTAAGTAAGGACTCATCTGTGTTGGCAGTGCTGACTCTGGGGAGTTTGGAGTAGGAGTTTGACTTCTGACAGCTTTCTCTAGGTGAGCTGGCAGGGATAGGTCTTTGCAAATGAGAACTTTGTAACAGAAAATTGATATGACCAATCACTAAGTTTAAAGATAACTGGATTCCCCAAGAACAGGAGGCAGCTTGGATGAGTCAAAAAAATGGAGAATGACACAGCAATCATTCGTGTCTGAGTCCAGCTGGTAAGCCTGGAGAGGGTAAAAACCCATCAAAATCCACCAAGGAAAGCTCCCCATTTGTAAATCAGTGTGATGATCTAGTCTTTTCCCTTCTCTTTAAATAAAGGATAAATATGCCATGACCAAAATTGAAAACATATTGCTACCCTTAGAGTAAGTGTAGGTGTGCTTGTGTTTTAAACAATTTGGGTGGCTCTCATAATTTCTATTTATGGGCCTTTTCTTTTTTGATGAAATCTTCCATTTGAATAGTCTTTCAATGGGATATGCATTCAATCCTGAAGAAGTAAGATTCATGAGGTTGTAGGGGGAATAAATGTGGTAAGTGGTCAAAAGTAATAAGCAGAAGAGTTTGATAAAGCAGAAAAATTTACTGATTGATTTTGAAATCTTAGCAAGTTACTTAACTTCTCTGTTCCTCTGGTTTCTTTTAAATTGAAAATAATAATAGTAACCTATTTATCATTATTGAAAATTAATGGAATCATTACATATAAAGCACTTAAGATGCCCTAGAAAATTAAGTATCATGCCAATGCTGGCTGCTGTTGTTATTATTAAATTTTATATTCAGAATAATGAAAACAAAGTGTGTTGATATAAATTTAATTTTCCAAAGATGCTTTTCACAATTATGTAACATACATTGGAGTGAAGAGATGCTAGAGATGACTCGATTGCTAGAAGGACCAGAAAAAGTGAAGTGAAAGTGTTAGTCACTCAGTTTTGTCTAACTATTTGTGACCCCATGAGCTGTAGCCCACCAGGCTCCTCTGTCCATGGAATCCTCCAGGCAAGAATACTGGAGTGGGTTGCCATTTCCTTCTGAAGGGGCTCTTCCGAACTCAGGGATTGAACACAAGTCTCCTCCATTGCAGGCAGATTCTTTACCATCTGAGTTACCAAGGAAGCCCATTAGTACCAGAATGGTGACATAAATATAGAATGGAAGCACAGAGTCAAAATATATTTCAGGGGAGGAAATGGGCTGATCTTGCTAGTATGAAAAGATGAAGGACAGTAGAATTTGGGAAGCTGGGAGATTATTGCAGCCAATTGTTTTACTGAGAAAATTATTAACGGGTTGACTGTTGGCAGGAGATTGGGGGGTATAGTAAACTTGAAGTATCATTTAGATTCCAAAGAGAAATGTCATGGGGTTGACTGAGGATATGGGACAAACAGCAAGACAGGTTAGCACTGGAGATGTGCATCTAGTAATTATCTATATTTAGGTAGTTCCTAAAATCATGTATGTATCTCAACTTCCTTCTAAAAGCTTCCAAAAGCTGTGCTTGTGCCAAAATACAGACTTAGCTTGGAAAATGAGAATTGAAGGATGAATAAAGAATGCTGATTTACATAAAATTATTCAAACAACTGAAGAGAAAATGAGATGCATAACACAGGCATAATAAAATCAACAAGAACAACTGCCTGATAGTGTATTCTGATCCCCGCAACAATTGCCCAAATTATACTCCAATCTAGATATTGCCTCTACTTGAAAAAAAAAAAAAAAAACAATAAAGTGCTCATTTTAAATACTGTGTCACTCAAATAAGTAAAACTATACTTGAAAAGTTAGAGTTGCAATATAGTGTAAAATAATATTTCTTCATTCCTTAGAAAATTGGTCATTAATGCACCCTCTGTAGGTCTCTAAAGATGTACTTTGTTTTGTACATGTAGATGAATTCCTGAAAAGTTGTAGGCAAATACATTATACCTTAAATGTATTTGGATAGTTACAAATTTATAAGAAAACTTTTATGTGATTAATCATAACCTAGTTTATCTGTGTAGTTAATTTGGAACTATGTCTAATTACTTTTTTAATAGGGGCCAGATGAAGTTGCATATCAAGTAAAGCCTTGAAGGCCATTTTGAAAGTTTGGATTTTATTCTAAATGCAGTGGAAAACTATTGAAATGTTGTTAAGCAAAATGTTTACAGGAACTAATGTATAATGAGACAAAAGTAGAAATAAGCTGATGAGGGATACTTATGGATACTCATTATTTTTAATCAAATTTTCATACTCTTTGCTTTCTGGAAAGACATGTATGTAACATAAAGTTAGTGTTGTCACATATTAGCAGCGTAGCCTTAGGCAAGTTACTTAACCTCTCTGAATATCAGCAACTTCATTGATTCTGAAGCACTGGAAATAATCACACTGACCTCACAGTGGTTGAGGATTAAATTTCATACTTTATTTATTCATTCAACAGTGAGTTATTACTTCTTGAGTCCTTACTGTGTTGTGTGCCAGCTAGGGTTCTGGGAGGCAAGGATATAGCAGTGACTGTTAGGAAGCCCTGGTTTCATGGAGCTGGGTGAGAGAATGAAGAGGAAGCAAGGAAAGTTCCTCTGTCAAGGTGACAGATCTCTTAGGCAGAGATCAGAATGAGAAGAGGGTTTGAGCCATGCAAATATCTGCGAAAGAGATTACTAGACAGAGAGAACTACAATTTCAAAACCCTGAGTTAGAATCCTTCTTGGTTAGTGTACTTAAAAGACATCAAGGCCTGCATAGTTTGAGGTCAAAGAACAAAAGTAAGAGTGGTGTAGGAGATGAGATCAAAGAGACAACCTGGGGGCAAGATCATGCAGAACCATGTAGGCCAGTGTAAGAACTTTGGGGAGTTACATGGTCTGAATTATATTTTCACAGGAACACTGGCTATAGAGTAGAGCATAGATTTCATACTTTAGCAAGAAGAGGTTGGATCTCTAAATTCAATACCTGGACTCTTTGGTCTCTGAAGCTATAACCAGAAAGAGAAGGCACTGAGCTCAACTCCTGAAATGGAAGCCTCCACAGGCTGACTGGTGTATCTGGAAGCTGGGTATCTGGGTACCTGGCTACAAAATTCTGGGGCCATTGCCAGTGGTTGTACCCATTGTCAATGTGTTTCCAGAAGAGGTAGGAGGGAGCAAGTCACCTTCTGCTCTAGAATAAGCTTTGTAATTTTCTTCCAGGGTAAGAGATTTCCAGCCAAGAAACTGAAACCTGGTTTTAATCCAGGAGAAGCCTAATGGCCTTGGTGGAGGCAAATGTAAAATCCCTAGACATGAAGAGGACAGAAAATGGAGATAAACTCATTCAAGACAGCAAAAGACTCACTGATGTATAGAAGTCTTTTGGACACTGTGGGAGAGGGAGAGGGTGGGATGATTTGGAAGAATGGCATTGAAACATGTATAATACCATATATGAAATGAGTCACCAGTCCAGGTTCGATGCATGTTACTGGATTCTTGGGGCCAGTGCACTGGGATGACCCAGAGGGATGGTACAGGGAGGGAGGAGGGAGGAGGGTTCAGGATGGGGAACACGTGTAGACCTGTGGCAGATTCATGTTGATATATGGCAAAACCAATACAATATTGTAAAGTTAAAAAAATTAATTAATTAATTTAAATGTTCAGAGAAAAAAAGAAAGCCCCACCCAAGATGAGCCTGTAAAATAAAAGTTCACAGCAGGGAGAAAAACACTGTTATGAAAAACAGCTAACAAGTGGGAGAATTCACTTGTATGCTTCCTGTCCCTCAGCAAGTCGTGTTAGTTCAGTCATGTCTGACTCTTTGGGACCATATGGACTGTAGCCTGCCAGGCTCTTCTGTCCATAGAATCCTCCAGGCAAGAGTACTGGAGTGGGTTGCCATTTCCTTCTCCAGGGGATCTTCTCGACCCAGGGATTGAACCCATGTCTTCAGCATTCTCTTTCATTGGCAGGAGGATTCTTTATCACTGAGCCACCTGGGAAGCCCCCCAAACATAAGAGTATGCTCAAAGACATCAGAATACGACAAGGATTCCTGCTAACATACTTACTAAATAAAGTTTTAGTAGATAGTCTAGCCTCTACATGAGAGAAGAAGAAGACATAAGATTTGTAAGAATTAGGGAAAATCTAATTGTTATTTGCAGTGGAAGTCTTTTCTATATTGCAAATCTAACAATCTACAGATATATTTTATAACTAATAAAAACTTGATCAAATTTGCTGAATGCAAAATCAATAACCACAGCAATATATATCACCAATGATCAATTAAGCAATGTAATAGTTAAAACATTCCATTTTATAATAGCAAAGGAAAAAAGTATGAAATATACTTTGAAATAAATTTGGAAAGATTCTATATTATAAAGATGGTATTTTTTCCCCAAATGGGTTTATTTAACAGTTTAATGCAGTTGCACTCAGTATCCTAACAGGGCTTTTCACAGAACAGGACTTACTAATTCTAAACTGAATCATATGGAAGAGTGAAGATCCAAAATGTCAATAACAATTTTGAAAAGGAACGACATGCATGGAAGACTGATTCTACCATATATCAAGATTTATTATGTCTTTAATTTCACTCAGCATTACTTTATAATTTTTAGTATAAACTTTGTACATATTTTATATTTATTCCAATATATTTGATTATTTTGATACTATTATGAATATTTAAGTTGATTTTCTTGACACCCATTGTAAGTAAATATTGACCTTGCAATCTGTGACTTTGTTAAATTTGCTTATTTGTTCAAGTAGATTTTAACTTCTTGTGGGTTGATATATAATCACACAAGCAATAAACACCAAAAATTTTTTAAAATTTTACTACTTAATCTACTAAATTTGCTTAAAAAAAGATTTAATATGAAGCTATAGTAATTTAAAATATGGTATTGGCACAATAATGGGCAAATAGACCAATGGAACAGAATGAAGAACTGGAAATAGATTCAAATTTATGAACATATGGAAGAAAGTATATGAACATATGAGAGAAGTGGTGTCACAAATCAAAAGGGAAGCATAAACTGTTTAATAAACTGTATAATGGAAATTTGTTCCCCATCGGAAAAAAAAAAAATTTCCTTTCTCAAACTAAACCCCAAAATAAATTACAGGGGCTTCAAAGATTTACATATGAAAAGTAATTAAAACTATTAGAATAAATGTTTGAAGAATATTGTTATAATCAACAACAAAGGTCCACAAATTTTCTGTAAAGTGCTAGATAATAAATATTTTGGGTTTATACACCACACACAGGTTGTGCTATATATATATATATATATATATCAACCTTTAAAAATGAAAGAAAAAATCATCATGGGCCATTCTAAAGAAACTGTTGCCTGATTTTGACCCAGTCAGACATATTTGGCTAACTTCTGATTTTTGGGTAGAAGGCAATTAAAATGAGGTGAATATACAATTTAAAAATTAAAAGACAAGTCAGATACTGGGAGAAAATATTTATAACCTATTTAACAAAGTTTTAGTATCTGGAAGATATGAAGAGCTCCTACAGACCAATAAGAAAACAAAAACGCAATAGGGAAATGGAAAATGGCAATTCAAGGTAAGAAAAAAAAAACTCGATTATTCTTAGGAATTAGGAAAATAGAAGCTAAAATAAAAATAATATACTATTTTTCCCCTGAGAGTGGCAAAAATTATAAAGTCTGACAGATCCAAGTATTGAGGAAGATGTAGAAATATTTTCATACACTGCTGGTTGGAGTATAAATTGGTACACCAACTCCAAAGACTGGTGATGAATCCCACATAACCAAGTATGTCATGAGTTTGAAAAAATGCTAATAAAAATTTAAGATTAAACTAATAAAGGCACACTGTCTAGATCACAGGATTTAATAGCATCAATTTCCTCTGACCTTATATATCTATGTCTTTTATATTCAGATGCCCCATTTTAAGAGCAAAACTGATTAATTAGAATGCCTTGAGAATGCTGATGAAGTATCTGCTGAAACTATGAACTATAACAGTTATTGACGTGGGACTATTTAGCCCTTGGAAGAAAAAGACAGTGCAACTAAAAGAATATAAATGTGGGAGCAGCTAGGCTTAGTTTGCAATCAGATGCTGTGTATTTACCTATTGGTGTGCTGTACATACCGATCAGATGCTGTTCCAGGGCTACCATGTTGCACAACTGGGCTTTGAAAGTGAATGGGTTATGTAGAAGGCTAAACTGTGACTTTAAGCAAGTTACTTAGAAGCCTTCATTTTCTTATCTAAAAAATTGAGGTAATAATTCAAAGTTTTTGTAGATTTAAAGATGATATAAGAAAACCCTCTACCAAATAGTATGCATTGAAGCAGTCATAATATTGAAATTTTAACAGTGGTTAAGAAAATGAATTTTAGATTCAAGCAGACAGACTTCAGCTCAAATCACATCTCTAATGTTTCCTGAGTGTGTTAAAGTTCATAAATTAACCTCTCTGGTACTGAGTTTCCTCATTTGTAAAATGTGAAGTAATAGATCATCTTTAGTAAGAGTCAGAAACTATTCTGAGAACTGTATATACATTAAACTATTTGCTAACTACAGAAACTTTGGTGTAAGTACTGTTAATACCCCCTCCTTCGCACAGAGGCATACAGAGTTTGAACAAACTGCCTCAAATCATAAAACTGAGGAAGAGAGAGAGTTGAGATTTTAATGCAAAGGGTCTCAAGTCCAGGATACAAGCTACACTAAATTGCCTTTCTAAGTCACTAAAAGGATTAAATGAGGTAATAGATATGAAGAATTTTAGCATGATGTGTACAAGGTAGTAAGCACTTAATGGATTTTAGCCTTGTAGTGCTCAAGATTCTTTTGGTAACAAATTAGTTTAAGCTAATCTGCCCACTTAAATACTCAGAGAGGACTATATTGATTTACATGACTAAAAACTGGGTCAAATGAGGTCAGCTCTCTCTCTCCATCCCTTACTCGGCTTTTCTTCCTGTTGGCTATATTCTTAGGCAGGCTGCTGCCATATAGTAGCAAAGATAGTTACCAGAAGCCTTCGGTATGCATTATCTTTATACTCAGCAATTCTTAGAACCTTATTTTCTAGTCATGTCTTTCATTGGGCTAGCATAGGCATAAGTTCTTTTTAAAAATGATGACAACAACCAGAAAGAGGAGCAATTTCTAGATCTAGGTCATGTCTCACCCTGAGATTAGAGCATGACATCAGCCCCATCCAATCATATCACTAAAACTGAAAGGGGGTGTTTGACCCAAATTTATCATTCACAATGTGGTTAAGAAACTTGCCTCTTCAGGTCTAGTAACCCAAAACCAGAAAAGTATTAGAAAGAAAGACAAGCTCTTTCCAAAGAAAACCTGAATAAGGTGGCACTTGATTGATCATCCTCAGATGATCAATATATCCAGATATGATCAACTATATCCAGATATGTTTATTCTCCATGCTTTGTTGATCACCTAGTCACTCTAAATTTACTCTTCAATTGTCTTAGTTCTCCCAGGTAGAGGCAGGTTTGCCATAATATTCTAACC
Source organism: Tragelaphus eurycerus (assembly GCA_935064755.1). NCBI lineage: Eukaryota > Metazoa > Chordata > Mammalia > Artiodactyla > Bovidae > Tragelaphus > Tragelaphus eurycerus. Next base: position 772,026 of record CAKXYN010000238.1, read on the forward strand.
TTGACCTAAAGGCCTCCGAAACTCATGGACATAGAGCATAAGAGTGGGGAATTTAAGGGAGAGTTTCAAAGTAAGAAAACCCATCAGTTCACTTTCCCTCTGGTTGCAAATTTCCAAATAACTGCATTATAAATTAGATCAAGGTGTATATATATAAACAAAATATTAAAATCTATTTTCAGGAAACTTTTAGTGTAAAACCTGTTTTCAGAAAACACTATGAAAACGTGTTACTTAAAGGAATAGACCTATATATCAAATAGATCCAATTTATGCCTACCTATTAAGATTTAAAAATTAATTCCTCTCTTGTAGTGATTTTAGGAGGAGAAGAAATGCAAATAGATCTTATATTGTTTAATGTCTTTTTTCATTTTTAAATTCACATTTAGTTTTCAGTTGAGGTACATGAATTTTCTTTACTACCAAACTCAAAATTCCAGTTTAGAAAATATATTTTGAAAGTACAATATATCCAAACAGATTAGTCATTTTTCTTTAATGTAGCTTTGCCAAATGCTACAACATTAAAACAAGACATTCATGAGATATGATTCAGTTAGCCCAGCCTTAGAAAAGTAACATAGCCACATGACAAGTACAGGGTATTAGCTGTACCTCATAGTATTTTGTTCTATGTGCACTCTTTGATCTATTCGTCAAAGTCCTTAATTTTTAATATGCCAATATGATTCAATAAAATTTTAAAAAAATATATCTTCAGAACATTAATTGAATTATATGAAATGCAGAATATCAGTGGTATTGTAGGTACAAGAAAGAAAACTGCTGTCTATCAAAAACGTTGGAGAAAATGCTTATCAAGATGCCCTAAGCAGTATAAAATCCTTAGGTAAGTATTTTTATATCTATGATACATTGTCCTAGATCTTGAAGATTCTCACCTGGTTAAAGGCAGGGTACTGGATATTATGGTCTCTGGTGACATTTTTCTAGGTCTGATCCTCTCTTCCTAATCTCATATTGATTTTAATATTAGGTCAGAAATGTCAAAAGTAAATTTTCTAGCTCTTTTTTGCTGGTATTTTTCTCTCATATCACTCTGTCCTGAGCCTGATTGGGGTCATCCTGAACAACATACCTGGACTATTTCAGTGCATCTCTTTCACCTATCTTGTCATTTGTAATTCAAAAGAAAAGTCTTTCTGATGATTACAATTTTTTAATTTCTTCTTGCTGAATAAAGTTATGTAAAAGTAGCAATACTTTTGGTTCTTGTTGTATGACTAGTACTATCCTTGGCTACTGAAACAAAATGAAATGGTGTATTACTTATGGTCCAATGTAATTTATTCAGTCATTTCAAATTGGTTACATATAAATGTTAAATGATTTTGTGGGGTTTTTCTCCAATCTCTGCCTGCACCTGAGTCATATTATATCTCCCTTTCCTTTTATTTAAAGACACCTAAAGTAGGTTACAAAACTCCCAGTCAAGAGTGGCTATTAAAAGCTCAGTTTAGACCAGCTTATACCTGATGTACATCTCCTGTTGTTAACCAGTACAGTATACATACAGGAACATAAAGCAGAGAAGACTGCACAGTCTGATATTGTCTCTTCCTACCTCTTCTTCACCTTGAGGTGGCCAGCCTCTAGAAGATCTACTCCTTCTTTCTCCCCTAGGCTCTGGTCCTTCAGAAGTGTTGAAGGTTAGGAAGATGTGAGATGGATAGAGAGAGAGAGAGATAGACAAAGGAAGCACAGGTAGATATCTCTTACTTACCTGGCCACTGATTATAATCTTCTTTCTGTCATTGCTGCTCCTCTGGCTAAGCAAACAAGGGAAGACAGAGACAGAGATATAAAGAGGTGTGTGTGTGTATGTGTGTGTGTGTGTGTAGAGTGAGAGAGACAGAGAGAAAGAGATGTGACCTCACAGACAAATACAGATTGGGGTTCAGAGAAATACTCACATAGAAAGCCAGAGAGATATTTGGAGAACAGACCCAGAGATCACGTAGAGATACACAGAGAGATGGACATTCAGAGAAGCAAAGACACACAGAGACACTCAGAAACAATAGATACACATACAGAATGAGATAAAGGGATACACAGACTTAAAGAAAGAAAGAGACAGCCTAAGAGACAGAGATAAATAGGAGAAAGACACAAAGGGAAAAGAAACAGAAATAGACAAAAGGGAGAGTCACAAAGTGAAACAGAAAAAGAGACACCTGGAGAAAAAGAGAGAGAAAGAAAAAACACATTCTCACAAAAATATGCAAAGTGACTACATAGAATATGACAGACAAAAAGAAAGGAGATAAAGAAAGACACAGAAAGAGAGCCACAGACACAAAAGAGAAATGAAGACATGGAGACACCGATGCTGACTCAGAGATGAGATACCCTCTAAGAGACAGAGATGGAAACGGGAAGATCACCAGCCCTGGAGCTAACTTGATTCTTAGTCTTCCCATCACCTGGCCAGTTCTCTTTTCCTGATTACCACGGAAACTTCCTGCGTACTCTCTTCACCTCTCCCCAGCCTGGACTTGCACCAGGCTGAGTTTACTGTTTCTAGAACCCAGAGAGCCCTTAACAGCATTACAGGCACAGGACCTGATTTAATACCGGCGCCCACTAGTACTGCGTTCATATTAGTCCCATGCTTCATGTGACCACATTGTTTCATGAAATGCCCAATAGACAAAGCAGCCAGTAGTGAATGGACAGTGCAACAAATTATTTGAACTAGGATTTTCTTCTTAGTTGAGGATAGTCACTTTCTCAGAAACTACTGAATGCTAAAAACAGAAACCAACAAAACCATTTTTATCTCAAAGTGAGTAACTAAACAAACAAGTGTTAGGCATTCTCCTTCTCCTTTTAATAAATTTAACCTCAGTCTCCATTTTATGGTTGAGTAGTGCTGCTGCTGCTGCTTCATCACTTCAGTGGTAGGATTTCCTTTCCTCCACACTCTCTCCAGCACTTGTTGTTTGTGGATTTTTGATGATGCCCATTCTGACCCGTGTGAGGTGATATCTCATTGTAGTCAATTTGCATTTCTCTAATAAATGGTGATGTTGAATATCTCTTCATGTGTTTATTAGTCATGTATATGTCTTCTTTGGAGAAGTGTCTGTTGAGGTCTTTTGCCCACTTTTTAATTGAGGTGTTTGTTTTTCTAGTATTGAGTTGTGTGAGCTGCTTATATGTTTTGAAAATTCATCCTTTGTCAGTCATTTCATTTGTTATTATTTTCTCCCATTCTGAGGGTTGTCTCTTCACTTTGTTTATAATTTCCTTTGCTGTGCAAAAGCTTTTAAGTATGTCTCACTTATTTATTTTTGCTTTTATTTCCATTACTCCATTATTATATTCCATTATATTCTATTATCATATTATATTCCATTATTCCATTTATATCCATATATTTATTCCATTATTCTAGGACCCATAAAGGATCTTGCTATGATTTATGTCACACAGTGTTCTGCCTATGTTTTCTTCTAAGAGTTTTATAGTTTCTAGTCTTACATTTAGGTCTTGAATCCATTTCAAATTAATCTTTGTGTATGATTTTAGAAAGTGTTCTGATTTCCATTCCTTCATGAAAAGATACTTCTACAGCAACCCTCCTCATCCTTTGCCTCTACTTCTGGTGCTCTTCTTCACTCCTTCTCCGAACCTCCTTTACCCCTGCATTTTGTCCTTATCCTATCCCCTGACCTGTATCCAAAGTGACAGTTTGGCAGTGGTAATGAAGGTATAGGATAGGAGATAGTAAGAGGATGTGGACTCACACTCACACACACAATGACCTGATTTCTTATGCACTGCAGAGACTGAGTGCCCTTATCAAAGTCTACTGCTTCGGAGAAGTCTTCTCTGAACTTCAGGCTTCCCTCATTTCCAGTCTGAGTTAAGCATGCTCTCCCTTGTGAACTTACTAAATGGCACAAATATGTCTGTTTACTCTACTACAATTATGAGTTTCTCCAAGGGGGTTGGCAGTATCTTGTTCTTCTCCAATTTATCCCATATTGTTGGCACCATGGGCTTACCTGCTGGCTCAGCAATAAAGAATCTGCCTGCAATGCATGAGATCCAGGTTCAATCCCTGGGACAGGAAGATCCCCTGGAGGAGGGTATGGCAACCCACTTCAGTATTTTTGCCTGGAGAATTCCATGGACAGAGAAGATTGGCAGGCTACAGTCCATAGGGTCACAAAGAGTTAGATGTGACTGAAGAGACCTAGCATGCGTGCATATGGCACAATATCTGAAACATTGTAGAAATTTAATAAATGCTTGAAAAATAGATATGATGACTTCTCCAAATAAATTAATTTGTACTGCTTTTAACTCCAGGAAAATTTTATTTTAAGCAATGTATATATTCAGTGAAACTCTATTAAAAATGTATTATGCTCCCCTTTTAAAAATTAAACAAAATACTGAATGCAAGAAACAGTAAATTCTACTGGTCTTGTTGGATAAAAATCATGTGTTGTGGGAGCAGCCAAACTGAACTTGGAGCCTTATCCTCTCACATACTGTTCACAGAATCTTGTGAAAGTTACTTAACTCCCCTAAGATTCATTTTCTTCATCTGTAAAATGGGCACAATAGGAGTACAGATTTAATAAGAGGTACTGTGAAGTCAATATGAGTCAATAAATGAGAAAGACTTAGAAAAGTTCTTGGCACATAGTAAGTATTCAATCAATGTGAGCTGTTAATGTCTTCACTTTTTCCTTAATGACTCAGAAACTTCAATATGTGTCACTTTTATGCTGTGCTTTAATAAAGTGATACATTTAGAAGCTATCAAGATATCTAAGGAAGTTTGTCTTTCTAGTAAATGAACTCAGACTGTTGGTTTTTTTTTTAATCCTTAGGGCTATCATTTTCTTATTTTCTTGCGTGCTATCAGCTGACATTTATTGCTAAAACCATGTGTCTCTCCATGGTTTTGCCACTCCAATTTTTACTATATCATACTTCACATTCTATGAACTAGGAAAACATACTACTAAGTTTCTTAAAATAATCTGGAAAGTAATAGATAAGACTATTAACTAAATCCTAATCATAAAGAATTCTCAAGTCCAGAACATAAAAAGTATGTTATTATATGGACACATTTATTTCCTAGATGTATTTTGTGCTTTCTTCCTGTCAACAGAAAATGCTGTATGTTTCTGAGTAATAAACTTCTGGGATAATTAAAGTGGTATCTCACTTGCATGCCATCTGTAGAAGGATAATATGGCACAGTGGAAATAGCAAAGACACAGAGATCTGAGACCAAATTTTGATTCTACTTGCTCACGTGAACTTGAGCAATTTGTTTAGCATTTCTGAGCTTGACTTTCTTCACATTAAGATAAAAACACTTCTGGAATAATAAGACCTATAGGACTAGAAATTGTTGATGTAAATAACCAGTGTGCCAGTAAACAATAGGGCTCAAAATATAAGAATCATTAAAGTTATCATCTGTTCATCCATAATTGTCTTTAGTGTGCAATCCAAATACTTAAATATTTTAACTTTTCACAGATTTATATTTTACTCTCTGAAATAAATTTTTTGGTTCTATAACAAATCTTAATATTTTACTGGATCAATAATGCCTTGATAAAATGAATTATCTCTGTCTGCTTTACTTTCTTAACCTCCATTTAAAAATAATGTTGAATATTAAAATTTTAATTCAATATGTCTAAATTATTCACAGATAGTTTTGGTAAAAGAAGAATTAAAACTTTTATCCGTTTTGTTCCCTGCCTTGATTTGAATAATTTGAATGGTCCTGGCTTGCCGAATAATACTCATCCACTATGTATTCTGCTGATGGTTTCCTTTGAACAGTTCTGTCTCCATCTGTCTCCAAATCTGTCTTGCATTTTTCAAATAAATATTAATAAATTATAGATGTTTTTGTTAAACAGACTGAATCTTAATAATAAAAGGAAACAAGCCAGGAGTAAAGGAGAACTCTATAAACTGAATACACCCCAATGCTGGTTAATATGACATCAGTGGTTTATCTAATTTTTAGGGGACCAGTAAGCACACAGTTTATATAATGTGGTTTGCCTATTGCTTGATCTAGCCATTTTTCAATATTCATGTATAAATGTTGATATCTAATGTATATAGCAGGCTATAAATTCTAATTAGATCACAACTTCCCATTCTTGGAACAATAAACACAGTATTAATCATTTTGTCACATTCAAGACATACTGAACTACCTTATTTGATCCACTTCCAAATCTAGTCTAAACTGAGGTAGAATTGTCTCTCATTCCCTAAAAGATAGCTGAGAAATAAGAGGTCAGTAAAGGAGGAACTGATTTATTATGACTGGATGGCTATCTCTGTCTGATTAATTACTCTTTACTTTAAGATGCCTACATTTTAAACTTCTCATTATTTGTCCTCTCAAATAGAATATATCTTTCAGATCTCTGGAGCATGTTTAAAATTAAATTTTAGTCCTTTAACATTTGAAAGCAGAGTTTCTACTAGCTCAGATTCATTACTGATTTTGCTGTGTCGCCTAAAATTTAATTATAAAGATGACACTTTAATCCCAGTGAAACTGTTTGGTTTATTATAAGTGAGGGACAAAAATGCCAACAGACAGATCAGAGCTCCTGAAATATTTTTTTTTTTATTTTTCCAACAGAATGAGTTATATTAACATGGAAATGTATGCGCAAGTAAACTTCAAATGTTATTTTTGTAGCAGTGTACATTCATAAGGGCAATGATACCTGACATTGTGGTTCCTTTTTAGGCACTTAATGACTTATTGGATCATTAAACCCTATTCGCTCCCTGCTTTTCATGGACCCTGAGCTAGTCATTAACTCCATAGTAAGGAATGTGAACAATGCAGTTATTGTCTAATTGTAGTTACAATCTTCTCTCCCCTGTTATCATGTATCTATATAACTAATATCAAAAGCTTTAATATTTCTATCACCTCTGTAGTGACTGATGCCTTCACTGAATGATTTTTAAATCTGTTTTATAAGAGAAAACTGTTATATGCATTTGGTACATAGAATGGCATTTTTAAATTTGGGGGAAAATAAAAGTTAACAATAAAATAATCCATATAAAATGATAATTCAAAACAAACTTGGACAGTACTAAAAAAACAGTACTGAAAAATAACTCAAATACAAAACTATGTTTTTAGAAATATAAGCCATATTTATAAAATAAACCTTTCTTTCTGATTATTAGTTAGCTTAATTTATATTCACTGATTTTGAATGCTTCTCTCCCAATGTATACATCATGGTACAAAAGTGCACATTCTATGATTTTAGTTGTTAAATATTTTAAGGTATATTCTAAAAGTAAAAACATGTACAATTTTAAAAGTACTTGTTTTTGAGGTCATTATTTGATTGCCCTAGGAAAGAGAGTTGTTGGATTCTTTTCCCTATTGATGGCTTCCAGATTAAACTATAGACTAAAGGTTACAAAATACAGCCCATAAGCCACATTCAGCTCAAAGATATATATGTTTTTATAAAAATTCAATTAAATCAAAACACTTAAAGTTGACTTCTAAGAGAAAGCTTAGAGAAAAATTTTTGACTTTGACTTAGGCAAATATTTCTCAGATATAACACCAAAGCTCAATCCTTAAAAAGAAAAATAATGATAAATTAGACTTTACCAAAATTAAAAATATATGCTCTTTGAAAGTCATGTTAGAAGAATGAAGACAGGCAACAGACTAAGAGAAAATATTTTCCAAATCATAAATCTTATAAGGGACTTGTACCCAAAATTTATAAAGGTAACTCAAAATTCAGTAAAAGAAAAATCAACAACACAATTTAAAAAGAGAAGGATGTGAAAAATTACTTCACTAAAGAAGATATATGGATGGGAAACAAGCATATGTAATCATGCTCAACATCATTAATGATTAAAGAAATTGCCAGGTAGTGCTAGTGATAAAGAACCTGTTTGCCAATGCAGGAGACTACTTAAGAGACACAGGTTCCATCTCTGGGTCAGGAAGATGCCCTGGAGGAGGGCACAGCAACCCACTCTGGTATTCTTACCTGGAGAATCCCATGGAGAGCAGAGCCTGGCAGTCCATAGGATCACAGCTTTAAAAAAATCTGACGATACCAAATGAAAGGATATGAAGTAACTATAACTCCTATTCATTGGATGGACTCCAAATATTTTTCCAAGTGGAAACTTCATATGCACTTAAACACAAACTTACCACATAACCCATAAACCCCACTCTTAAGTCTTCACACAAATGAAATAAAAACTTAAATTTGCACAAAAATACACATGAGCATTTATTAGTAATCAACAAAATATGAAAACAGCACAAATAGTTTTCAGCTGGAAAATAGATAAACAAATTGTGGCTCATCTCTCAAATGGAATGGAATACCACTCATCAATAAAAAGAACAAATTACTAATAAATAAAATAACTGATATGTATCTCTAATTAAGCTAAATGAAAGAAACCAGAGTCTAAAAGCTACATACATCATAATTCTATTATGAGATTGTTGGAAAGACAAAACTATAGATATAAAATAGAAACAAAAACACTAGTCACCATGTGTTGGGGATATGGAGGAAGAATACACTGCAAAAGGACACAGGGAAAATTTGGAGATAATGCAATTGTTGTATCTTTTTTTCTGGTGGTGGTTACACAACTTACATGTCTGTGAATTCTCAGAACTTCACAATTAACAAGGAAATTTTTACTATATGTAAATTGAACTCTTTTAAGAAGATATAGGTGAAAATGGTACAGTACTTCAGAAATTTTTACGTTACTCCTGATTACAAATGGCAACCCACTTCGGTATTCTTGCCTGGAGAATCCCATGGACAGAGGATCCTGGTGGGCTACAGTCCATGGGGTTGCAAAGAGTCAGACACAACTGAGCAACTAACACACTGATTACTTTATCTTGGGGAAAAAAAGAGGAAAACCAGGTAACACTAGGACAATATTTTGTTATTCAACAAGTATTTATGAAGCACCAACTGTCTTTTCCAATGAGTCAGCTCTTTGAGAAAGATTGAGGGCAGGAGGAGAAGGGGTGACAGAGGATGAGATTGTTAGATGGCTTCACTAACTCAATGAACATGAGTTTGAATAAACTCTAGAAGACAATGAAGGACAGGGAAACATGGCATGCTTCTATGGGGTCACAAAGAGTCTGACAGGACTTTGCAACTGAACAACAACTGTAAGTTAGGTATTATTCTAAACAATGAAAATGCAGCTAGGAATAAAGCAAACAAGCTTCTGGACTTATATTCCAGAAGAAGGAGACACAATTACCACATAAACATGTAAAATAGACAGTTGTGGTGCTGCTGCTGCTGCTAAGTCACTTCAGTCATGTCCGACTCTATGCGACACCATAGACAGCAGCCCACCAGACTTCCCCACCCCTGGGACTCTCAAGGCAAGAACACTGAGTGGGTTGGCATTTCCTTCTCCAATGAATGAAAGTGAAAAGTGAAAGTGAAGTCATTCAGTCGTGCCCGACTCTCAGTGACCCCATGGACTGCAGCCCACCAGGCTCCTCTGTCCATGGATTTTCCAGGCAAGAGTACTGGAGTGGGGTGCAATTGCCTTCTCTGAAAATAGACAGTCAGATGCTGAGTGCTAGAGAGAATAATAAAGCAAAAAGTTGACAGAGTCAGAAGTTGAAGATTGAAATGTAAAATAACATAGATAAGGAAAGCTTCACTGAAAAGGTGCATTTGAACAAACAGTTGAAGGAGATGAGAGCACTAGATATGCATTTTTCTGTATTCAGGAAGAGGGAAACACAAGGGCAAAGGCCTTGTGACAGGTGTGTACCAGGTATGCTAAAGGAGACATACATTGGCCCATGTGCCTGAATTAGAATGAGGGGAGAGGAAGAATAACAGGAGATGTCAGAAAATTAAAAAGAGCCAAGTTGGGCATGGCTTTGTTTTCATTGTTATGAAAAGTTATTAAATGTGTTCAGAATAGAAATGGCATTATTTGACTACCATAATAATAGATTATGGTGGAAAAGGTAGAGGTAGCAAGGTTAAGATGCTAATATAGAAATCAAGATGAGAAATAATGATGACTTGGATAAGAGTGTGCACAGTAGAGATAGTGAGATGTTCAATTATATTATCTTTGGAAGGCAAAACCAACAGGATATGCAAATATTTATAAGATATGGGCTGAAAGTGAAGAAGAACTAAAAAGCCTCTTGATGAAAGTGAAAGCGGAGAGTGAAAAAGTAGGCTTAAAGCTCAAGATTCAGAAAACAAAGATCATGGCATCTGGTCCCATACTTCATGGGAAATAGATGGGGAAACAGTGGAAACAGTGTCAGACTTTCTTTTTCTGGGCTCCAAAATCACTGCAGATGGTGACTGCAGCCATGAAATTAAAAGACGCTTACTCCTTGGAAGGAAAGTTATGACCAACCTAGATAGCATATTCAAAAGCAGAGACATTACTTTGCCAACAAAGGTACATCTAGTCAAGGCTATGGTTTTTCCTGTGATCAAGTATGGATGTGAGAGTTGGACTGTGAAGAAGGCTGAGCGCCGAAGAATTGATGCTTCTGAACTGTGGTGTTGGAGAAGACTCTTGAGAGTCCCTTGGACTGCAAGGAGATCCAACCAGTCCATTCTGAAGGAGATCAGCCCTAGAATTTCTTTGGAAGGAATGCTGCTAAAGCTGAAACTCCAGTACTTTGGCCACCTCATGTGAAGAGGTGATTGGAAAAGACTGTGATGCTGAGAGGGATTGAGGGCAAGAGGAGAAGGGGACGACAGAGGATGAGATGGCTGGATGGCATCACCGACTTGATGGACATGAGTCTCAGTGAACTCCTGGAGTTGCTGATGGACAGGGAGGCCTGATGTGCTGCGATTCATGGGGTCGCAAAGATTCGGATACGACTGAGCAACTGAACTGATGGGCTGAAAAAGAAAGTGAGAAATCAAAGATGACTATAAAGTTTTTTACTTAAGTAACCATAGAACTGAAAAGAAAGAAAGTGAAATTGAAGTCGTTCAGTTATGTCCAACTCTTTCCAACCCCATGGACTGTAGCCTACCACGTTCCTCCATCCATGGGATTTTCCAGGCAAGAGTACTGGAGTGGGTTTCCATTTCCTTCTCCAGAGGATCTTCCTGACCCAGGGATCGAACCAGTGTCTCCCTCATTGTTGGGAGACGCTTTACCGTCTGAGCCACCAGGGAAGACTTATAAAACTGAAGATGTCATTTACTGAGAAGAAGTAGATTTGGGGATAGAGAAAATCAATTGTGTCAAATACTGTGCTTATGTCAAGACAGATAAGGATTAAGAATCAAGCAATGAATTTAACAAAATGGAGGTAATAAGTGACCTTGATAAGAGAAATAACTGTGGTGTTGTAAAGGCAAATATCGCATTGGATTGGGATCCAGAATCAAATGAGAAACTTAAGATAGTAAATAAATGCCATTCTTTTGAAAAGAGTTTTGTTGTCAAGAAAAGTAGCAAAATATGATGGCACCTGAAAGAGTGTCAAAGAATGTGGTGTCAAAGAGGTTTTTAATTTTTGTTGGTTTTTTTTTTGCAAGAGGAAAGGATATCTAGTTTCAAGCAAGTGAAATTTTCAAAGGGGAATTTAATAATATGGGACAACTAGGAAAAACTGCTGAAAACCTGTTGTTGAATAAGATAGAGGGAACAGGGTCTAGTGGACAAGTTAAGAATTTATCCCTTTCTAGAAACCCAGTTCATTTAGAGAAGTGAAGGCATCTGGGTAGAGATGCTTGTATAGGTCCACAGATAGATGTAGTAATTGAAGCTTGTGGAAATTAATTTCTGATTGATTCTGTTTTTTTTTTTTTTAATTTTTATTTTTTAAATTAAATTTTATTTTGCTTAACTTTACAATATTGTATTGCTTTTACCATACATCGAGATGGATCCGCCACCAGTATACACGTGTGATTCTGTTTTCTCAGTGAGATAGTAAGGATGAGCAAGAGACCAGGAGAAAAGGTCACCAAAGTTTGTAAAGTGTAGAGGAGTTGTGAAATAGTCATTTTGATGAGTGAGAAGGTGGATGAATCCAGGCATCTGGTCAAATAAAAAGGAAAAAATGGAGAACTTTGTCCTTCATTGCCACATAGCAATCTTATTTTTCACTGTACCCTTTCATGTCTGGGGAGGCAGCTGAACAAACATTTATATGAGGGAATTAAGGAAAGATATAACCATCTGAATGCAGAGTTCCAAAGAATAGCAAGAAGAGATAAGAAAGCCTTCTTCAGCGATCAATGCAAAGAAATAGAGGAAAACAACAGAAAGGGAAGACTAGGGATCTCTTCAAGAAAATCAGAGATACCAAAGGAAAATTTCATGCAAAGATGGGCTCGATAAAGGACAGAAATGGTATGGACCTAACAGAAGCAGAAGATATTAAGAAGAGGTGGCAAGAATATACATGAGAACTGTACAAAAAGATCTTCACGACCCAGATAATCACGATGGTGTGATCACTGACCTAGAGCCAGACATCGTGGAATGTGAAGTCAAGTGGGCCTTAGGAAGCATCACTACGAACAAAGCTAGTGGAGGTGATGGAATTCCAGTGGAGCTATTCCAAATCCTGAAAGATGATGCTGTGAAAGTGCTGCACTCAATATGCCAGCAAATTTGGAAAACTCAGCAGTGGCCACAGGATTGGAAAAGGTCAGTTTTCATTCTAATCCCAAAGAAAGGCAATGCCAAAGATGTTCAAACTACCGCACAATTGCACTCATCTCACACGCTAGTAATGTTCAAAATTCTCCAAGCCAGGCTTCACCAATATGTGAACTGTGAACTTGCTGATGTTCAAGCTGGTTTTAGAAAAGGCAGAGGAACCAGAGATCAAATTGCCAACATCTGCTGGATCACGGAGAAAGCAAGAGAGTTCCAGAAAAGCATCTATTTCTGCTTTATCGACTATGCCAAAGCCTTTGACTGTGTGGATCACAATCAACTGTGGAAAATTCTGAAAGAGATGGGAATACCAGACCACCTGATCTGCCTCTTGAGAAATCTGTATGCAGGTCAGGAAGCAACAGTTAGAACTGGACATGGAACAACAGACTGGTTCCAAATAGGAAAAGGAGTACATCAAGGCTGTATATTGTCACCCTGTTTATTTAACTTCTATGCAGAGTACATCATGAGAAATGCTGGACTGGAAGAAACACAAGTTGGAATCAAGATTGCTGGGAGAAATATCAATAACCTCAGATATGCAGATGACACCACTTTTAAGGCAGAAAGTGAAGAGGAACTAAAAGCCTCTTTGATGAAAGTGAAAGTGGAGAGTGAAAAAGTTGGCTTAAAGCTCAACATTCAGAAAACGAAGCTCATGGCATCCGGTCCCATTACTTCATGGGAAATAGATGGGGAAACAGTGGAAAGTTGTCAGATTTTATTTTTCTGGGCTCCAAAATCACTACAGATGGTGACTGCAGCCATGAGATTAAAAGATGCTTACTCCTTGTAAGAAAAGTTTTGACCAACCTAGATAGCATATTCAAAAGCAGAGACATTACTTTGCCAACAAAGGTTCGCCTAGTCAAGGCTATGGTTTTTCCTGTGGTCATGTATGGATGTGAGAGCTGGACTGTGAAGAAGGCTGAGAGCTGAAGAATTGATGCTTTTGAGCTGTGGTGTTGGAGAAGACTCTTGAGAGTCCCTTGACTGCAAGGAGATCCAACCAGTCCACCCTGAAGGAGATCACCCCGGGGTTTTCTTTGGAAAGAATGATGTAAAAGCTAAAATCCCATTTTTTGGCCACCTCTTGCGAAAAGTTTACTTATTGGAGAGAAGTCTGTGGTGGGGGGGGGGGGGGGGGGGGAGGGGAAAGGGGACGACAGAGGATGAGATGGCTGGATGGCATCACTGACTCGATGGATGTGAGTCTGAGTGACCTCCGGGAGTTGGTGATGGACAGGGAGGCCTGGTGTGCTGCGATTCATGGAGTCGCAGAGTGGGACACAACTGAGCGACTGATCCAATCTGAATAGTCAATCAGTTCAGTTCAGTTCCGTTGTTCAATCCTCTTCAACTCTTTGTGACCTCATGGACTACAGGATGCCAGGCCTCCCTATCCATCACCAACTGCCGGAGTTTATCCAGACTTCTGTCTATTGAGTTGGTGATGCCATCCAACCATCTCATCCTCTGTCATCCCCTTCTCCTCCCGTCTTCAGTCTTTGCCAGCATCAGGGTCTTTTCAAAAGAGTCAGCTCTTTGCATCAGGTGGCCAAAGTATTGGAGCTTCAGCTTCAACATCAGTCCTTCCAATGAATATTCAGGACTGATTTCCTTTAGGAATGACTGGTTGGATCTCCTTGCAGTCCAAGGGACTCTCAAGAGTCTTCTCCAACACCATAGTTCAAAAGCTTCAATTTTGCAGCGCTCAGCTTTTTTAATAGTCCAACTCTCACATCCATACATGATTACTGGAAATACCATAGCTTTGACTAGACAGACCTTTGTTGGCAAAGTAATGTCTCTGCTTTTTAATATGCTGTCTAGTTTGGTCAACACTTTTCTTCCAAGGAGTAAATATCTTTTAATTTCATGGCTGCAGTCACTGTCTGCATTGATTTTGGAGGCCAAAAAAATAAGGTCTGACACTGTTTCCACTGTTTCTCCATCTATTTGCCATGAAGTGATGGGAACAGATGCCATGATCTTTGTTTTATGAATGTTGAGCTTTAAGTCAACTTTTTCACTCTACTCTTTCACTTTCATCAAGAGATTCTTTAGTTCTTATCACTTTCTGCCATAAGAGTGGTGCCATCTGCATATCTGAGGTTTTTGATATTTCTCCCGGCAATCTTGATTCCAGCTTGTGATTCCTCCAGTCCAACGTTTCTCATGATGTACTCTGCATATAAGTTAAATAAGCAGGGTGACAATATACAGCCTTGATGTACTCCTTTTCTTATTTGGAACCAGTCTGTTGTTCCATGTCCAGTTCTAGCTGTTTCTTATTGACTTGCATTCAGATTTCTCAAGAAGCAGGTCAGGTGGTCTGGTATTCCCATCTCTTTCAGAATTTTCCACAGTTTGTTGTGATCCACACTGTCAAAGGTTTGGCATAGTCAATAAAGCAGAAGTAGATGTTTTTCTGGAACTTTCTTGCTTTTTTGATGATCCAGCAGATGTTGGCAATTTGATCTCTGGTTCCTCTGCCTTTTCTAAAACCAACTTGAACATCTGGAAGTTCACAGTTCACATATTGTTGAAGCCTGGCTTAGAGAATTTTGATCATTATTTTACTAGCGTGTGAGATGAGTGCAATTGTGTGGTAGTTTGAGAATTCTTTGGCCTTAACTTTTTTCGGGATTAGAATTAAAACTGACCTTTTCCAGTCCTGTGGCCACTGCTGAGTTTTCCAAATTTTATGATGTATAGACTGCAGCACTTTCACAGCATCATCTTTTAGGATTTGAAATAGATCAGCTGGAATGCCATCACCTCTACTAGCTTTGTTCGTGGCGATGCTTCCTAAGGCCCACTTGACTTCACATTTCAGGATGTCTGGCTCTAGGTGAGTGATCACACCATCATGATTATCTGCATCATGCGGATCATTTTTGTGCAGTTCGTCTGTGTATTCTTGCCACCTCTTCTTAGTATCTTCTGCTTCTGTTAGGTCCATACCATTTAGTCCTTTATTGAGCCCTTGGTATCTCTAATTTTCTTGAAGAGATCTCTAGTCTTTCCCATTCTATTGTTTTCCTCTATTTCTTTGCACTGATTGCTGAGGAAGGCTTTCTTATCTCTCCTTCCTATTCTTTGGAACTCTGCATTCAAATGGGTATATCTTTTCTTTTCTCCTTTGCTTTTCACTTCTCTTCTTTTCACAGCTATTTGTAAGGCCTCCTCAGACAGCCATTTTGCTTTTTTGCATTTCTTTTTCTTGGGGATGGTCTTGACCCCTGTCTCCTCAAGCACTCTATCAGATCTAGTCCTTTGAATGTATTTCTCACTTCTACTGTATAATTGTTAGGGGTTTGATTTAGGTCATACCTGAATGGTCTAGTGGTTTTCCCTCACTTTCTTCAATTTAAGTCTGAATTTGGCAATAAGGAGTTCATGATCTGAGCCATAGTCCGCTCCCAGCCTTGTTTTTGCTGACTCTATAGGACTTCTCCATCTTTGGCTGCAAAGACTATAATCAATCTGACTTTGGTGTTGGCCATCTGGTGATGTCCATGCATAGAGTCTTCTCTTGTGTTGTCGGAAGAGGGTGTTTGCTATGACCAGTGCATTGTCTGGCAAACTCTGTTAACCTTTTCCCTTCTTCATTTTGTACTCCAAGGCCAAATTTGGCTGTTACTCCAGATATCTCTTGACTTCCTACTTTTGCATTCCAATCCCCTATAATGAAAAGGACATCTTTTTTGGGTGTTAGTTCTAGGTTTTGTAGATCTCCATAGAATCATTCAACTTCAGCTTCTTAAGCATTACTGGTTGGGGCATAGACTTGGATTACTGTGATATTGAATGGTTTTCCTCGGAAACGAACAGAGATCGTTCTGTCATTTTTGAGATTGCATCCAAGTACTGTATTTTGGACTCTTTTGTCTACTATGATAGCTACTCCATTTCTTCTAAGAGTCAATAGATAGTGATAATACTGATAAGAGCTACTATTATTGAACATCTAGTATATGCAAAACATTCTATATAAGTAACCTTTAACTCTCACAATATCCTTCCAAAGTAAGTAAGTATTGTTACCCTGCATTCACGGAAAAGAAAATCAAACTGTGGAGAAGGTAATGTAGTTGAAATTTCACAACTAGGAATGTCACAATTATCACTTTAACAGGTATTTTCCTTTCAACAGGGCGTTTGGAAGTGATCACCCTTGTTCAGCGGCAAAGAAAGACCCTTGTTAAGTCTTTCTTTCTGTTCTGACATACCTGAGAGATAGATAAATTCCCATAATTAACAGTAGGACTGTGTTCCCATCTGTAACAAGGAGAGAAGTATATGCCCAACTCTCCAAAGAAAGCATAGTTTGAAAAAAAGAAGATAATTTTGGGATGATTGGGAACCTCTTAGAACCAGAAAAACACACTGCCCATCTTTACATTCAGTCTCCTTTGTTTAGGGTGGCTCTCCTTAACGGTCAAAATGAATATAAATCTACTTGGCATTTTTTAAATATTTACATAAATTACAGAGGCTGAATAGACCTCCATCAGTGACTGTTGAGGACTAGAGGAAAAATGGGAATGATGCTTCCAGACTCAGAATGTCACTTTATCAAAAATTTAAGAATGTCTGGAAAGACTGACCTCAATCTTCAGCACTATTCTATATTATTACTATGAGGATTCACGATCACTTAGAAAAATAAATGGAGACCCCTAGAAGCCAACACTGGTACACTAAAAGTCTGTCAGATTATTTTTCTGATTGACTGCTCAAAGTAAATCTCTTCAAAAGGAATTTGATGAGACTTTTCAGGTCATCTTCATGAAAAAGATCGTTAAGTATACACTTCATGGTAGTGCAAATAGTTTTTTTAAAAAATGATCATCATTATTAGGTATAAATAAGCTATAAGGATATATTATACAATGTGTGGAATATAGCAAATATTTTATAATAACTATAAATGAAGCATAAATATTAAAAATGGTAAACCACTTTACTATACACCTGTAGCTTATTATTTATCAACTATACTCCAATAAAAAATTTTAAAACAGACCATATGCTAAATCAGCAAATCTCAATAAATCTAAATTCATATTATATAGTATATGTTTGCTGAAAACAGAAATATCAATTTAGAAATTAATACTAAAAATATATATGAACATATTTGAAATGATTATAAACTAAAAAACATGCATTGAAATAAATCATAGGCAAAAGAAAAATTTACAAGGGAAATTAGAAAAAGCTTTGAGTTGAATGAAAATGAAATCAAAACATATCAGAATTTGTAGAAGGCAGATAGCACAACACTTAGCAAGAAATTTATAGGATTAAATGCTTTTTTAAAAAGTCTAAAATATGCTGTCTAAACTGCCATCTCATGAAGCTAAAAATAAAGAAATAAAACAGCAAGTTAAACCAGAATAAAAAGAGGAAAGGAAATAAATTTAAGAGTTGCAATCAGTGAATTAGAAAATAGAAAAACAATAGAGAAAATTTAATGAAAACAAACACAGGTTCTTTGAAAATATGAATAAACTGATGAACCTCTAGTTAATTGAAAGAAAACCTCTAGTCAATGAAAGAAAACAAATTAGAAATATGAGCGATAAAAGAGAGAGTACCATTATCAATCATATTGAATTTATAGGAAAAGGAGCATGTCAAGGCTGTATATTGTCATCCTGTTTATTTAACTTATATGCAGAGTACATCCTGAGAAACGCTGGACTGGAAGAAACACAAGCTGGAATCAAGATTGCCGGAAGAAATATCAATAACCTCAGATATGCAGATGACACCACCCTTATGGCAGAAAGTGAAGAGGAACTTAAAATGCCTCTTGATGAAGGTGAAAATGGAGAGTGGAAAAGTTGGTTTAAAGCTCAACATTCAGAAAACAAAGATCATGGCATGTGGTCCCATCACTTCATGGGAAATAGATGGGGAAACAGTGGAAACAGTGTCAGACTTTATTTTTCTGGGCTCCAAAATGACTACAGATGGTGACTGCAGCCATGAAATTAAAAGACGCTTACTCCTTGGAAGGAAAGTTATGACCAACCTAGATAGCATATTCAAAAGCAGAGACATTACTTTGCCAACAAAAGTTCGTCTAGTCAAGGCTATGGTTTTTCCTGTGGTCATGTATGGATGTGAGAGCTGGACTGTGAAGAAGGCTGAGCGCCAAAGAATTGATGCTTTTGAACTGTGGTGTTGGAGAAGACTCTTGAGAGTCCCTGGGACTGCAAAGAGATCCAACCAGTCCATTCTGAAGGAGATCAGCCCTGGGATTTTTTTGGAAGGAATGATGCTAAAGCTGAAACTCCAGTACTTTGGCCACCTCATGTGAAGAGTTGACTCATTGGAGAAGACTCTAATGCTGGGAGGGATTGTGGGCAGGAGGAGGAGGGGACGACAGAGGATGAGATGGTTGGATGGCATCACTGACTCGATGGACGTGTGTTTGAGTGAACTCCCGGAGTTGGTGATGGACAGGGAGGCCTGGCGTGCTGCGATTCATGGGGTTGCAAAGAGTCGGACACGACTGAGCGACTGATCTGATCTGATCTGATCTGATGGCAAAAAACCACTACAATATTGTAATTAGCCTCCAATTAAAATAAATAAACAAAATTTTAAATATATTTTTAATTTTCATGAATTCAACTTGTCTTTTAATATTTTTTATTTTGTTGCCTGTGACATTGGGCTTCTTATGTCTTCTTGATTTAGTAGGTCATATGTTTCTACAGGGGGAAGGCAATGGCACCCCACCCCAGTACTTTTGCCTGGAAAACCCCATGGACGGAGGAGCCTGGTGGGCTCCAGTCTGATTTATCCATTTCTTCTATATTGTCAAATATTTTCACGTATAATTGTTAATACTCATTTCTGCTAATCATTTTTATTTGTGTGGGATTAGCTATAATATCGCAGAAGGCAATGGCAACCCACTCCAGTACTCTTGCCTGGAAAATCCCATGGGTGAAGGAGTCTGGTAGGCTGTAGTCCATGGGTTCGCAAAGAGTTGGACATGACTGAGCGACTTTACTTTCACTTTTCACTTTCATGCATTGGAGAAGGAAATGACAACCCACTCCAGTGTTCTTGCCTGGAGAATCGGGGGATCCTGATGGGCTGCCGTCTATGGAGTCACACAGAGTTGGACACGACTGAAGTGACTTAGCAGCAGCAGCAGCAGCAGCTGTAATATCTTCCTCAATTCTTTGTTTTCTCTGAGTCTTCTCTCTCTTAATTTTGGTCCAACTAAAAGTTTGTCAATTTTGTTTATCTTTTCAATAAACCAACTCAATTTTGTCAAATTGTTTAAGAGTATTTCTACTACTTATTTCATTTATTTCTGCTCTAATCTGTATTATTTCTTTTACTTCTCTTGACTTTAGGCTTAGTTTGTTTTCTTTTTTCTAGTTCCCTGACCCACATGTTAGCTTATTTGATAACTTTCTTCCTTATTTAATACAGGCATTTATTAATACACATGCCCATTTAAGAACTGATTTTGCTATATCCAATAAGTTTTTGTGTGTTGTATTTTCATTTTTGTCTTGAGAAATTTTCTAATTTCTCTTTTGATTTCTTCCTTGACTCAATGATTAAGAGTGTGTTGTTTAATTTCCATGCATTTTCCCAATTTCCTTTTGTTATTTATTTCTAGTTTTATTCCATGTGGGATCAAATCAAGTGTCTGTAAGCATGTAACTAGATAAATAAATTGTTATGCAGTCATATAATGATTTATAATAACAATGAAAATGAATAAATAACTGCATACAACTACATACAATGAATGAATATTTCAAACATAATATTTAGTGAAAAACCACAGCATATGATTCAGATAAACTTAATCTATGGGGTTAGAAGTAAGAATGGTAGTTGCTTTTGAAAAAGGGTGGAGGTAGTAACTGGGAGATACTGAAGAATGACGCTGATGTGCTAGCAATGCTCTATTTCCTAATCTGGGAAGTGGCCATATAAGTGTATTAACTTTTTAATAATTCATTGAGTTCTTATATTTGTACTTTGTACAATTCAATAAAAAATTAAATATATATAAACACCAAAGTAGACAAGTATTATTAGCAGGTTTACTGGAAGGGAATCATTTTCTGGATTTCAGATTTAGATGTAGAACTGTACAAGTGACTACAAATGATAAAGTTCTTTGGAATGTTAGTATAGTGGGCCAGAGAGAGAAAGAGAGAGGTTTGAGAAATATGGAGTTCCTTGAAATTTGAACTTGGAATGTGCCCCTTTTGGTATCATTCAAACTTTTGAAACAGGGAGGAATTATTACAGTAGTGTAAATTGAAATAATGGTTAAAATTCTTGATGGAAACTGTCTTGTAACTCTGAATCAAAACTCTTTGGGGCTGCCACTTCATGAACGCTGGTGGTCCTAGGGATTCCCACGTGGCACCAGGGGTCAAGAGCCCACCTGCCAATGCAGGAGACATAAGAGACGTGAGTTCAATCCCTGGGTCAGGAAGACCCGCTGGAGAAAGGCATGGCAACCCACTCCAGTATTCTTGCCTGGATCACGATTCCCATGATCAGAGGAACCTGGAGGGCTATAGTACATAGTGTTGCAAAGAGTTAGACATGAATGAAGTGGCACACAGGCATGGACTGTAGCTCACCAGGCTCCTCTGTCCATGGGATTTCCCAGTCAGGAATACTCGAGCATGTTGCCATTTTATTCTCCAGGGGATCTTTCCAAATCAGGAATCTAACCCACGTCTCTTAAGTCTCCTGCTTTTGGCAGGCGGGTTATCTACCACTAGTGCCACCTGGGAAGCCCCCATTAGCACTTCTTAAAATTAGACATTTTAAATATTACAACTCTATCTCACTGGTTCAATTGTATATGCAAATAGTTTCAGTGCTATATACCTTCTATTTTAGAGCAATCACCCTAACTTTAAGACAGAAGGTATATGCTACCCATTTTTCAATATAGATATCCAGGATGTAGTATAAGATTTTTTTTTTTTTTTTTTTTGAGTAACAAATCATCTTGATATTTTGGACATTATTTTTAATTCTAAATGCTTTTATTCTGTTCTTCCAAGTCTTACTGTCTTTCCCATAGACAGCAGAGGGTTTCAAGAAATGTTCCATCATCATTCTTTTATTTTTTTTTATTTTGAGAAATAGTATTCTTTTTATCATGTATAACTTGCTCATATTTCAAGTATGATTTCTATTATACACATACTGATGAAATTTCATTTCTAATATCACAATTACTATGGAATCGCACAAGAGTTATAATTTAAATATGTTAATGTTCTAATGAAAATTCTTTAGGTGATTTCTGCTCTATCGGATTTTAGGAGATCCTGCTATGCTAACCAATATATAATTTTTGACACTGGCAGGAAAAAAAATCTCATGATTAAATATGTATGAGAGGATGTGATAGGTAACCTAAAAAATCAATTGAGAGAAATTATTAGTATGCACTATTATTACAAATCCAAGATAATCTGAATTTGTGAAAAATCTGAGTCAGAATTTCCTAAAGTACATCCTATGTTATTCTAATAACTAGCAAAAAAAGTTGGTGTTTTCCAGAACACTGAATGTAAAATGTTGATCCAAGTAAGTAACTAAAAAGGTGACAATATGACCTCAAATTTGGAAAGACTCTTAAAGCAGTGTTTCTCAAAATCTCCTGAGATATATGCTAAAAATGCAGACAGGGCTCTACTTCAGAGATATTGAATAAGGCTTCTATATTTTAACAGGCATCTCTAAGAATTCTGATTTACACTAAAGCTTGACAAGTATTGTCTTAGAAAACCACAATCTAATGTGACTCTCTCGTTTTTTAAATGGAGACCTGAGATTACCACATACCTGGTTAAAAGAGAGACAGAATGTTAACTGAGCTTTTCCAGACATTTAATCTTTTCATAATGCCATGATACTCTCTATAGCAATCTATCATTCACCAATACTTATACAAATAATATTGTATTTTACTCTTTCAACATCCCAAAAGATAAGAAGTTCAGGTTATTATTTATCCCCATCACACAGACAATATCCCTGTGCATGTATAGATATTCATGTAATCATTATTTTTAATAAACTGACACTTGGAGTAATTAACTTAAGCCACAGCCACTCTTTCTTCCCTGGATGTGAGGGTGGAAGTGGGCACAGGAGAGGGGGCTGGAAGTTATCACCCTTTAGTCCCCTGGTTGGTTCCTATGGCAATGAGCCTACCATTCTGAAACTATCTAGGGTCTTCCAGCTACCAATCATCTCATTATCATAAACTAAGATAAGTTTTGAAAGGGGCTTGTTATATATAACAAAAGATGCTTCTAACACCTCTATCACTCAGAATATTCCAAGGGTTCTTAGATCAAGTATTGCTAGCTTGCTTTGTTTCAGTCTTGTCCAACTCTTTGCAGCCCTAGGGACTGTAGCCTGCCAGGCTCCTCTGTCCATGTGATTCTCCAGGCAAGAATAGTAGAGTGGGTTGCCATTTCCTACTCCAAGGGATCTTCCCAGGGATCGAACTTACATCTCTTTTGTCTCCTGCACTGGCAGGCAGATTCTTTACCACTGGTACCACCTAGCAAGCCCACAATATCACATGTGCCAAAATTTAAAAAAAGAAAATAAGAAACTTCAGAAAAGCTTGCTTTCCAGCTGGTTCTAGCTATTTTCACCATAAGAATCTTCGCCACAGAAGTTTCTCCACACAATTAATTTGCCATAAGGCAATTTGGTCCTAAATGAGAAAATAACTGGTTGATAGTTGGGTTTCAAGGAGAAGGCAATGGCACCCTACTCCAGTACTCTTGCCTGGAAAATCCCATGGATGGAGAAGCCTGATAGGCTACAGTCCATGGGGTCATGAAGAGTTAGACACGACTGAGCGACTTCACTTTCACTTTTCACTTTAGTGCATTGGAGAAGGAAATGACAACCTACTCCAGTGTTCTTGCCTGGAGAATCCCAGGGACCGGGGAGCCTGGCGGGCTGCTGTCTATGGGGTCGCACAGAGTCCGACACGACTGAAGTGACTTAGCAGCAGCAGCAGCAGCAGTTTGGTTTCATTTCTCCATTGATGCAATATTACCACTTTTATATTCTATAAATCTTGAACCCCATAATGGGCTATACAGTGATGAGTTGACATGATGGGATTAAATTAGTGAATAAGAACTATGAGTATTGACTTAATAGAAAATACCATAGTAAGAAAACTTACTGAAAGTGTGAAATGCTATGCTATGCTATGCTAAGTCACTTCAGTCATGTCCAACTCTGTGTGACCCCATAGACGGCAGCCAGCAGGCTCCCCGTCCCTGGGATTCTCCAGGCAAGAACACTGGAGTGGGTTGCCATTTCCTTCTCCAATGCATGAAAGAGAAAAGTGAAAGCGAATTCGCTCAGTCGTGTCCGACTTTTAGCAACCTCATGGACTGCAGCCTACCAGGCTCCTCCTTTCATGGGATTTTCCAGGCAAAAGTACTGGAGTGGGGTGCCATCGCCTTCTCCGGAAAGTGTGAAATAAGACAGTATAAAAGCCATATTGCATACTATACTAGAAAAATGATAATATATCAGTTTGTAAATCCTTCGGTGAGTAGTCATCTCTCCCACCCATCAAAACCAAAAGTTTACCAAGCAATAATAAATATACAAGTGGCATAGTTGTGAGGAATCTGCCTGTCAATGCAGGAGGCTGAAGAGATACCAGTTTGATCCCTGGGTTGGGAAGATGCCATGGAGAAGGGAATGGCTACCTACTCCAGTATTCCTGCCTGGAGAATCCAATAAACAGAGGAGCCCTGTGGGCTACGGCCTGTAGGGTGGCAAAGAGTCAAACATGACTATAAGTGACTTAGAACAAACACACAGACAACAAATGTCAAAGAGGTGGCTAGTAATTCACAACAGTCTTCAACAAGATTAATTATTGATTCTTATGATAATTTACATATAACAGCTTGTTCTCTAATGCTTTGTTTACCAAATTTATCATGCAATATTAGAAGTTGGAGACAAGAGAACAATCAAGTGCTTTCTCTGCCCCCCCCAATAAGAAATGACAACATGATTTTTGATGACTATGTTTGTTTAAAATAATTCAATTTTTTATGTAATTATTGGCTATATTCCCCACACTGTAAATTTCATAAGTATGACTCATTTGTTTTCTAATTGAAAGTTTGTACCTCTTAATCACCCTTACCTATTTCTTTCCTCTTAATCTCCTTACCTATTTCTTGCCTCTATACAGTCAGCAAAAACAAGACTAGGAGCTGACGGTGGCTCAGACCATGAACTCCTTATTGACAAATTCACTCTTAAATTGAAGAAAGTAGGGAAAACCACTAGACCATTCAGGTATGACCTAAATCAAATCCCTTATGATTATACAGTGGAAGTGAGAAATAGATCTAAGGGCCTAGATCTGATAGATAGAGTGCCTGATGAACTATGGAATGAGGTTCATGACATTGTACAGGAGACAGGAATCAAGACCATCCCCATAGAAAAGAAATGCAAAGAAGCAAAATGGCTGTCTGGGGAGGCCTTACAAATAGCTGTGAAAAGAAGAGAATCAAAAAGCAAAGGAGAAAAAGAAAGATATAAACATCTGAATGCAGAGTTCCAAAGAATAGCAAGAAGAGATAAGAAAGCCTTCTTCAGCGATCAATGCAAAGAAATAGAGGAAAACAACAGAATGGGAAAGACTAGAGATCTCTTCAAGAAAATCAAAGATACCAAAGGAATATTTCATGCAAAGATAGGCTCGATAAAGGACAGAAATGGTATGGACCTAACAGAAGCAGAAGATATTAAGAAGAGATTGCAAGAATACACAGAAGAACTGTACAAAAAAGATCTTCATGACCCAGATAATCACGATGGCATGATCACAGACCTAGAGCCAGACATCCTGGAATGTGAGTTCAAGTGGGCCTTAGGAAGCATCACTACGAACAAAGCTAGTGGCGGTGATGGAATTCCAGTTGAGCTATTCCAAATCCTGAAAGATGATGCTGTGAAAGTGCTGCACTCAATATGCCAGCAAATTTGGAAAACTCAGCAGTGGCCACAAGACTAGAAAAGGTCCGTTTTCATTCCAATCCCAAAGAAAGGCAATGCCAAAGATGCTCAAACTACCGCACAATTGCACTCATCTCACACGCTAGTAAAGTAATGCTCAAAATTCTCCAAGCCAGGCTTCAGCAATATGTGAACCGTGAACTTGCTGATGTTCAAGCTGGTTTTAGAGAAGGCAGAGGAACCAGAGATCAAATTGCCAACATCTGCTGGATCATGGAGAAAGCAAGAGAGTTCCAGAAAAACATCTATTTCTGCTTTATTGACTATGCCAAAGCCTTTGACTGTGTGGATCACAACAAACTTTGGAAAATTCTGAAAGAGATGGGAATACCAGACCACCTGATCTGCCTCTTGAGAAATTTGTATGCAGGTCAGAGAGCAACAGTTAGAACTGTACATGGAACAACAGACTGGTTCCAAATAGGAAAAGTAGTACATCAAGGCTGTATATTGTCACCCTGTTTATTTAACTTATATGCAGAATACATCATGAGAAACGCTGGACTGGAAGAAACACAAGCTGGAATCCAGATTGCCAGGAGAAATATCAATAGCCTCAAATATGCAAATGACATCACCCTTATGGCAAAAAGTGAAGAGGAACTAAAAAGCCTCTTGATGAAAGTGAAAGTGGAGAGTGAAAAGTTGGCTTAAAGCTCAACATTCAGAAAACGAAACTCATGGCATCCAGTCCCAACACTTCATGGGAAATAGATGGGGAAACAGTGGAAACAATGTCAGCCTTTATTTTTCTGGGCTCCAAAATCACTGCAGATGGTGACTGCAGCCATGAAATTAAAAGACGCTTACTCCTTGGAAGGAAAGTTATAACCAACCTAGATAGCATATTCAAAAGCAGAGACATTACTTTGCCAACAAAGGTTCGTCTAGTCAAGGCTATGGTCTTTCCTGTGGTCATGTATGGATGTGACAGTTGGACTGTGAAGAAAGCTAAGCACCGAAGAATTGATGCTTTTGAACTGTGGTGTTGGAGAAGACTCTTGAGAGTCCCTTGGACTGCAAGGAGATCCAACCAGTCCATTCTGAAGATCAGTCCTGGGTGTTCTTTGGAAGGAATGATGTTGAAGCTGAAACTCCAGTACTTTGGCCACCTCATGCAAAGAGTTGACTCATTGGAAAAGACTCTGATGCTGGGAGGGATTGGGGGCAAGAGGAGAAGGGGACGACAGAGGATGAGATGGCTGGATGGCATCACTGACTCGATGGACGTGAGTCTGAGTGACCTCCGGGGGTTGGTGATGGACAGGGAGGCCTGCTGTGCTGCGATTCATGGGGTCGCAAAGAGTCGGACACCACTGAGAACTGATCTGATCTGATGCTGAATATATTATCATATGCCTGTTGGCCATCTATATGTCTTTGTAAAAATGTCTGTCCAGAACCTCTTCCCATTTTTTAATGGGGTAGTTTAGTATTTCTGATGTTGAATTGTATGAGTTCTTTGTATATTTTGGCTATTAACCCCTTTCCCAGGTAGATTGCTTATCTCCGCTTTATTAAGTTCTTCTGTGGTTTTATTTTGTTCCTTCTTTTGGAACATAATTCTTTGTCTCCTCATTTTGCCTGATCTGCTGTTCTCATTTATGTATTTGGGCAGTTGGTAGCATTTCGTCATCTTAGAGAAATGGCTTTATGTAGAACATATACAAATAACTCATACAACCTACCCCACAAGGTGATGTCTGGTGCAAAACCCTTGGGTGTCCTGGGTATAATACTGGCCCAGTTGTGTGCAGAGCTAGGTCCCAGGGTAGCCAGCTGCAGGGCCAGGTTCTTGTAGCTAGTAACAGCCTACTGGGGGGCAAGGTTTTTTTCTGACATGGGTTTTCTAACAGCTGGGTCTCAGGGTAGCTGGCTGCCGCATCTAGCAAGTCCTAGAGCTGGTATTAGACTGATGCTGTGTGACTGGGGCTAGGTCATGAGGTGGTTGACTGAGTGGGCCAAAGTGTCCTGGATCTCGTTTCTGCCTGCTGGTGTGCCAGTCTGGGCGCTGAACATCCCAGGATGCTACATGCCTGCTGGTGGGTGAAGCTAGGGTTGGAGTGAGTGCTGGCCCAGTGGTGAGCAGAGCTGGGTCCAGGCATCTGGTCACAAGGCCTATGTCTCCCACACCTGTAGTAGGTTTTTCAATGGTGGGACCCAGGGCCCAGAGGGTCCGGAGTTATTGCTGGGTCACTGGTGGCTAAAGCCATGTCCTAGGATATCTGGCTGTGTGGTTTGTGGGTTCCAGCATTTTTTTTTTGCCTCACAGGTGGGTGGAGCTGGGGCCCAAGAGGTGCCAGGGTTGGTGCCCACACTCTGGTCTCTGAAGCTTGGTCCAAGGGCTAGTGTCAGTCCACTGATGAATAGAACCAGGTCTTAGAGCAACTTTTGGCATAGTGGTAGGCCAGTGGGGTCCAGTCTGGTGACTGGCTATAAGGCTCTGGAAATCCAGGGCTAATGCCAGCACACTGGTGGATGGGGCTGGGTCCTGGACCATCTGATAGGCAGGACTGGGTCCTAGTGTTAATGAGCTAAAGAGAAGATTCCAATATGATGCTTGGCAGCACCAGTGTCCTCATGATAGGATGAGATCCCCAAAATGGTTGCTACCAGTGTCTGTGTCTACAGGGTGAGCTCCAATTGTCCGCTGCTTCTCTTGGAGTATCAGCAAGATCAGCAGGTGGGTATGACCCAGGCTCCTTTCCAATTACTGCTTCTATGTTGAGCCTTAGATCATGTGAAATTTTGTGTGCACAGTTTAAAAGCAGAGTCATGGTTTCCTACAACTCTTTCACTCTCCCAAAAGCAAGTCACAGTGGTCTTCATAGTCAAATGTTCTGGGGGCACCTCTTACTAGTGCAAGACCCTATGCTGGGGAATCTGAGTGGGACTCACACCCCTCAGTCCTAGGGGAAAACCTATGCAATTTTAATTATCCCTCCATTTTTAGGTCACTCACCCAAGGGTATAGGGTGTTGACTATCCTGCAACTCTGCCTCTCCTACCCATCTCATTGTAGTTCCTTCTTTATATCTTTGGATGTAGAAGATTGTTTCTGCTCAAGTCATTCTCATAGACAGTTGCTCTGTAAGTAGTTGTAATTTTGGTATGCCTATGTGAGGAGGTGAGCTCTGGGTCTTCCTACTCTACCACCTTGGCCACACGTGTCTCTGCCTGTCTTTTTTTTTTTATTTTTAATATTTTGTGTGTGTGTGTGTGTGTGTGTGTGTGTACTCAATCATGTCCAACTCTTTGGGACCCCATGGACCATAGCCCACCAGGCTCCTCTGTCCATGGAATTTTCCAAGCAAGAATAGTCAAATGGGTTGTTGCTTTCTGCTCCCAGAGGTCTTCCTGACCCAGGGATCAAACCCAAGTCTCTTGCATTTCCTGCATTGATAGCTTCGTTCTTTACCACTATACCACCTGGGGAGCCCTTTGTATTTTACAGCAAATTGCGTTATGGCTATTTAGCTGTGCAGTGAAACTACATGCAGGAAAACTTCTTGCAGCACAGATGTTTTTAACAAAAATTCTAGACACGTTTCCAGACCATATCTATATCTATCTGTATGTATTATATGTATATCTACCTCTATCATCATATAACCCTCTTATTCATAAAATTAGTCCATACAATAAAACTATTGCTCTATATTTGACCTTTGTCATTTTGGGAAATTAAAGCTTGTTACAGATGTATCATTTAGTTTCATCATTTATGACCCACCTAGGTTCAGACTTAACTTGTTGGCCATATTTAAGTGTGCTTCCAACACCAAATCCAGAATGTTCTTGACACTGAGAGACTCATGACCACCGTTCTGAGTGGTTCTCTTATAGATCCCCCTCCTGATTGGCTAAAAGAGAGGGATAAATGCAGCTTTCTCTTTTTCCATAAAACACGGACAAGCACATGAAATGTTTTCTCCTGTTATTTGTGTTCCTCCAACCTCAATGATTATGTAGCATTTCAGCATTCTCCACAAATATGGTCTATCAGTATCACTAACAGTTCAGTTACTCAGTCATGTCTGACTCTTTGCGACCCAATGGACTGCAGCATGCCAGGCCTCCCTGTCCATCACCAACACCCAGAGCTTATTCAAACTCATGCCTATCGAGTCAGTGATGTCATCCAATCATCTTATCCTCTGTCATCCCTTTCTCCTCCCAGCTTCAATCTTTCCAGCATCAGGGTTTTTTTCCTGATGGAAAAAAACTGAGTTACTTTTTTGCATAAGGTGACCAAAGTATTGGAGTTTCAGCTACAGCATCAGTCCTTCCAATGAATATTCAGAACTGATTTCCTTTAAGATGGACTGGCTGGATCTCCTTGCAGTCCAAGGGACTCTCAATCAAAAGTCTTCTACAGCACCACAGTTCAAAAGCATCAAATCTTCAGCACTCAGCTTTCTTTATAGTCCAACTTTCACATTCACACACAACTACTGGAAAAACCATAGCTTTGACTAGATGGACTTTTCTTGCCAAAGTAATGTCTCTGTTTTTTAATATGCTGTCTAGGTTGGTCATAGCTTTTCTTCCAAGGAGTAAGAGTCTTTTAATTTCATGGCTGTAGTCACCATCTGCAGTGATTTTGGAGCTCCCCCAAAATAAAGTCTCTCACTATTTCCATTGTTTCCCCATCCATTTGCCATGAAGTGATGGGACTGGATGCCATGATCTTAGTTTTCTGAATGTTCAGTTTTAAGCCAGCTTTTTCACTCTCCTCTTTCACTTTTATCAAGAGGCTCTTTAGTTCCTCCTCACTTTCTGCCATAAGAGTAATGTCATCTGCATATCTGAGGTTATTGATATTTATCCCAGCAATCTCAATTCCAGCTTGTGCTTCATCCAGCCTGACATTTTGCAGGATGTACTTTGCATATAAGTTAAATAATCAAGGTGACAATATGCAGCCTTTCCCGATTTGGAACCAGTCTGTTTTTCCAAGTCCAGTTCTAACTGTTGTTTCTTGACCCGCATACAGATTTCTCAGCAAGCCGGTAAGGTACCCGGTATTCCCATTTCTTGAAGAATTTTATATAGTTTGTTGAAATCCACAAAGTCAAAGAATTTTATGTAGTCAATAAAGCAGAAGTAGATGTTTTTCTGGAACTCTTGCTTTTTTGATGATCCAGTGGATGTTGGCAATTTGATCTCTGGTTCCTCTGCCTTTTTAAAACCAGCTTGAACATCTGGAAGTTCATGGTTCATGTACTGCTGAAGCCTGGCTTGGAGGATTTTGAGCAGTACTTTGCTACTGTGTGAGATGAGTGCAATTGTGTAGTAGTTTGAGCATTCTTTGGTATTGCCTTTCTTTGGGATTGGAATGAAAACTGACATTTTCCAGTCCTATAGCCAGTGCTGAGTTTTCCAAATTTGCTGACATATAGAGTGCAGCACTTTCACAGCATCATCTTTTAGGATTTGAAAGAGCTCAGCTGGAATTCCATCACCTCCACTAGCTTTGTTCATAGTGATGCTTCCCAAGGCCCAGTTGACTTCTCATTCCAGGATTCTGGCTATAGGTGAATGATCACACCATCATCGTTATCTGGGTCATGAAGATCTTTTTTGTTTATTTCTTCTGTGTATTCTTGCCACCTCTTCTTACTATCTTCTGCTTCTGTTAGATCCATACCTTTTCTCTTCTTTATTGTGCCCATCTTTGCATGAAATATTCCCTTGGTATCTCTAATTTTCCTGAAGAGATCTCTAGTCTTTTCCATTCTATTGTTTTTCTCTGTTTCTTTGCATTGCTCACTGAGGAAGGCTTTCTTATCTCTCCTCGCTTTTCTTTGGAACTCTGCCTTCAGATGGGTATAGCTTTCCTTTTCTCCTTTGCCTTTAGCTTCTCTTCTTTTCTCAGCTATTTATAAGGCCTCCTCAGACAACCATTTTGCTGTTTTGCATTCCTTTTTATTGGAGATCGTCTTGATCACTGCCTCCTGTACAATGTCATAAACCTCTACCCATAGTTCTTCAGGCACTCTGTCATCAGATCTAATCCCTTGAATCTATCTGTCACTTCCACTGTATAATCATAAGGGATTTGACCTAGGTCATACTTGAATGGTCTAGTGGTTTTTCCCTACTTTCTTCAATTTAAGTCTAAATTGTGCAATAAGAAGTTCATGGTCTGATCCACAGTTAGCTTCCAGTCTTGTTTTTGCTGACTGTATAGAGTTTCTCCATCTTTGGGTGGCTCAGATGGTAAAGTGTCTGCCTGCAATACAGGAGACGCACGTTCAATCCCTGGGTCAGGAAGATCACTTGGAGAAGAAAATGGCAACTCACTTCAGTAATCTTGCCTGGAAAATTCCATGGACAGAGGAGCCTGGTAGGCTCCAGTCCATGGGGTGGCAAAGAGTTGGACATGAATGAGTGACTTCACTTTCTTTATTTTTTCCTTCTTTGGCTGCAGAGATGATAATCCATCTGATTTTGGTATTGACAATGTGGTGATGTCCATGTGTAAGGTCTTCTCTTGTGTTGTTGGAAAGGGGTATTTGATATGACCAGTGCATTCTCTTGGCAAAACTCTGTTAGCCTTTGCCCTGCTTCGTTTTGTACTCCAGGTCCAAATTTTCCTGTTACCCCATGTATCTCTTTACTTCCTACTTTTGCATTCCAGTCCCCTATAATGAAAAGGACATCTTTTTGGATGTTAGTTCTAGAAGATCTTGTAGGTTCATAGAACCATTCAACTTCAGTTTCTTATGCATTATTGGTCCAGGCACAGACTTGGATTATTCTAATATTGAATTGTTTGCCATGGAAACAAAGAGAGTTCATTCTGTTGTTTTTGAGCTTTCATCCAAGTACTACATTTCAGACTCTTTTGTTAACTATGAGGGCTACTCCATTTCTTCTAAGGAAGTCTTGCCCACAGTAGTAGATATAATGGTCATCTGAGTTAAATTCACTCATTCCAGTCCATTTTAGTTCCTGGATTCCTAAAGTGTCAATGCTTATTCTTGCTATCTCCTGTTTGACAACTTCCAATTTACTTTGATTCATGGACCTAACGTTCCAGGTCCTATGCAATAGTGCTCTTACAGCATTGGACATTACTTCCATCACCAGCCACAGCCACAACTGGGTACTGTTTTTGTCTCTTCATTCTTTCTGGAGTTATTTCTCCACCAATCTCCAGTAGCATATTGGGCACCTACCAACCTGGGTAGTTCATCATTCGGTGTCCTATGTTTTTGCCTTTTCATACTGTTCATTGGGTTCTCAAGGCAAGAATATTGAAGTGGTTTGCTGTTCCCTTCTCCAGTGGACCATGTTTTGTCAGAACTCTCCACCATGACCTGCCATCTTGGGTGGCCCTACATTGCATGGCTCATAGTTTGATTGAGTTAGACAAGGCTGTGGTCCATGTGATCAGATTGGTTAGTTTTCTGTGGCTGTGGTTTTCAGTCTGTCTGCTCTCTGATGGAGAAGGATAAGAGGCTTATGGAAGTTTCCTAATGGGAAAGACTGACTGAAGGGAAACTGAGTCTTGTTCTGATGGTAGGGCCATGCTCAGTAAATCTTTAATCTAATTTTATGTTAATGGGTGGGGCTGTGTTCCCTCCCTGCTATTTGACCTGAGGCCAAACTATGGGGGAGCTAATGAAAATAATGGTGACCTCCTTCAAAATGTCCCATGCAGGCACTACAGCAGTCAGTGCCCCCTACCCTGCAGCTGGCCACTCCCGACCCACACCTCCACCAGAGACTCCTGGATACTCACAGGCAAGTCTGGGTCAGTCTCTTGTGGAGTCACTGCTCCTTTCTCCTGGTCCTGGTGCACACAAGGTTTTGTCTGTGCCTTCCAAGAATCTATTTCCTTAGGCCTTTGTAAGTACTGGCAGCTCTATGATGGGGTTATTGGTGACCTCCTCCAATAGGACTTATGCCATACCCAGATCTGCTGCACCCAGAGTCCCTGCCTCTGCAGCAGGCCAGTGCTGATCCATACCTCTGCAGGAGACACTCAAACACTGTTCTGGTTGAGTCTCTGTGGGGTCTCTGGGTCCTGGTGTGCAAAAGGTTTGTTTGATCCCTCCAAGTGTCTCTGGTGGGTATGGGGTTTGATTCTAAATGTGACTTCACCCCTCCTACCATCTTGCTTGGACTTCTCCTTTACCCTTGGACATGAGGTATCTTTTTTTGGTGGAATCCAACATTCTCCTGTAGACGGTTATTCAGCAACAAGTTGTAATTTTGGAGTTCTCGTAGAAGTTGAGCGCATGTCATTCTACTCTGCCATCTTGTGATCAACACATGGTCTAACACCTTGCTTTGGGAGGCAGAGATTCTTTTTGCCTCTCTTTATATTGGTCTCAGTTTTGGGGCTTTCTGATAAAAATCTGAGAATAAAGTACAATGATTCTCCATTCATATCCTCATCTTATTCCTAAGAATAAGAAGCTGTATTGGGTGGTTTGAGCATATTCAAAAGCAGAGGCATTACTTTACCAACAAAGGTTCACCTAGTCAAGGCTATGGTCTTTCCTGTGGTCATGTATGGATGTGAGAGATGGACTGTGAAGAAGGCTGAGCACCGAAGAATTGATGCTTTTGAACTGTGGTGTTGGAGAAGACTCTTGAGAGTCCCTTGGACTGCAAGGAGATCCAACCAGTCCATTCTGAAGGAGATCAATCCTGGAATTTCTTTGGAAGGAATGATGCTAAGGCTGAAACTCCAGTATTTTGGTCACCTCATGTGAAGAGTTGACTCATTGGAGAAGACTCTGATGCTGGGAGGGATTGAGGGCAGGAGGAGAAGGGGACGACAGAGGATGAGATGGCTGGATGGCATCACTGACTTGATGGGTGTGAGTCTGGGTGACCTCCGGGAGCTGGTGATGGACAGGGAGGCCTGGCGTGCTGCAGTTCATGGGGTCGCAGAGAGTCGGACACGACTGAGTGACTGATCTGATCTGATCTGATCTGATTTTAAAATTAGTACAACGCACAGTGGCAAGGGCTTCCCTGGTGGCTCAGAGGGTAAAGCGTCTGCCTCAGGGCATGAGACCCAGGTTCAATGCCTGTGTCAGGAAGATCCCCTGGAAAAGGACATGGCAACCCCACTCCAGTATTCCTGCATACAGAATCCCATGGATGGAGGAGCCTGGTGGGCTATATATATATATACATATAGTCCATGGGGTCACAGAGAGTTGGACACGACTGAGCGACTTCACTTTTAGTGGTTAAGGGTACCAATTTCAGAGTTAGGTTTAAATCCAGGCTCCTCCACTTATTAGACATGTGACATCTAGCAATTTTCTTATAACCTCTGTGCCTTGGGGGATAATACCTATTTCAGAGGGTTATTATAAAGACTAACTGGAATAATATTTGCAAAGCAATTAAAATAGTGTCTGGTATAGAATAAGTGTTCAATAGAGAACAAATTCTAAATATTAATTAAATAAGTAAACAGAAGTATGATACTTTTACCTTTGACATTTTGCCTTTTGTCTTTGACACCCCAAAATTATTTACTTATTAGGGTTTGGGCCTGAAAGCCTGAACTTTTGTCTCCTTATTCAATTTTCACATCCAACAGTTTTATGACACTTAGTCAACAATATAGGTAAGGCCCTACCTATAACATGCAATCCAATGCTTTCCATCTCTTCAACTTATACCCTGGCATGTTATGCCATATTTTTTAAATTTATTATTTCTGTTTCTTTTGCTTTAAACCAGGACAACAGTCAGAATTATACTCCTAAATGGGTGAACTGCTTTCAAAAGAATGTTCTTGGGAATATATCAAATTTTCATCTAAGGTTATTTATTGAGACAGGCAGGAAATTGAAAGCCCACGAGACATAAAGTGAGGAAAAGATGAAACAACTTAATATATATTATACTTTCTCTCTTTAGAGTTTTAAAATCTGTATGCATGAATAGGGTACAGTTGGACTCTAAAATCTAGTCTGAGTGCATTTAAACTGTTGATATACAATAAATATTTACAATATCAATAAATTCAACTTAACCTAAAGCCCTTCTAAAGTGTCCATTTCTCTCTAGAGTCAGTTTCTGAGCATGTCTTTTCTATATATTTATCATTAGATATAATTTCATTCTAAAGTTAAAATTAACTAGCTAATGTTGAAAGCCAAATGTACAACATTGTCTTCAATGTATAAATAAAGCTATAACATTCTTTTTCTGAGATGATGTGACATCTGACCGTCAGTTATATGTATGTGGAAAATGTGCAAAAGGTAAAAACAAAACAAAAAAACCATAAAGTCAGTGAATGAGAGTTAGGAAAACTCAAGAAAGAATAACAGTAATCTTCATAGTCTCTAAATGTATAGTTTGTGAAGGCAAAATCATTACAACACTGTATCATTAGGGTAGACCACAAAGGGCAGCTTGAACCAAAGATCTTTCTGATGAGACATAATAACTTCTCTAAGAACATGTGCAGGTTGAATTTAGAACTGCTACACTAAATTCTCTAGCTGCTTCAAATTCACAGCTGGAGTCAACCTGTCTAATCATATTGCTTGTCAGATAAATCTCCTTCCTGCAGCTATTCCACAACTGCATGGCAGTATGAATATACTTGCCTCAAATGTTCTGAAAGCAGAAGAGTATCTTATTTCTATCCTCCCTACTCTAAATCTACAATAAATAGGAAACACAGTAATTTTATAATTAGATTACTCTGTTTTATCTCCAATCCTGTATGTCAAAACACACACATTTCTTTGTTTAAAAACATAAGAAAATGGTCAAGATCTGATTGGTGGCAAAAGAGCAACTTCTAACATGTGCTGGATACTGGTAATTTCACTGATCATGTATAGCTGACACACAAAAAAATGTAATTACCCATTTCTGTTAATCTTGGCAATTTATTTAGTTTTATCCTGAACCAATTTTTCCTGAACCAATTTCCTCATGTTCATGAGAATTACTTTTTTGATTATATTGTTTTCTTAGGTCTTTGTGGGGGCACTAGAAAATCTCAGATTTCTGTTTGGTGTTTTGCTTAACCCTGCTTTTCTGTCTTTGAGAAATTGTAGAACACAGTAAGTCCAGGACTTAGAAAGGTTAAAGTTTTATACTATACAATGAGGGGTACAGAAGTCAAAAGAATAGCCCTTGAGCTAAGCAAATTCAGTTGTAAAGACTTTTATATATAAAGCATAACCACAGGGAAGACGCAAAGACATAAAGATCATGGATCATTTCACTCATGTATCCATATCAGTTAGTCCTGGGCTCAGCATATAACTTAACACTTACTTGTTGAATGGATTAATTACTATCAGAATACAAAGATGAGGTACATTCGACATACATGATGTAACATCAGATATAACATTGACTAATTACCCACATGGTACTCAATTTTGTCTTGTGAAATTTTCATGCAAGCTGTGTCAGCTTATCTGAAAGTGAAAGCAGAATGATATAAACTAGCATTTTTCAATGTTTTGAAAGGCTTTTAATAAATGTAAAATTTCATCTCTCTGCTTGAAAATTCTAAAATTCATTCCCCTTATATGTACATAGACAATCTTTGCTATTTTTGGCATATTTTCAGTAGCCAAGGAAGTTGTTAAGCTTTGTTTTCTATAGCATTTATGAAAACAATATTTCTATTCAGTCTCCAAAGATAAAATTGTATCAGAGTTTGGAATATGTATTTTGTAATGTTACCACAGGTGTTCATATTTTGTATACCTCATCACCACACACCTTGAGAAAGCTAGTAACTGGATCTGTAATCAAGAAATGTATGCAGGTTAAATGCCACTAAACCCAAACTGAAAAACATTTCCTTTGAAAAATATGGAAAGTTCAGTTGGAGGCAGTTAACTGTGATCTAATAGAAAAGGCTCTGGACTAGAGTAAGACAGTCCTGAGTTTAAATCTCAGCTCTACAACTTACTAGTTGTTTGATTTTGATGAATAGTTGTTTGATCTATGACTAATTGTTTGATTAAGCTGCTTAATCTTTTTAAGTCCATTTATCTATAAAATATAATCATATTAATTTTCTATATAAATTACCAGATATCTAGAGGGCATTCACTAATCAACATTTGAAGTTGAATAAAAGAACTGTTCCTCATCAGCGCTTACCCTAGTTCAGCTCTGTAACAAACTATGTAATTCTGATTATGTAAGTTCACTTCCCAAGGTTTAAATTTGTAATAAAACTAACATATTTTCCATATTTCCTCACAGGGTTATTGCAAGAACTACATGAAATAATTACTCATGATGTATTAGCTTTTCTCTCCTGTATTTCCTGTTTAAATGGAAGTAGCATATCATCTTATCTCTCTTGATTTATAATTATTGTGTTACAGGTTGACTTTCTTTGGAAGCAGATTGTAAAACAGTGTTATATGTTATAAAACATAAGAGAAGATTTAGGGAATGCTTTTAAGATCAACTGCCTACAGAAAAGATGAGAAGTAGGAGTGGGTAGTGGGAGAGGTTGAGCAGCCTAGATGGAAGTCTCAGTTGACTCTAAAGAGCTCTATGGAGATGAAAAGACAAAACAGAAACAGACTCACAGACTTTGAGAATGAACCTGTGGTTCCTGAGGGGAAGGATGGAGGGAAAGGATATTAGGGAGTTTGGGATCAACGTGGACACACTGCTAATATTTAAAATGGATCACCAAGGACCTACTGTATAGCATATGGAACTCTGCTCAGTGTTATGTAACAGCCTGGATGGGATAGGGATTTGCAGGAGAATGGATACATGTACACGGATGGCTGAGTCCCTTTGCTGTTCATCTGAAACTATCACAACGCTGTTTGTTAATCAATTCTACCACAATACAAAAAAAAATCATAACAAAGAAAAATTATAAAAAGTTAATAGATTTTTAACTTTTTTATTAAAAAAAAAAAAAGATAGGATGACCTTCCAGAGCCAATCAAAGGTAGGACGAGAGGGTCAGGACTTTATGCCTCTGTATCAGTCAGTCATTAGG
The DNA here is from genome assembly GCA_935064755.1 of Tragelaphus eurycerus. Taxonomy (NCBI): domain Eukaryota; kingdom Metazoa; phylum Chordata; class Mammalia; order Artiodactyla; family Bovidae; genus Tragelaphus; species Tragelaphus eurycerus. The sequence continues at coordinate 810,877 of CAKXYN010000238.1, forward strand.
TGTTAAATGTTCAGGAAGAAGATGTGACCTCAAGGAGGGCAACTCATTTCAGCTGAGACAATCTTAAAAGGTGGGTGATAACTGGTAGCTGTCTGCTGGAGGCATTTCCAGCAGCTGTGGTAATAAGATCTACATTCCCGAAGGGGGACCTAGGTGGTGAATCATGGTGTCTACCACAGTCTATTCCCTGAACTCAGATTTTTTTTCTTGTCAAGCTCATAGCTTATAATTAAATGGAGCTTTTATTGTGTCCCCTAGCAGAGACATTCTCCATGGGATTTCCCAGGCAAGAGTACTGGAGTGGGGGTGCCATCACCTTCCCTGCTCCTTTAGGGAACAGAACCTCTAAACCCCCAGATCCCTGGGTTTCATGGATGGGAGGCGTAAATTCCCCAAACTGTCCCCTAAGTCTGATGGTAACTGTGGCCAATTGACTTTCTCACCTTGGTACCATGACCCAAGTATTCTTCCAGTTGTAACACAGTATCATATAAAGTTATTTCTGCCACAATACCTTTGCTGTAAAATTGATCAGTTGGTCCTATGCAGTTGTTATGTGGTATCTCATGGTGGATCAAACTTTCTGTAAGCCCTTGCATAACAATGATGGCTGCGGCCCTGCAGGCAGGAGAGGCAAATTTATATCTAAAATACATATTTATTCCTGTCCCCTTTCTCCTTTACTAGGTCTGTCACATTCTTAACCAGCTTAAGTTGAAACATAACCCAAGTCATAAGTTTAGTGGCCAGGATGAAATGTGGGAGAAGATGAAAGGAACACACATTGTCTTGTAAAGGAGAGGCTTCTGCACTGTCTCCAAACAAGTAGGGAATACTAGGTCTTCATGGGAAGGAGTGGCCCTCTTCTACATGCTCACAGGATTCAGGGCAATCTGTAGATTCATGACTTTCAGGAGCATCAATCCAGATCTTCCCATTCCATGTATCAAAGTCCCATTCTTTCCCAGTCACAGTCCTTAACTTTTAAAGCAAACCTGCCTTGGTTGAAACTTTAACTTCTCTGAAACTTTGCTATTCTTACAATTAAGTCCTAAGCTTCATTCTGAGCTTTCTCTACCCTTCTGCTTAAGGAGAACAGAGTGCCTTTAATCACAGTCAAGGAGGCTTTCTGGCATTCACACTTAGCCTATAATCTTCAATTAATCATGTTAAAAGATTTCTTTTATTTTTCCCCAAAGTATCAATTAAGCTTAACTAGATAACCAAATTTCAATACTCTTCAGTTAGTATCTCCTCCCATTATTCTCAAAAACCTGATATATCCCATTAAATCATTTTCTAATAACATACCACTCTTATGGCAGAAAGTGAAGAGGGGCTAAAAAGCCTCTTGATGAAAGTGAAAGTGGAGAGTGAAAAGGTTGGCTTAAAGCTCAACATTCAGAAAACGAAGATCATGGCATCTGGTCCCATCACTGCATGGGAAATAGATGGGGAAACAGTGGAAACAGTGTCAGACTTTCTTTTTCTGGGCTCCAAAATCACTGCAGATGGTGACTGCAGCCATGAAATTAAAAGACGCTTACTCCTTGGAAGGAAAGTTATGACCAACCTAGATAGCATATTCAAAAGCAGAGACATTACTTTACCAACAAAGGTTCGCCTAGTCAAGGCTATGGTCTTTCCTGTGGTCATGTATGGATGTGAGAGCTGGACTGTGAAGAAGGCTGAGCGCCGAAGAATTGATGCTTTTGAACTGTGGTGTTGGAGAAGACTCTTGAGAGTCCCTTGGACTGCAAGGAGATCCAACCAGTCCATTCTGAAGGAGATCAATCCTGGAATTTCTTTAGAAGGAATGATGCTAAAGCTGAAACTCCAGTATTTTGGCCACCTCATGCGAAGAGTTGACTCATTGGAGAAGACTCTGATGCTGGGAGGGATTGAGGGCAGGAGGAGAAGGGGACGACAGAGGATGAGATGGCTGGATGGCATCACTGACTTGATGGATGCGAGTCTGAGTGACCTCCGGGAGCTGGTGATGGACAGGGAGGCCTGGCGTGCTGCGGTTCATGGGGTTGCAAAGAGTCGGACACGACTGAGCGACTGATCTGATCTGATCTGAATAACATACCATCCCAATTTACCACATGTAAAAGTTTTTAACAATTATATCATTAGCCTGTGCCAGGAGTCACCTGAGCTCCATCTATGATCACTGATAGAGGTCTCATTGCCAGCCAGACAAAACTGATACAGTACTAGAATCCCATCCCAAAATTTGCTTTCTAAGACTACTCCTGGCCTTAGCTATACTAGGTTAGAGTGAAGTCGCTCAGTCATGTCCGACTCTTTGCGACCCCATGGACTGCAGCCCACCAGGCTCTCTCTCCATGGGATTCTCCAGGCAAGAATACTGGAGTGGGGTGCCATTTCCTTCTCCAGGGGATCTTCCCGACCCAGGGATTGAACCTGGGTCTCCTGCATTGCAGGCAGATACTTTAACCTCTGAGCCACCAGGGAAGCCCTATACTAGGTTAGCTCTCCAGAAACCAGATGCTTCAAAAACTAGAACTTACCAGGCTTATTAAGGAATGATACTGGGGACAAGAACTGTGGAAGTGAAGGTAAAAAATAAGAAGTTTTCAAAAACAAAAGGTTGAGCTGTGAAGTGGCCTCAATGGAAGCCCCAACCAACCCAACTGGGTGTTGTGAAGATGAAATGGTCCTCTGTAGCTGTTTGGAGCTGGGGCAGGATGATCAAGTCATGATATCCATCAGTCATTGGAAACAGGCCACCTAAGGAAGGGAAGATGATCTTGGGAAAGGTAACCAAAGAATTTCCCAAAGATGGCTGAAAGCTGAAGGCTGTCATTACCAAAAGGAGGTTCGGGGGAGTACATCACAGCATTTTCTAAACATCCTCATTCTTATATTTGGATATTTTTAAAGAAAATTATTAATGTCAACTTTTCCTTATTACCTACTTCAGTGCCCACTGATGCTGCTAAGTCGCTTCAGTCGTGTCCGACTCTGTGCGACCCCATAGACGGAAGCTCACCAGGCTCCCCTGTCCCTGGGATTCTCCAGGCAAGAACACTGGAGTGGGTTGCCATTTCCTTCTCCAATGCATGAAAGTGAAAAGTGAAAGTGAAGTCGCTCAGTCATGTCAGACTCTTAGCGACTCCACGGACTGGAGCCTACTAGGCTCCTCCGTCCATGGGATTTTCCAGGCAAAAGTACTGGGGTGTGGGGTGCCATTGCCTTCCCTGTCAGTGCCCACTAAATCTAGTCTAAATCTGGTAGAAATCTCTATTTCTAGCTAAGTATTTCTGCTTTATTGACTATGACAAAGCCTTTGACTGTGTGGATCACCATAAACTGTGGAAAATTCTGAAAGAGATGGGAATAGCAGACCACTTGACCTGCTTCTTGAGAAACCTACATGCAGATGAGGAAGCAACAGTTAGAACTGGACATGGAAAAACAGACTGGTTCCAAATAGGAAAAGGAGTACATCAAAGCTGTATATTGTCACCCTGCTTATTTAACATATATGCAGAGGACACCATGAGAAACGCTGGGTTGGAAGAAGCACAAGCTGGAATCAAGATTGCTGGGAGAAATATCAATAACCTCAGATATGCAGATGACACCACCCTTATGGCAGAAAGTGAAGAGGAACTAAAAAGTCTCTTGATGAAAGTGAAAGTGGAGAGTGAAAAAGTTGGCTTAAAGCTCAACATTCATCAAACGAAGATCCTGGCATCTGGTCCTATCACTTCATGGGAAACAGATGAGGAAACAGTGGAAACAGTGTCAGACTTTATTTTTTGCGACTCCAAAATCACTGCAGATGGTGACTGCAGCCATGAAATTAAAAGACGCTTACTCCTTGGAAAGAAAGCTATGACCAACCTAGATAACATATTGAAAAGAAGAGACATTACTTTGCCAACAAAGGTCCATCCAGTCAAGGCTATGGTTTTTCCAGTGGTCATGTATGGGTGTGAGAGTTGGACTGTGAAGAAAGCTGAGTGCCAAAGAATTGATGCTTTTGAAGTGTGGTGTTGGAGAAGACTCTTGAGAGTCCCTTGGACTGCAAGAAGATCCAACCAGTCCATTCTGAAGGAGATCAGCCCTGGGATTTTTTTGGAAGGAATGATGCTAAAGCTGAAACTCCAGTATTTTGGCCACCTCACATGAAGAGTTGACTCATTGGAAAAGACTCTGATGCTGGGAGGGATTGGGGGCAGGAGGAGAAGGGGATGACAGAGGATGAGATGGCTGGATGGCATCACTGACTCGATGGATGTGAGTCTGAGTGACCTCTGGGAGTTGGTGATGGACAGGGAGGCCTGGCGTGCTGCGATTCATGGGGTCACAAAGAGTCGGACATGACTGAGCAACTGAACTGAACTGATTTTCACTATAGGTAATAGGATGCAGTAGGCAAGGGGTAAGGAGCCTCTTGATGAAAGTGAAAGAGGAGAGTGAAAAGTTGGCCTAAAGCTCAACATTCAGAAAACGAAGATCATGGCATCCGGTCCCATGACTTCATGGCAAATAGATGAGAAAACAGTGGAAACAATGGCTGACTTTATTTTGGGATCTCTAAAATCACTGCAGATGTTGACAGCAGCCATGAAATTAAAAGACACTTACTCCTTAGAAGGAAAGTTATGACCAACCTAGACAGCATATTATAAAGCAGAGACATTTCTTTGTCAACAAAGGTCCATCTAGTCAAGGCTATGGTTTTTCTAGTAGTCATTTATGGATGTGAGAGTTAGACTATAAAGAAAGCTGAGTGCAGCAGAATTGATGGTTTTGAACTGTGGTGTTAGAGAAGACTCTTGAGAGTCCCTTGGACTGCAAGGAGATCCAACCAGTTCATCCTGAAGGAAATCAGTCCTGGGTGTTCTTTAGAAGGACTGATGTTGAAGCGAAACTCCAATACTTTGGCCACCTGATGCGAAGAACTGACTCATTTGAAAAGACCCTGATGTTGGAAAATATTGAAGGCAGGAGGAGAAGGGGGACGACAGAGGATGAGATGGTTGGATGGCATCACCAACTCATGGGACATGAGTTTGGTACAGTCTGGGAGTTGACAATGGACAGAGAGGCCTGACATGCTGCGGTTTATGGGGTCTCAAATAGTCGGACATGACTGAACAACTGAACTGAAGTGAACTGAGCTCAAGGCAGGGGATGGAACACAGGGAAAGCAGAGCATACATGGAATCCATGGGCTAGCTCATAAATGTTGAGAAGATTTTTACACTGCTTTCAACTTAAAAAAAGAAGTTCCATAACAGATTTAAAATGCCTCCTATGGGCATACGCTTTAAGAAAGTAGCTTGTTTAGATTATTACTAAAGTCAAAAGGCTAGCAAGAACATCTGCTTCTGGCAAAATACCAAATAAGATATTCTAAATACAGTTGTATACTAGATAAATGAAAACAAATACATATTATTTAAATGTATTTTTGAGCCTGAACTAAATGAAATCACCATGGGCCAAAGCAAACTATAAAAGAAAGAGAATATCAGTGAGCTAAAATTTGAGAGATGAATAATAATAGAACATAAAATCTCAGGATATCCTCAGCATAGATACTGATGCCAAGAGCTAAAGTTTGGGACATGACAAGGATAAGAGTAAACTGAGGCATATTAGGAATTACTAACCAAAGTAAAGAGGGAGTTGCTGCTAAGTCACTTCAGTCGTGTCCGACTCTGTGCGACCCCATAGACGGCAGCCCATCAGGCTCCCCCGTCCCTGGGATTCTCCAGGCAAGAACACTGGAGAGGGTTGCCATTTCCTTCTCCAGTGCATGAAAGTGAAAAGTGAAAGTGAAGTCGCTCAGTCGTGCCCGACTCTTAGCAACCCCATGGACTGGAACCCACCAGGCTCCCTCCGTCCATGGAATTTTCCAGGCAAAAGTACTGGGGTGGGGTGCCACTGCCTTCCCCAAGGGAGTAGCTATGTTAATATCAAAACTATCGAGGTGAAATACTTTATTATTAGGGCCAAAGAATACTCATAATGATAACAGGTTTTATTCATCAGGGAGATATAACAAATCTAAACTTGTAATGCCTAATAATATAGCCTTGAATGTGTAAAGCCATAATTGATAGAACTAAAGATAAAATGATACTTGTTTTATCACAGTAGGAGATATCAATAAAACTCTCTCAAATATCAATAGACCAAGATATAAAATTAAAATAGCAAAAATATAGAAGATTTAAATGACACAATTAATGCACTTAATTTAAGGAATATACATATAGAATCCTGTCTCCAACAGTTTCAAACACACCATCTTCTAAATACACATGAAATATTTGGAAAATTGATCACATCACATAGCACACTCAAAACCCTTTAAGATTTTGAATCATACAGATCATGTTCTATAACCACAATGAAATGGTCAAAACCCTATACATTTGGAAATTTAAAAACACATTGCTAAAATTCTATCAAAGAAGATTCATAATAAGAATTTAAAAATAAAACTGTATAATAAAAATTTTTCATATGAAAACTTGTGGAATACATCTAAACAGATACTTAAAAAAACACTTTAGGTAAGATTGGCATGTGAAAAACTATACATAATTAATGTATACAACTCAGTGAATTTGTAGTTTAGTATATACCTATGAAACTATTACCACAATGAAGGCCATAAGCATATCCATCACCTCCTATCCACTTTTTAATTTTTTTCATTTGTGATAAGAGCATTTAACATAAAATCTACCTTGACAGAAAAATTTTAAGTAGATAATATAGTTTCGTTAACTATAGGTACCTTTCTTTAGTGATAACAGAAAGCATATTTCTAGGGTATATTAGGTAGTATTTCATTGATAACGAACTGAGGTTTACAGAAATGAAAAAACAATTAAGGTCAAACTGCGAAAAATGCAGCTAGAAAGAACAAAACCTTTTTCACTGAATCTGTAAAATATTAGTGAGAAACTATAATTTGTCCAAGGCCAAATAACAGTTAAAATGAAGAGATAACATTTGTATTGCAGCAATGTAGCTTTAGAATCCATATCTTTTAACAAGTATATAATGCTGCTTTCTCTCTTTTTCCTTCCATTGTTTGTTTCATTTCTTCTCTGAAAGAGACTTACATGGAAACTATCTCATGAATCTATCAACAACTTTACTTGCAGCAGAAAGAGCTGAGAACAGTTGAGATGGTGGATCTGAGACTAGTCGGCATAGAACTGTACCGGAGCTGTCATAAATGTCGTCACAGGTTAAAAACTACAAGTGGGCTACTTTTGTTGTTTTTTCTATTTAAAAATTAAAGGAAAACAATATCTCTTAATGTGTTAAATGTGTCATTCAACTGAATGTTCTGTCTGCTTTAAAGTATATTTCTAGAGATTAAAGGAGTCCTCTTTTAAATAGCTAATACTATGTATGTTACAAATCAAATGGTATGGGATCAAATGTTTCCATGCATGCCACCAGGAGTTCTGCTGCTTTGCACATATTAAGTTCACATTTTCACATTGCTAAAAATGAATATTCCAAAGAGAAAAAAGTGAAGACTAATTCACACCTTTAAAATAAACTATGTAAGTTGCAACTCCTTTGTTAAACTATTGCCAAAATCAACAGGCCATGATTAAACAACCAAGTTTCCACTCAACTCATAAAAATGGTGTTTTAATTAATACTGCCAAACAACATGTTGAAGCACTAAGTTGAAGATAATGAAAAATGCTTCCACTGATACTTAGAAAGGATTATATATTTTCATTGAGATATTTCTAATGTTCATTGGCAAGGCATATAGCTAAATAGAGCTTACAGCAGGAAAGATAATATGTTAGAGAATGTGTTACTCTTCTGTTTAATGTGATTATTTACAAAACTTAACTGTTGGTTTTCAGATTTTCATATCTTGACCATAAATGATAATATATACATAATTTAATACTAGACACAACTCCCAAGTATAAAATTCAAGATGTTAGATACTTGTTAAATCCACATATATACTTTCATATTTTTATGTATATCATTATTATCCTCTAAATGATATCCTCTTTTTTATTTAATAATGTCTCATATGTATTTCCCATGCTATTACATATTTACAATTATAATTTAGTGCCTAGTTTCTGTGCTGTAATTTGCTTACTCATTCAGCTCTTTTTGGACATGTATCTAGGTTCAAATTTTCTGCTATTATAGATAATTCACTAAAAAATATTTCCTTAGGCTCAGTTCCCAAGGGTAAAATAAGTGGTCAAAAACTTATGGCTCTTTATATATATTGCCAAATTGCTTTACATGTTATACTAGTTTGTACTGCCATCACCAAGGCTGTGCTATGCTGTGCTTAGTTGCTCAGTTGTGTCTGACTCTTTGCAACCTCATGGACTGTAGCCCACCAGGCTCCTCTGTTCATGGGGAGTCTCCAGGCAAGAACACTGGAGTGGGTTGCCATGCCCTCCTCCAGGGGATCTTCCCAACCCAGGAACTGAAACCAGGTCTCCTCCATTGCAGGTGGATTCTTTACCAACTGAGCCACCAGGGAAGCCTGCCATCAACAAGGCTGCTGCTGCTGCTAAGTCATTTCAGTCGTGTCCAACTCTGTGTGACCCCATAGACGGCAGCCCACCAGGCTCCTCCGTCCCTGAGATTCTCCAGGCAAGAAGACTGGAGTGGGTTGCCATTTCCTTCTCCAATGCATGAAAGTGAAAAGTGAAAGAGAAGTCGCTCAGTCATGTCCGACTCTCAGCGACCCCATGGACCGCAGCCTTCCAGGCCCCTCCGTCCATGGGATTTTCCAAGCAAGAGTACTGGAGTGGGGTGCCATTGGGTGCACTAATTTAACCACAGGTTTGCCTAGTTTTGGGGAGGATTCCCCAAAGCAGGAAATGGCAACCCACTCCAGTCTTCTTGCCTGGAGAATCCCGTGGACAGAGCAGCCTGGCAGGCTACAGTCCATGGGATTGCAAAGAGTTGGACACCACTGAAGCGACAGCATTGCCAAGTTTGATAGGCTCAACTTTCCTAATTTAATAGGTGTAAAATGGCACCTCATTATTGTTTCAATTGCATTGCTTAACCTATTAGTAAGGCTGAACATTTTTCCATATGTTACCTCTCTGGTTTTTCTTTTCTGTTTTACTGACTGTTGATTCCCTTCACTCACTGGCATCTTAATTATATTCTTATGATTTAGAATCCTCTTTTTGTTCATTATTGATGTTAATTTTTTATCTACCATACCTGATACTAGCATATAGCTTTTTTTATTTTCATGTGTTCCGTTTAATAGATGTTTTGCAATGGGCTTCCCTGGTGGCTCAGTCAGTAAATAATTCACCTGCAATGCAGGTGACCTGGGTTTGATCCCTGAATTGGGGAGATATCCTGGAGAAGCATATGGCTACCCACGCCAGTGTTCTGGCCTGGAGAATTCCATGGACAGAGGAGCCTGGCAGGCTACAGTCCATGGGGTTGCAAAGAGCTGGACATGACTGAACCACTTTCACACTTTATGTAATTGAATTCATCAATCTTCCCCTTTAAACATTTCTTATTACTTCAAATTGTGGAAAGTTATCATCTATCCAAAGATCTTATTCTATTTTCTGCTGGCTGTTCTATGGCATGATGTAATAGGTAATGCTTAATTCTTCTGGAGTTTCTTGGAGTTGATATAAAATATTTATCTAAACAGACTTTTAAATCAAATTTTTCTCCCAAAGGTACTATCCACTTATCCTAATACTAATCATTAGATAATTCCCCATTAGTGTGTTATTAATATTTGGGGATGCATGATTTTTTATATATTTAAACTTCCTATATATATGATATAATTAGGTTGATTTTTAGGATAAGTCTATTTCGCTGAAAATATTAATGACCATAATCCAACATCTTCTATAGCAGATTACTCCTATTGCTCTAGTATTTTCTAATTTTTTAAACCTCACATGATTTTTTTAAATTTAATTTTGAGAAGAATATTACTGTGTTTTAGAACAAATTTTGTTGGACTTTTACTGGTATCATTATTGTTATTGTTCAGTCACTTATCATATGAGCATGTAAATTAACACAAATCAGAGTGACATTGGGGAAGGCAATGGCACCCCACCCCAGTACTTTTGCCTGGAAAATCCCATGGATGGAGGATCCTGGTGGGCTCCAGTCCGTGGGGTCGCTGAGAGTCGGACACGACTGAGTGACTTCACTTTCACTTTTCACTTTCATGCATTGGGGAAGGAAATGGCAACCCACTCCAGTATTCTTGCCTGGAGAATCCCAAGGAAGGGGGAGCCTGGTGGGCTTCCGTCTATGGGGTCGCACAGAGTCGGACACGACTGAAGCGACTTAGCAGCAGCAGCAGAGTGACATGGTTTTGTAGATGATTCTTTTAGATTTTCCAGGTTTCATTTAAGTTATCAACAAATAAGAACATGTTGGTTTCTTCTAATACAATATTTTTCCATGTATTTATTTTTTCAAGTCTCACTGCATTAATCAGAATTCTAAAAACCATTAATAAATAATACCCATCTAGAGAAAAGTGACCTGAAAACCTCACAGGAACTTTTAAAAACTTTTGACAGATATATTTGTGCAGTGAAAATATGGGGCATTAGGGTAAATTATCTCAATAACACCATCACTAATATTACTCAATCATTGAGTTAATGTTTAAATCCCATGATTCCAATGTATAGTTAATTTATATAGGGAATAACATGGCTTGAGGAAACAATCATTTCAGGCAATTTTTAAAAAGGGCATTAGTGGGTTTTTTTCCCTCTTTTTAAAGGCAATGTTTGCTTCCTATTTTCCAGTGGCTATATCTCCAGTGTTTTTGAAGGAAATAAGCAATGTTAAGTATACCACTACTCTTCTTTGAAAACAGTTCCTCTTTCCCATGTCAAGGAAGTTTGTTATATTGTTAATGTATTTTGCACCTGTCTCTATGGCCTCTGCTTCTGCATCTATGACTTCCATCAGAGTCATTCTTTCTTTTTCTTGAAGGGTAGTACATGTTTGCTACCAACTGGCTATACCAGTCCATTTCTTGCTTGAAATTTTTTGAAAGGCCAGCTGCTGTCTTTCACTTAGTTCTTTCTGTCTCTGTTCCCTTTAGTCCAGGCAGGCAATGTTTCTGCTAATACAAGATTTTTTAAAGATCTTATCAGTCTTCTGCGTATGTGAAGGGGGCCCACTCCATTAGACATGAGGGCTCATCAAAGATCATTCTTGGGTAACCGCATCTCTATCCCTGACTTCTACTGAGATTGCTGATTGTATCCATGAGTCATACACCTCACCTCTTCGGTAAAGTTTTCCAGCCACACAATTGACCTTCTTTCCAATTAATGAATCTCCCAAAGTTGGCATCTTTTGCAATTTGAATAGCCTGAGACTTTCCCAAATCATCAAGTGCTGTTTCTTTTTACTTAACAGTCCTTCTTCAATATATTTCTTTCTTCTTGCATTTTACTAGAAGCAGCAAGGAGAAACACTTTGCCTGGAAATCTCAGCTAAATAACCAGGTTCATCACTTATAATTTCTGTTTTCCATCCCAAAATATAACACAATTCAGTCGACTTTTCTGTCATTTTAGGAAAAGGATCACCTTTCCTATAGTTTCCAATAATCTTCACTTCCATCTGAGACTTCATCAGAAACACGCTTAACATTCATATTTCTACCATTTGGTCCATGATGACATATATATAGAAGCTTTCTTTACAATACTCTTCACTTCCTCCTGAACCTTAACTAGAATAGTCTTTAGCATCCACATTTCTACCAACAACCACTTCCAAGCAATCTAGACTTTTCTTATCATGTGCCTCGATATAACCCCAGCCTCCAGTAATTATCCAGTTCCTAAGCCACTTCCACATTTTTAGGTATTTGTTATCACAGTGCCCTAAATCCCACTACCAAAAGTTGTGTTAGTCTCCTATACTTGCTGTCACAAACTACCTCAAGCTGTGTGGCTTAGAACAACAGAAATTGATTTAATTACAATTGTGGAAGCTAAAAGTAAAAATCAAGATGCTGGTAGGACTATGCTCCTTTTGAAGCCTCTAGGGGCCAATTCACTCCTTGCCTCTCCCAGCTTCTGGTGACAGCAAACAATCTTTGGCATTCCTTGCTCTGTAGATATATCACTCCAATCTCTTTCTCTGTCTTTACATGACCTCCCCCCCCCCCCCCCGCCCCACCCCGTGTCTCAGTGTCTTTTCCTTTTCTGTTTCATATAGGAACATTGTCACTGTATATAGGGCTGACTAACTCCAGGATAATCTCATCTTGAGATCCTTAATTACAGCTGCAGATCTTATTTCTAAATAAAATCAGAATTTTATTTTGGGTGTTGATTCTGGGTGTTTAGGACCTGAACATATATTTTGAGGGCCATTATTCAATCTACCACAGATATCTACATAATACTTAAATTATACTAAATCTATTTTTAGTATTCTCTTCCTATATTTATTTTAGATACTTCAGTAGTAATGTTAATTTAGCTTTCCAAAAATATCCATTTCTCTGCATATTCATTTTTTATTATTGCTTTTATTAGGTAGGTAAATATGAATTAATATTATATACTATTATGTCTCCCTTTTATCATTATTAATATATACTTTTTATCTCCTCACTAGTTTTTGCTTTAAAATATGTTCTTCATTTGATCAACATATATTTGTCCAGCAATTTTCTTTTTTTACTTTTATTATAAAAGTAACTCTTAACAGTCTATATTGTTGTAGTTGTTTTCCTAATTCACTACCAAGAATTTTAGCTTTTAATGGTAAATGGGTATGAGTGGGAATCATCATTACATAAACACAATTTTAAAATTGGCTTCTGGATTTTCCTGTCTTCCAACTTTATACTTATGCATTTTTCTTTATATTTAAAACTTTATTTACTTATTTATTTTTACTAAAATAATGGCCTCATGCTCAGGGGATATACTTACATATTGTTGTGGTTCAGTCACTCAGTCGTGTCCTGCTCTTTGCAACGCCATGGACTGTAGCCCACCAGGCACCTCTGTCCATGGGGATTCTCCAGGCAAGAATATTGGAATGTGTTGCCATTTTTCCTCTAAGGGACCTTCCCAACCCAGAGATTGAACCCGGGTCTCCTGCATTGCAGGCAGATTCTTAGCAACTGAGATAGAAAGGAAACCCAAATGAAAGTGAAAGTCACTCAGTCATGTTGAATTCTTTGTGACATCATGGACTATACAGTCCATGGGATTCTCCAGGCAAGAATACTGGAGTGGGTTGCCATTTCCTCCTCCAGGGGATCTTCCTGACACAGGGATCAAACCCACATCTCATGTCTCCTGTGTTGGCAGACAGGTTCTTTACCACTAGTGACACCTGGGAAGCCCTGAATTTCTATATGTAGAATTATTTCTAAAATTCTCTTAATATCCTTATAATGTCTATTGGTCTATAATTATATTCTCCTCTTTCTTTTAAGCTATTGGTCATTTTTTGTTTTATCTCTTTTTCTTTGCAAATCATGCTAGAGGTTTTTTATTTTATTGATCATTACAAACAAATAGCTTTTAGTTTCATTGATTTTGATCTTCTCTGTGCTTTTTCTGTCTTCAATTTAATTAATTTCCCATGTATCCTTAATTCTGCTTGATATGTGTTTTTCTTTATTATTTTCTACTTTCTTAAGATGAGGTCTCTCATTATTGATTTAACTTTTGTGTATTGCAATTTAAATGAAATATAAAGGATATAATTACCTGACTGCTTTAATGCATCTAGGGCCCTACATGTAGCTGTAGGATACTTGTTTTAACATGCACAAATATGTACAACCCTTTCATAAGATTCAGGAAATATAACAGGACAATCACACCAGCATGAAAGTGTTAGTTGCTCAGTCATGTCAAACTCTTTGTGACCCCTTGGACTGTAGCCCATCAGGCTCCTCTGTCCATGGGATTCTCATAAAAAGAATCATAAAGAGAGTCTCATAAAAAGAAAACCAGCATAAAGAGTACTAATTAAATTTAAATTAACTGAATGTTACCCATCTTCCAATGCAATGGGACTGTGAAAGAAATTATAAGAATGGCATATCGTGATGTGGAGGAGGGATCAAATGGTGGAACAGGAATAGATTGAGCTCATCTCTTCCCATGAACACATCAAAACTACAAATACATACACACAGAGCATCTCTTGCTAACTCTTGAAGACTGTTGGGAGGGATCTTCTATGACCAAATCTATAAAGAAAAACCACAAGGAATCTGGTAGGTGGGGAAAAGAAGTGATCTAATCAATTCCTGTACCCCTAGTGTTGACTCAGAAGAGAAAAGGGATACCACAGGATTTGAAAGCCTCCCAGGGAGTGAGGGATTTGAACCCCATATTAGGTACCACAACCCTGAGGTCCAACACTAGCAATGAGCCCTCTAAGCTTGTTTGAAAAGCAGTAAGGTTTACTGTAGGACTGCAAGATTGAGACTCTGCTCTTAAAGAGCATGTGCATAGACTGGCTTGCTCCTAGTCACAGTGCAGTGGCAGCAGATTGAAAACTTTGTGGTGTGCTGACTGGCTTACTAGGAAAGCCCCAGTGTTCCACAGCCCACACCAGACCACTGCTCAAGCACATCCTGTTCTAACACCGCTCCTTGCTAAAGTAGAAGTCACCATTGCCAATATGTGGGTACATGGGCATGTACCAGGAAAGAAACAGACCCAGCACAGCAGTCCAGCTCCAACTTCTCTGGACCCAATCCAGTTTCTAACCAAGGTGCACACACTGGGGAAAAAGCATAGTCATATTACATAGTCACTATTTGTTAATATTGTTAATATCACTCCCAGCTTATTATAAATAAAATTGCTATTTAATAACTATAGGCAATCTCTCATCTCATTCAGAATAATTTTCTCATGGATCTCAGATTTCTCTAGTAACAAACAACATTTGTGGACCCAAAACTATTTAAAATCACAAGTAGACAGAAGATGAATAGCCTTTGTTTTACTCTCATGAGGTCGCATGTGTGCTTGCTTATGCATTTCCACCTATGAAATATTAAGAAACAAAGCACTTAGAACAACTAGTACACAACTAGTACACAACACAACATGAAATCCACTGTAGTCTCTGTGATGTCACCTGGACATTATCGGATGAAAGTGAATCATATTGATATACTTGATCTCTCTTGATTATGTTGATCTCCTTATATATTCCAGCATATTTTGACATATATAATTCTTCCTGCTATTTCTGCATTAACTGATTCAATTAGGCTCCCTATTTATCTGCCTATGGCACTTTAGTTTACCTAGACATTATACCTGGACTTCTTTTAATCTGCCATAGATGATCCGTCATACACCTTAACTGGGGAAATGGAGCTTATGAGAAAGATAAACAGGCAGGATTTAAAAATACATATTTTTTCATATATTATTTACTAAAACCATATAAATATTGTATATTTTCAAGATAATTAAATAAAGCACTATACTCTAAAACAAGCCAAAATAAACAGATCTAATTGCATACTAAATTGGTAAAATAACCACATAAAAATAATTGTTTCCAGGGAATTTTGAATATAGTGTTGAGATTGTATATATTTAGTAGGATATATTTTAGGGAAAAAGAAAAAGGCAGAGAAAATTAAAAATCCACTTAGTAACCCTCACTCTTAGTAGCAATATTGGCATTGCAATTTTGAAGCTATTGTGTATATTGTGGGGTAAATCAACCTTTCTTAAGAATCAAAAAGAAAAGGCACAGATGTAACATTCTAAAAATTAAATTGATTTATGTTTAATTTTAATTGAGCTTACTCCTTGGAAGGAAAGTTATGACCAACCTAGAAAGCACATTAAAAAGCAGAGACATTACTTTGTCAACAAAGGTCCGTCTAGTCAAGGCTATGGTTTTTCTAGTAGTCATGTATGGATGTGAGAGTTAGACTATAAAGAAAGCTGAATGCCGAAGAATTGATGCTTTTGAACTGTGGTATTGGAGAAGACTCTTGAGAGTCCCTTGGACTGCAAGGAGATCCAACCAGTCCAAGGAGATCCAAATCAGTCCTGGATGTTCATTGGAAGGACTGATGTTGAAGCTGAAACTCCAATATTTTGGCCACCTGATGTGAAGGGCTGACTCATTTGAAAAGACCCTGATGTTGGGAAAGATTGAAGGCAGGAGGAGAAGGGGACAACAGAGGATGAGATGGTTAGATGGCATCATCGGCTCATTGGACATGAGTTTGGGTAAACTCTGGGAGTTGGTGATGGACAGGGAGGCCTGGCATACTGTGGTTCATGGGGTTGCAAAGTGTCGGACACGAGTAAGTGACTGAACTGAACTGATATACATAAGAATTTATTTATTTATTGTTCTCACAAATATATGTCCTAGCTCGCTCCACTGAAGGTGTAGAGGCAATGACACCAGTAACAATGACAATATCTAGCCCCTAGATCTTGGTTTCTAAATAACTATTGCCAATCAAAAAAGACCATCACTTCTTGTTGAAATGGTTTATTCCAGGGCTAGAATATAGAAGTAAAGATTACCATGGACATCATGTTAGAGCAGAATGCAAGGAGGAGGATCAATAATTTACAAAAAACAAGAACTGGCATTTTTAAATTGAGCTATAATTTGATAAAAAAGTACAGATTTCAGAGTTGTGGCACCAAGTTAAAATAGAGGCAAAATATAATGTTTCACTTCTGTACTATATGGTTTTATTCCCCTAGTGATATTTTATTGTGAATCAACTTTCATTATGTTCTTAATGTGTCTCATAACTCCAGCACAGTGATTATCTGATCCACCAAGGCATTCATTTAATAGTACTTTTGATCTGAGATCTATATTTCCACATTATCTTTGCAGTAACTGTTTATTTAAAGTTGGTAACTCAGAAATATATTACTAATGCTTTAATTAATGTTTTGAATGGCTCTGAGTAATCATATGGTATGCATTACATCCCTCAATTATCCCCTGAATGGTATAATGGATATATTATAAAATCTGTTGATTTCTAATTGTAGAGTAGCCTGTACATGCATATATGTAAAAATATGTATTTTAAATAGATAATACTGCAACTTGTTTTTCTGAAAGCTGGTGCTACTTTATAGTATTTATTTGACAGTGAATATATCCTGTGCATGAACAAAGCCTTTTTTAGTGTAATTTAGTACCACACTAGTAATTCATAAAATGATCTCTACCATGAGGGATTGATCTGGTTGAAACTGCATTATTAATTTGTTTAAACATTAACCTTAAAAGAGAATTATACATAACCCTTGCCTTACTTTTACTAATGCCTGCTTTTATGTAATCCATGTTAATAAAACACATTGACTATT
This sequence comes from Tragelaphus eurycerus, assembly GCA_935064755.1. Lineage (NCBI taxonomy): Eukaryota > Metazoa > Chordata > Mammalia > Artiodactyla > Bovidae > Tragelaphus > Tragelaphus eurycerus. The sequence goes on from CAKXYN010000238.1 coordinate 828,273, forward strand.
CACTTCATTATTTTATAATATTTTTGATATATAGTTTACAAAACATTCAACATTTTTAAAGAGTACAATCCAATGGCTTTAGTATATTCACACACTTGTGTAACCTCACCACTTTCTAAATTTAGAACTTTTTTATCATTCATAAGAAACCCCACACCAGTTATAATCACTCCTCATTCCCTCTGTCTCCAGCCCCTGGCATGTACTAATTTGCTTTCTGTCTCTGAGTATAGTCTTATTCTGGACATTTCATATAAAAAGAATTATACAATAAGCAGTCTTTTTTGACTAGCTTATTACACTTACCATAAGTTCTCAAGGCTTGCCCATGTTATACCATTTTTGCTTGATTTCTTTTTATGACTGAACAATATTCCATTGTGCAGATATATCACACTATATTTATCCATTTGTCAACTGACAGACATTTGAGTAGTTTCCACTTTGGGGCTACTATGAATATCCATGTACAAAGATTTGTTAATATATGTTTTCAATTCTCTTGGGTATAATACCTTCTGATTTTGACATGAGAAACCATCAGTTTTCCAAAGTGGTTGCATTATTTTATAATCTCACCAGTAATGCATGAGGGTTCCAATTTCTCATCATCATCAACACTTGTTACTATATTTTTTCAATTATAGTCATTCTAATGGATATGCAGTGCTATCTCACTGTGGGTATGATTTACAGTGTTTAATAATTAATGATGTTGAGCATCTTTTCAAGTGTTTCTTGGCCATATCTAAATTTTTGAAGAAATGTCTGTTCAGATCTCTGCATGTTTCATTGTCATTAATTGCTGTTCAGTTGCTCAGCTGTGTCTGACTCTGTGACCCCCATGTACTACAGCACACCAAGCTTCACTATCTCCTGCAGTTTGCTTAAACTCATTGTAACTGAGACGATGATGCCGTCCAACTATCTCATCGTCTGTTTGCCCCTTCTCCTACCCTTAATATTTCCCACCACCAGTGTCATTTACAATGAGTCAGGTCTTCACATCAGGTGGCCAAAGTATTGGAGCTTCAGCATCAGACTTCCAATGAATATTTAGGGTTGATTTGCTTTAGGAATGACTGGTTTGATTTCCTCACTGTCCAAGGAACTCTCAAGAGTCTTCTACAGCACCACAGTTTGAAAGCATCAGTTCTTTGGCACTCAGCCTTCTTTTTGGCCCAACTCTCACATCTCTTTCCACATATTTAAAGGGTCTTTTCATCTTGTTATCATACAGTTATGAGTACTTTACATATACTAATACAAGTTCCTCATCAGATACAGGACTAGCATACCTGTCTCTCATTCTGTATCTTTTTAATTTATAAATGTTGCTCTTCGAAGTATGATCTTAATGTTGGTGCAGTACAATTTATCTATTTTTTCATTGGCTGCATTTGTTTATGATATTGTATTGAAAAATTCATTGCCTTACCCAAGGCCACAAAAATGTACTCTTATGTTCCCTTCTAATAGTTTACAAGCTTTTATTCTTAAATTTAGATCTATCATCCACTTCAAACTAATTTTATTACATAGTGTGAAGTAGAGGCCCAACTTCATTCTTTTGCATATATATATCAGTTGCCACAGCATCAGTTGTTGAAAGATCTATATTCTTTTCCATTGAATTGTTTTGGTAAGCTTTTCAAAAATCAGTTAATGGTAAATATATTTATTTCTGTATGCTCAACTCTATTCCATTTACCTATATGTTTATCTTTATGCCAGCTCCACATTGTAATTATTACTGTACTTTTGTAGTCAGTTTTGAAATTGGGAAGTCTTTCAACTTAGTTCTTCTTTTTCAAAATATTTTGCTATTCAGGGGCCTTTGTTTTTCTGTATTAATTTTAGGAGCAGCTTGTAAATTTTCTGGGGAAAAAGCTAGAACTTTGATAAGGTTGCATTGAAATTATGATTCAATACGGGAACTCTTTCCATCATAACAATATGTTTTCTGGTACATGAACAAGAAGTATTTCCATTTGCTTAATTTATTTAAATAATATTTTGAAGCTTTCAATTTATAAGTACAGTACTTCTTAAGTTTATCCCTGAATATTTTGTTTTTTTGATCCTTTGGTAAAGTACAATTTATTTTTTAATTTCATTTTTGATTACTATTAGGACACAGAAATGTAAATTATTATTTTAAGATATTGATCTGTGTACTGCAACCTTGTTGTATATGTTTATCAGTTCTAATAGTTCTTCCTTGAATCCCTTTGGATTTTTCTACATATAAGATCACCTCATCAGTAAATACAGATATATTTTTTTCAAATCTAAATGGATTTATTTCCTTTTCTTGCACAACTGCCTTGGCTAGAACATCCAGTATAATGCTGAGTAGAAGTGATGAGAGCAGACATCCCTGACTTATCATTTATTCATAACTAATTTTAGTAAATATTTTGCCAAGCTTAATAACCATAATTTGATACTAGAGATGGATGTGACAATACATCTCTATTGTCTATATTTGCAATATTTTTACTGGTAGTTGTGATAGGAAAAAAAATATGTCTTTTCTTTAAAGCATTAATTCTTTGGTGCTCAGTTTTTTTTATGGTCCAAATCTCACATCCATACATGACTACTAGAAAAACCATAACTTTGACTAGACGGACCTTTGTCGGCAAAGCAATGTCTCTGCTTTTCAATATGCTATCTAGGTTGATCATAGCTTTTCTTTCAAGGAGCAAGTGTCTTTTAATTCTTTTAATATCATGGCTGAAGTCACCATTTGCAGTGATTTTGGAGCCCAAGAAAATAAAGTCTGTCACTATTTCCATTGTTTCCCCATCTATCTGCCATGAACTGATGGGACTGGATGCTATGATCTTAGTTTTTGAAATGTTGAGTTTTAAGCCAACTTTTTTCACTCTCCTCTTTCACTTTCATCAAGAGGCTCTTTAGTTCCTCTTAGCTTTCTGCCATTAGGGTGGTGTCATCTGCTTATTTGAGGTTATTGATATTTTTCCAGGCAATCTTGATTCTAGCTTGTGCTTCATCCAGCCTAGCATTTCACATGATGTATTCTGCATATGAGTTAAATAAACATGGTGATAATATACAGCCTTGATATACTCCTTTCCCTATTTGGAACCAATCCATTGTTCCATGTCTTGTTCTAACTGTTGCTTCTTGATCTGCATACAGATTTCTCAGCAGGCAGATCAAGTGGTCTGGTATTCCCATGTTTAAGAATTTTCCACAGTTTGTTGTGATCCATACAGTCAAAAGCTTTGGCATAGTCAATAAAGCAAAAGTAGATGTTTTTCTGGAACTCTCTTGCTTTTTCTATGATCCAACAGATGTTGGCAATTTGATCTCTCGTTTCTATTCCTTTTCTAAATCCAGCTGGAACATCTGGAAATTCTTGGTTCACTTACTGTTAAAGTCTAGCTTGGAGAATTTTGAGCATTACTTTGCTAGCCTGTCAGATGAGCATACTTGTGCAGTTGTTTGAACATTCTTTGGCATTAACTTTCTTTGGGATTGGAATGCAAACTGACATTTTCCAGTTCTGTGACTACAGCTGAGTATTCCAAATTTCCTGGCCTATTGGGTGCAGTACTTTAACAGCATCATCTTTTAGGATTTGAAATAGTTCAACTGGAATTCTATCACCTCCACTAGCTTTATTTGTAATGATGCTTCCTAAGGCCCACTTGACTTCACATTCCAGGATGTCTGGCTCTAGGTGAGTGATCACAGCATCGTCGTTATCTGGGTCGTGAGGATCTTTTTTGTATAGTTCTTCTGTGTATTCCTGCCACCTCTTCTTAATATCTTCTGCTGTTAGGTCCATAACTTTTCTGTCTTTTATTGTGCCCATTTTTGCATGAAATATTCCCTCGGTATCTCTAATTTTCTTGAAGAGATCTCTAGTCTTTCCCATTGTTTTGTTGTTCTCTGTTTCTTTGCAATGCTCAACGAAGTCTTTCTTATCTCTCCTTGCTTTTCTTTGGAACTCTGCCTTCAGATGCTTATATCTTTCCTTTACTCCTTTGTCTTTAGTTTCTCTTCTTTTCTCAGCTATTTGTAAGGCCTCCGCAGAAAACCATTTTTCTATTTTGCATTTTTTTCCCCTTGGGGATGTTCTTCATCACTGGCTCGTGTACAATGTCATGAACCCCCATCCATAGTTCTTCAGGCATTCTGTCTATCAGATCTAATCCCTTGAATCTATTTATCACTTCCACTGTATTATTATAAGGGATATGATTTAGGTCATACCTGAATGGTCTAGTCACTTTCCCTACTTTCTTCAATGTATGTCTGAATTTTGCAAAAAGGATCATAAAGAAAGCCGAGAGGTTAAGAACTAATGTTTTTGAACTGTGGTGTTGGAGAAGACTCTTGAACATCCTTTGGACTGCAAGATCAAACCACTCAATCTTAAAGGAAATCAGTCCTGCATGTTCATTGGAAGGACTGATGGTGAAGCTGAAGCTCCAATACTTTGACCACTTGATGAGAAGAGCTGATTCATTGGAAAAGACCCTGAAGCTGGGAAAGATTAAGGGTAGGAGGAGAAGGGGGCGACAGAGGATGAGATGGTTGGATGGCATCACCGACTCAAGGGACATGAGTTTGAGCAAACTCCAGGAGTTGGTGATTGACAGGGAAGACTAGGGTGCTGCAGCCCATGGAACACAACTGAGCGACTGAAGTTTCTTTTTAAAAATTTTGGTCAGGACCTCCTTGGAGGTCTAGTGGTTAGGACTCTGCATTTCCACAGCAGCAGGCATGAGTTCAGTCGCTGCTTGGGTAAATAGTATCCCACATGTCATGTAGTGTAGCCAAAAAAGGAAAAGAAAAAAATAAAAATAATTTTCAAAGTGTGCTCTCTGAGGAGGAAATGATAGTCTAATAAGATGCATAACCTCCACGTTTATTAGTGTTTCCTGGATTTGTCAGGCATAGCTGTCAGTGAATAGAAAACATTAAATTTTTTTTTTCCATTGGATCTCTTTCTACATATGTGGTTAAGTTTGAGGGAGGGATAACAGAATACTCACAATATACTAATTTTTGGAACAAAATTTAAACATTTCTATATTCAATTTGTAAAGCATTTAATATCCATTTCTAATAGCTATTCTTTCAAAAAAGCTTATATGGTGGTGCATTTACTTTCAAGGCTTACTTTTTCCTACTCTTTCCTTAATTTGTATGGCTGTAAAAATTCAGAATTCAGTTTTAAGCCAGCTGCAAATGACTCTTCTCAGTAACATGCTATGCAGAGATTTCACAGGTCCACTATATCTATTGCAAAGAGTCAGTTCCTTTTATTCATTTCAAATTAACTGCCTTTTAGTTCCATCAACTGTCTCCTGATTTTCAGGAATATGTTCAAGCCACTGAGGAGTGGTGGAAGCAGACGTTCACTATGTCCATAATTATTTAGGGAGTGTCAATCAAGGTCTTTTATTTTTTAAGTCTTAAAATAATAATTTTCATGCCCTTCTTAGGACTCAGCCAAGGAGCTAGTGTTGTAGTACAGTATGTACATTTTGGAACCTTTTTAAGTACAGAGTATTTTCAGCACCTAATTTTATTTGTCATTATAAATTTTTAATAATCAATGTTGGTTTCTTTTTTTTAAAGACTTTTTAAACTTATACATTAAAATACATTTTTCAATCAAATAGTATGTTTTAATCAAATAATATAGAAAGATTCATTATTAAAACAATCCTAGGCTCTATTCTTCCCTGGAGGGAACCATTCTTAAATATTTTAACTTCTTATATTTGTCGCTTTCATGGCTTGAATATACTTACACTCTTAAATCTCGACCAATCAATTTTGTACATTATCTTTTATCAATTTTGCACATTGGCTTCCTGATATAGGTCAGGGTTAATATTACTTATATCCTATAAAATTAATACTATGAAAATACAGTGACATATCTATTTTCAGTACCTCTATGTAAATAATACACTTATACCCTAGTATCTTGTTCCATCAAATATAAATAGTCTCTCAATTTGCACTTTGTAAGAAAATGTATTACCACTTGTATTTTCACTTCAATTATCCTGCCTCTTCCCATTACCTTACATTTTCTGTCTATACCTATACTTTATCATGGCAACTGAAAGCATTTATATAATTTTTAGTAACAGAATTTAAGTTGTCCAAACGTTGCCTACAGATTATTTGAAAAGTTTAAAGTAAGAAAATTCATGTTTATGTTAGTATGAGAATATAAAGAACATGAACAAAGTTGTATACTATGATTGCATTTCTTATTTTGTTACAACCTTTTTGCTTGTGCTGGGGTTTCTTCTTAAATAGTATTTATTGAGGTACAAATCATACACCATAAAACTCACCGTTTTAAAGTGTACAATTCAGGATTTTAGTATGTTCACAGAGTTTTTGCTGCCATCACCACAATCTAAGATTAGGAAACTTTTATAACTTTAAAAAGAAGCCTTGTGTTCATCAACACTTGCTCCCAACACTTGACTCCACGTTCTAAGTAATGAAAAATCTACTTCCTATCTCTTTGGAACTGTCTGTCTTGGGCCTTTCATGCTGGTCAAAGGGTATAAACTTGCAGTTAGAAAATGAATAAACTCTGGAGGTCTAATGCATAGCACTATGATTATAGTTAATAATATTATATTATGTATTTCAAAGTTGCTAAGAGATTAGATCGTAGATGTCCTCACTACAAAATGAAAGGATAATTATGTGACATGATGAAATTGTTAGATAACACTACAGTGATAAGCATACTGAAATATATAAATGTATCAAATCAACAAGCTGTACACCTTATACTTACAACATGTTAATGTCAATTATATCTCAAAAAAAGTAATCATAGTTGTGACCTTTTTGACTGGCTTCTTTCACTTAGCATAATGTTTTCAAAGTCAATCAACATTTTATCAAGCTTCAGTACTTCATTCCTGTCTATGGCCAAAGAATAATATTACTCTGTATGGATGTATCACATTTTAGTTATCCATTCATAAATTGATGGTATATAAATTATTTCTATATTTTGGCTATTGTGAATAACATTGCAACAGATATTTGTGTACATATTTCTGTGTGGGCATTTGTATTCACTAATCTTGGATATATAACTAGTAGCCAAACTGCTGGGTCACATGGTAACTCTATGCTTAATTTTACTGCTTGCTAGTCATATCCAAGAAAAACTGAAGCAAATGTCTACACAAAAATGTACACACAAATGTTTGTTGCAATGCTATTTGTAAGAGTCAAAATAGAGAAACAACTTATATATGCAAAAATAAACTCAATATGGATTAAGGACCTAAATGTAAGACTAGAAATCCTAGAACTCCTAGAATAAAATATAGACAGAACACTCTTTGAAATAAAATATGGCCCTATTTTTTTTTTGGATCTGCCTCCTAAGCCAAAGGAAACAAAAGCAAAAATAAAGAAATGAAACCTAATTGAGCTTAGTAACTTTTGCACAGTGAAGGTAAATCACTGACAAAACAAAAAGACAAACCACTGAATGGGAAATATTTTGCAAATGACATAATCAATAAGCAGTTAATATCCAAAATATATAAACAGCTAACACAACTTAATATCAAACAATCAAATTTGAAAATTTGAAGACCTGAATAGACATTCTTCCAGTGAAGATATACAAATTGTCAACAGAAACATGAAAAGATATTCAATATGACTAATCATCAGAGAAATACAAATTAAAACCACAATGAGGTATCATCTCACACCTGTCAGAATGGCTAGTACTAGACAAATCACAAATAACAAATGTTAGCAAAGTTGTGGAGAAAAGGGAACCCTAGAACATTGTTGTCGGGTATGTTACTGGTGCAGCCACTATGGAAAATAGTATGGACGTTTCTCAAAAAATTGAAAATAGAACTACCATATGATCCAGCAATTCTGTTCTTGAATATATATCTAAAGAAAATGAAAAAACTAATGCAAAAATATACATGTTCCCCAATGCTCACAGCATTACATATATATATATATGAATATGGGTGTGTGCGGAGAAGGCAATGGCACCCCACTCCAGTACTCTTGCCTGGAAAATCCCACAGACGGAGGAACCTTGTAGGCTGCGGTCCATGGGGTCGCTAGAGTCGGACACGACTGAGCGACTTCACTTTCACTTTTCACTTTCATGCATTGGAGAAGGAAATGGCAACCCACTCCAGTGTTCTTGCCTGGAGAATCCCAGGGACAGGGGAGCCTGGTGGGCTGCCGTCTATGGGGTCACAAGGAGTCGAACACGACTGAAGTGACTTAGCATAGCATAGCATATGGGTGTGTGTGTGTATATATATACACACACACAATGGAATACTATTCAGCCATAAAAAGAATGAAATTTTGTTATTTGCAATAACATGAATGGGCCTGGAGGGTATTACACTCAGTCAAAAGTCAAATACAAAAAAAAAAAATTGTTATCACTTATATGTGGAATCTAAAAAATAAGACAAAGTAATGAATATAAGAAACAGAAACAAACTCACAGATAAAGAGAACAAGCTAGTAGTTACCAGTCATGAGAGGAAGAGCGGGAAGGACAAGATAGAGGTAAAAGATAATTGTTATTGTTGTTGTTGAACAGCTAAGTCATGTCCTAGTCTTGGCAACCCAATGGATTGTAGCCCACCAGGCTCCTCTGCCCATTCCCCAGGCAAGAATATTGGAGTGAACTGCCATTCCTTTTTCCAAGAGGATTAAGGGGCACCAGCTATTATGTATAAAATAAGCTACAAGGATATATTGTATAGCACAGGGAATACAGCCAGTATTTTATAATAGCTTGAAATGTGATAAATTTTTTTTTAAATGTTGAATTACTATGTTGTAGACCTGAAACTAATCATGTAAATCAAACATACTTAACAGAAAACACACACACACACACACACACACACACACACACACATTTTTTTTAAGAATTGCCAGATTGTTTTCCAAAGAGCATACCCTATTCACATTTTCATCAGCAGTATAGGAGAGACCCAATTTCTCCACATTCTCTTCAACATGAATTATTATTTATTTTTTATAGTCACCCAAACTCTTGTTAGTAGTAGTAGTTTAGTCACTAAGTCGTGTCCGACTCTTGTGACTTCATGAACAGAGGAGCCTGGCAGGCTACAGTCCATGGGATTCTCTAGGCAAGAATACTGGAGTGACTGCCATTTCCTTCTCCAGGGGATCTTCCTGACTGAGGAGTCAAAATCAAAACCTGCATTACAGGCAGATTCTTTAGCAACTGAGCTATGAGGGAAGCACAAAAAACTCTTATTACCTATTATTTTATAGTCACCTTAGTAAATGTGAGGAGAAGGCAATGGCACCCCACTCCAGTACTCTTGCCCAGAAAATCCCATGAATGGAGGAGCCTGGTAGCCTGCAGTCCATGGGGTCGCTAAGAGTCAGACACCACTGAGCAACTTCACTTTCCCTTTTCACTTTCATGCACTGGAGAAGGAAATGGCAACCCATTCCAGTGTTCTTGCCTGGAGAATCCCATGGACGGAGAAGCCTGGTAGGCTGCAGTCCATGCGGTCACACAGAGCCGGATACGACTGAAGCAACTTGGCAGCAGTAAATGTGAAGTTAAAGTTCATGAAGGTGCTGATGTTCATTTCCTGGTTGATCAGTCAAGTTAAGCATCATTTCAAATACTTATTTTCCATTTCTGTATCTTTTTTAGAGAACTGTCAAAGTGCATCATTTTCCCATACATAAATAGGTTATTTGTCATCATTTGGTAGAGTTGTAAGAGTTTTTGAGGTAGTCTGTATACAGGTCTGTTACCAGATTTATGATATGCAACTATTTTCTCCCATGGTGAAGGCTTTCTTCACACTTTTTGATCAAATCATTTGCAACAGAAAAGTTTTTAATTGTGATGCAGTACAATCTGCAAGATTTTTGGCAAGAATGCACAGAACTATACAAAAAAGTTCTTAATGACCCAGATAACCACGATGGTGTGATTACTTACCTAGAGCCAAACATCCTGGATTGTGAAGTCAAGTGGGCCTTAGGAAGCATGACTATGAACAAAGTTAGTGGAGGTGATGGAATTCCAGGTTAGCTATTTTAAATCCTAAAAGATGATGCTGTTAACATGCTATACTCAATATGCCAGCAAATTTGGAAAACTCAGCAGTACCCACAAGACTGGAAAAGGTCAGTTTTCATTCCAAACACAAAGAAGGGCAATGCCAAAGAATGTTGAAACTAGCACACAATTGCACTCCGTTCACATGCTAGCAAGGTAATGCTCAAAATCCTTCAAGTTAGGCTGCAACAATATACAAACTGAGAACTTCCAGATGTATGAGCTGGATTTAGAAAAGGCAAAGGAAAGTGAAGTCGCTCAACCATGCGTGACTTTTTGAGAGCCCATGCACACCAGGCTCGTCTGTCCATGGGATTTTCTAGGCAAGAGTACTGGAGTGGGTTGCCATTTCCTTCTCCAGGGAACTTCCTTACCCAGGGATTGAACCCAGGTCTCCCATACTGTAAACAGATGCTTTACCATCTGAGCCACCAGGCAAGCTCTGACAAAGGCAGAGGAACCAGAGATCAAATTGCCAACATCTGCTGGATCATACAAAAAGCAAGAAAATCGAGAAACATCTACTTCTGCCTTATTACCTATGCCAAGTCTTTGACAGTGTGGATCACAACAAACTCTGGAAAATTCTTAAAGATGGGAATACTAAGCCACCTTACCTGCTTCCTGTGAAACCCGTATGCAGGTCAAGAAGCAACAGTTAGAACCAGACATGGAACAACAGACTGGTCTAAAATTGGTAAAGGACTATGTCAAGGCTCTATATTGTCACCCTGCTTGTTTAACTTATATGCAGAGTACATCAAGTGAAATCCTGGGCTGGATGAAGCTCAAGATGGAATTAAGATTGCCAGGAGAAATATCAATAACCTCAGATATGCAGACGACACCACCCTTATGGCAGAAAGTGAAGAGGAACTAAAGAGCCTCTTGATGAAGGTGAAAGAGGAGAGTGAAAAGCTGGCTCAAAACTCAACATTCCAAAAACTAAGATCATGGCATCCAGTCCCATCAGCTCATGGCAAATAGATGGGGAGAAAATGGAAACAGTGACAAAGTTTATTTTCTTGGGCTCCAAAATCACTGCAGATGATGACTGTAGCCATGAAATTAAAAGATACTTGCTCCTTGGAACAAAAGCTATGACAAACCTAGACAGCATATCTAAAAGCAGAGACATTACTTTGCTGACAAAGGTCTGTCTAGTAAAAGCTATGGTTTTTCCAGTAGTCATGTACATATGTGAAAGATGGACCATAAAGTAGGCTGAGTGCCAAAGAATTGATGCTTTCGAACTCTGGTGCTGTAGAAGACTTTTGAGAGTCCCTTGTACAGCAAGGAGATCAAGCCATTCAATCCTAAAGGAAATCGACATTGAATATTTATTGGAAGAACTGATGCTGAAGCTGAAGCTCCAATATTTTGGCCACATGATGCGAAAAGCAGATTCATTGGAAAAGACCCTAATGCCTGGAAAGACTGAGGGCAGGAAGAGAAGGGGGCAATAGAGGATGAGATGGTTGGGTGGCATCATTGACTCAATTGATATGTGTTTGAGCAAACTCCGGGAGATGGGAAAGGACAGGGAAGCATGGCATGCTGCAGTCCATGGGATGGCAAAGAGTTGGACATGACTGAATGACTGAACAACAACCTCTAACAATTATGTCTATTGTTCTATTCTGTGATGTATCTAGATGCAGCTATATCTTTGTTTATTCTACTTGGAGTTTTCTATACTTCTTGGAAGTGTATACAAGTATTTTTCATTTCAAACTTGGCAAGTTTCTGTAGTCTTTTCTTCAAGTATTCTTCTGGTTCTTTCTCTAAATTCTCTCCTTTCCATGTATTCCCACTATGCATTCGTTGTTCAGTCACTCAGTCGTGTCCGACTCTTTGCGACCTCATAGACTGGAGCATGCCAGGCTTCCCTGTCCCTCACCATCTCCGGGAGTTTGCTCAAACTCATGTCCAGTGAATTGGTGATTTCATCCAACCATCTCATCCTATGTTGCCCTTCTCCTCTTGCCCTGAATCTTTCCCAGCATCTGGGTCTTTTCTAATCAGTCATCTCTTCATATCAGGTGGCCCAAGTATTGGAGCTTCAGCTTCAGCATCAGTCCTTTCTCTTTGCATATGTCCCACATTTCTTTGAGACCATTTTTTTCATTGTTTTAGCACACAATATTACAGACTTTCTTTCTTATGATTTAATGCATTTTCTTGACTGTTTCACTATTTGTTATATGCCTTCAGGACAATTTAAAGAGATGTTAAATGATGTTTATAGATATATAAGACACACAGGCTCAGTCCCTCAGTCAGAAAGATCCACTGCAGTAGGAAATGGCAATCCGCTCCAGTATTCTTGCCTGGAAAATCCCATGGAAGAGGAGCTTAGTGAACTACTGTCCATGTGGTCACAAAGAGTCAGGCACAACTGAGCTTGCACACACAGCACAGCACATATATACACCCATAATTTGCATGCATTATATATGTATGTATTTTCTTCACTTAAATGCTTGTTTCTTGAAAGGGAGAGATTCTATTATACTCCTACACTAGTAACCCCTGCCTGAGATTTTTAATTGCCTTTTTAAATTTTGTTTTTAAATTAATGGTCCCTCAAAGGTGGTCCCTCAAAGATGTCCTTGTCCTAATAATCTGTGAATGTGATAGGTTCCAGAGAAAAAGGGATTTGAGTTTGCAAACAATTAAGTTTACTAATCTGAAGACTTTGAAATGAGGGTATTATCCTAGATTATCTGTTGAACTCAGTGTAATCAAAAGGGTCCTTAAAAGTGAAATTGTAAAGCAGAAGAGGAGTCAGTGTCAGATTGTTACAATGTGAAGACTTAACCAGTTATTCCTAGCTTTGAAAATGGAGGAATTAACTATGATCCATGGAATGTGGGCAGCCCCTACCAGCTGGAAAAAGAAAACAAAATGGATTCTTCCTTAAAGATTCTAAAAAGGAATATGGCCCTGTATTGATGGACATAATGATTTCAGCCCAGTGGTAACCATATCAGACTTCTGAACTACAGAACTGAAATATACTAAATTTGTGTCACTTTAAGCAATTGTATTTGTGTTAATTTGACAAAGCAGCAGTAGAAAACAATGAACTTAACAACATGTCATTTATCCCTCTTTGCCTTCCACATATCTCTATCCAGTTGCTCCAAGCTTTACTAGTTGCACTCTAGGTCTGCCACACATCCACACATACATCACCTGAAAAAGTAGAGGTAAGATTATAATCAATTTTAGTAAATCTTATGTTTTATTAGATATATATTTGCTGTGACTGTTAAGTCAGTAAGTCGAGCCTGACTCTTTGCAACCCCATAGTCTGCAGCACACCAGGCTTCTCCACCCTTCACTATCTCCTGGAGTTTCCTCAAATTCATATCCTTTGAATTGGTGATGCCATCCAACCATCGTATCCTCTGTTGACCCTTGCTTTCCTGCCCTCAATCTTACCCAGCATCAGGGACTTAGTTATGCATAGGTCACCTTAAGTTTTTAATTGTTGAAAGAACTAATAGGATTTACATTGTTTATATTCATCAAAGAATCCATAACAAGAAAAGGATATGATAGAGCATCAGAAAAAGAAGGATGTGAATTGACAAATGTCCAAATGTCCAAGGTGCTAGCTTCTTTCTTTCCATCTCTTAGATCATGCAGTGATACACTTTGGCTTTGGATCTCAAATGATTACCAGTGTGGATGCAGTGTTTGGGTAACAGGAAGCTCTAAGTCTATTCATTATGGAGGTATTTTATAATAAACTGATCACATAAGCATACACTGCCTTAATCATTGAAATTTCACAAGCCTCACAAAAACCCATTGCAAATCATCAATTCAATTATTGTTATATAGTGCTGACAAAATGTTAATCTCTGCCCATGAAAGAACTCATGGGCCCATGGTTCAGTTCATTTCAGTTGCTCAGTCTTGTCCAACTCTTTGCGACTCCATGAACCGCAGCACGCCAGGCCTCCCTGTCCATCACCAACTCCCAGAGTTCACTCAGACTCACGTCCATCGAGTCAGTGATGCCATCCAACCATCTCATCCTCTGTCATCCCCTTCTCTTCCTGCCCCCAATCCCTCCCCAGCATCAGAGTCTTCTCCAATGAGTCAACTCTTTGCATGAGGTGGCCAAAGTATTGGAGTTTCAGCCTCAGCATCAGTCCTTCCAATGAACACCCAGGACTGGTCTCCTTTAGGATGGACTGGTTGGATCTCCTTGCAGTTCAAGGGACTCTCAAGAGTCTTCTCCAACATCACAGTTCAAAAGCATCAATTCTTCAGTGCTCAGCTTTCTTTATAGTCCAACTCTCACATCCATACATGACCACTGGAAAAACCATAGCCTTGACTAGACGGACTTTTGTTGACAGAGTAATGTCTGCTTTTTAATATGCTGTCTAGGTCGGTCATTTTCTCTGCTTTTTAATATGCCGTCTAGGTCAGTCATAACCTTCCTTCCAAGGGGCCCGTGGTTACAAAGCATCATTTATCTTTATTTAATACATATCATAGTATTGGCCATTGGTTAATACCATGAAATAAGCAAAAAATCAATTTAGACTAGATGAGATTAATCCATGTGATGTGTGCTTCTGTGTATTCTCTTTAGTCTAATATACTGTTGTCTGGAAATTTTTTTCAATCTTTGCAGCTCCAAATTTTCTGAGCTGTGCTCAGGTATAGATCTTTTATTTGTTTATATTTGTTTTGCAGTTACTCATTTCTTTCATTTATTATGCTGGGTACACAATGAGCCCTTAATTCATGTTCTTTAGCTTCAGAAAATTTTGTTATGACTTTTATAATTTTCTCTTTTCTACATTATATATTCTCTGTTTTTGGACTCCCATTAGATATTGGGTCACGTGAACTGATACTCTGATCCTCTTAATATTTTCACTTATTTTCTTCTTGAGCTTGTTTCAGTAGTGTGTGTCCTTCTAGAAATTTGCCTTTCATCTACTTAACTGGGTTATTGACATACAACTGTTCCTAGCATTCTCTTATAATTCTTTTTATTTTCATAAAGTCAGCATTCCATTGTATCTGAAGAATATACTTTATACTATTTAAATCATTTAAAATTTGATTTATGTCTTAATATATCTTCTATCCTAGAGAATATTCTATCTTCACTTGAAAAGAATATTTATTCTGCTGTTATTGGATCATGTGTTTTACAGATGTATTTTAGGTCTAGCTGATTTATAGTGTTGCTCAAGTCTACTATAGCCTTGTGCCTAGCTGTTTTATCCATTGATCAAAGTGGGTGATTTATAGGCCCTACTATTATTATTGAATTGTCTATTTATCCCTTAAATTATTTCAGTTTCAACTTCTTCTATTGTGGATTCATGTGATTAGGTAAAGTGGCATTTATAATTGTTATGTCTGTTATAATTGCCCCTCTTATTACTACAAAACTGCCTTTTTTGTCTTTAGAAACATTTTTACCTTCAAGTCTATTTTATCTCCATTAGTATGCCCACTCTACTCTCTTCTGGCTATTTCTTACATGATATACTTCTCTACATCCTTTCAGATTAAAACAATTTGTGCCTTTAAATCTAAAATGTATATCCTATAGACAACAAATATTTGGATCACTGTTTTATCTAGTGACACAAAAATTCTAAATAGAATTCTAGCAATTGAATCCTGATATATGCAAAAATAAGTCAGACACGACTGAGTGAATGAACTGAACTGACTGACTGATGACACATCATAACCAAGTGAGGTCTGTCCTAGGAATACAAGATAGGTTTAACATTTAAAATTCAACAATTATTCAGTAAAACAATCAACAATTACAATCTCTTACATTAAAAAGAAAAAGAAAAACAGCACTATAACAAACACAACCAAAGCAGAACGAATACTTGAGAAAATTCAGCCTTTATTCATAATAAAAATTATTCAGATAGAGATCGAAGAAAACTTTCTTAGACCTAAAAATTCTATAAAATTAGCTGCAGGATGGAATTTAGAAAGATGGTAACAATAACCCTGTATGCGAGACAGGAAAAGAGACACTGATGAATAGAACAGTCTTTTGGACTCTGGGGGAGGGAGAGGGTGGGACAATTTGGGAGAATGGCATTGAAATATGTATAATATATATGAAACGAGAAAAAAAATTAGCTGCAGGAAACATTAAATTTAGTAATGAGTAATTGAACTCAATTTCCTTAAGAAAAGGAATATTGCATGCATGCTAACTCTTACCACTTCTATTAAACATTGTACTGAAGATCCTAGTTTGCATTACTGGGCAAGAAGAAAAACTAAAAGTCACCAGAATTGGAAGGGGAGAAATAAAACTTTCCTTAATTGTATGATTAATTTTACATGTCTGTGTCTGTAGACAATCCAAAATAATTTACAGTTACTATTAATAAGTCAATTGAGCCACGTAGCTTGTTATGAGGTCAGCACTTTAAAAACTGTATTTATATAACAACTACAAATAGAAAATGAAGTTTAATATAAATAATTTTTAATAATATAAGAAGTACCGAATCCCTAAGGTAAATAAAATAAAATACCTGCAAGGCCTTTAGAATAAAAATATTTTTGAGAGAAATTAAAGACCCAAATAAGTAGAGGAATTTATCACATTCACAAATAGAAAGACATAATATTAAAATCATTTTCCTGCAAATTGATCAGTTCAATGAATCAAAGTAGTAATCCTAGAGGTTTTAGTTATTTGTAAAAGCTGACAAATCTGATTATAAATTTTCATGGAAATGCATCAGGACAATAATAGCCAACACAATCCTGAAAAAGAACAAAGCTGGAAGACTTATTTAAACATAAAAATTATTATAAGGCTATAATAATTAAGACAATATGCTCTTAGTAATTTAGAAGTGTGTAACAACATACCAAGTCCAGAAACAGAGCCATGTATACATGGATTGCTGTGGCTGTTTAGTCGCTAAGTCATATCTGACTGTGACTTTTGTAATCCCATGGACTTCAGCCTGCCAGGCTCCTCTGCCCATGGGATTTCCCAGGCAATAAAACTGGATTGGGTTGACATTTCTTTTTCCAGGGGATCTTTCCTACCCAGGGATCAAATTCACATCTCCTGCTTGGCAGCCAAATTCTTTACCACTGAGCAACCTTGTAAAGTGCAGACATGTACAATCACTTTGAAAAGCCAATTGGATCCAGTCACACTCTATGACACAATTCCATTCTTATGCATATACTCAACAGAAATGCAAATGCGTGTTATACAAAAGTTATGCAAGGATGTTCACAGCACTACTCTTCAACCTAACCTAGAGTTGAAAAAGACTGAAATGTCCAAAAGAGTAAAATTGGGAAACAAATTGTGAAATATTCATGCAATGGAATATTACACAACAATAAAAATATACAAACCTTTTGTAACAACATGGATAGATCTCATAAACATAATGTTGAGTGAAAGAAGCCATACACACGAGTCCATAATATATTGTTTCATTTCAGTAAAGTTCAAAATTATGTAAAATTCATATGTTTATATCAGTCATTATAATGATTACTGAGGTGAAGGTGGCAACAACTAGAAGTGAACATGAAAGGGGTTTCTGATATGTTGTCAATATTCTGGGGTTTTTAAAATCTGGATTATGATTATAAGGTGTGGTCACTTTAGAACTGTACCAGTATATCCTTATTAATTATGCAATTTTATGTGCTTATTTTAGGCTTTTCTTTAATGAAGCCACAGAAGACTAAGAGGAAGAAATGTCTCACTATTTGGAGCCACTCACATAATAAATATTTTAAAACATCCAGAATCGGTCCATTTGTTTCCATCCCAATGATAATGACCTATTACTAGCATTCTCTCTCTTCTGGATTAGTGGTAAACTTCTGCTTCTACCTTTGTCCTCTTCCCATGTGTTCTGTTAAATGCAATTCAGTTCATATCACTTCTCAAAGTCTTAAAAATAAAAGAAACAGTCCTTAAAATGGCTTACAGGGTTCTATGTAATGTGGATCCCTTTATCTTTCTGAGCTTGTCTTATAGTACTCTTGTCCAAATGACTTCCATTCTTGCCAAAATGGCATTCTTGTTTCTCCTCCAGGCATAGATATGCTTCAGGGCTATTACATTTATTGTTCACTTAGATTGAATCAGAGTTCTGTCAGATGTCCATATAGCTCATTCATTTGCTCCCTTCTGATCTTTGTAGCCCGGGCTTCCCTGGTGGCTCAGATGGTAAAGTGTCTGCCTACAATGAGGGAGACCCAGGTTCAATCCCTGGGTCGGGAAGATCTCCTGGAGAAGGAAATGGCAACCCACTCCCGTATTCTGGCCTGGAAAATCCCATGGATGGAGGAGTCTGTTAGGCTACAGTCCATGGGATCACAAAGAGTTGGACAGGACTGAGTGACTTCACTTTCACTTTCAATGAGATCTTCTCTGATTCTCTTACTAAAAGTTGCAACAATTTCCTTACTTCTCCACAGCTGCCCTTATTATCATTTCATGTATAACCATTTAAAGCCTTTATATGTTTCCTTATACTATAATATATGCTCAAGTAGAAGACAGATTTATGAGGATTTTTTAAAACATTTTATTTATTTACTTTCAGCTGTGCTGGATCTTTGTTGCTGCACAGCTTTCTCTAGTTGTGGTGAGAGGGAGCTACTTTCTAGATGAGGTATGCGGACTTCTCATTCCAGTGGCTTTTCTTGTTGTGGAGCACAGGCTCTAGGACAGGTGGGCTTCAGTACCTGGGACATGTGGGCTCAGTAGTTGGCATGCAGGCTCTAGAGCACAGGCTTAGTTGCTCCATGGTATGTGGGGTCTTCTCAGATCAGGGATAAAACCCGTGTCTCCTGCAGTTGACAGTTGGATTCTTAACCACTGAGGTACCAGTGGTATGAGGACTTTGTGTTGTTATTGACCACTGTATATGTATTTAGACATAAAAGTACAAATAAATGCATGTGAATGGATTAATGTATGGGATTACTTAAAATTAATAGAATTTAGTTAAATTAGATTTAAATTAATGCCCAATACTTTTCAGTGCTTTCCCACATCTACTGTCTCATTCATTTCTCTCAGCAACCCCATCAGACATGTAAGAGTACATATTACTATCCTATTTTATGGGTGAGGAGTTAGATCTGGAACTCATTAATAGTACAGCCAAGATTGCACTGGTAGTATATGATTAGATTAGAGCCAAGAATTTGACTCTTCTGACTCAGTCCTGTGCTTTTTTTACCACATTAATACAGGTATATATCTAAACTTTTAAAATGTAACATCTCATAACTTTTCAGGTACCAGTTAGAGAAAAAAATCAGTCTTGCAAAATTAGAAGCATCCTTTACTTTCTCAGTTTCCTTTGTTTAATATCTTGTTTTTGTCATTCAAGAGGAGAGAAATGGTAGGTTACATTATGTCTTGAAATAATTGAATTAGATTTAAGTGCCTATTATTTACATATTTTTCATATTCTTTCTAATACAATTTCTTTTCAAAGACATTACAAGCATTAGTCAAAAGAACACCCAGTTTTCTCATTTCAGTGGAATCTTGGTCTTTGCATTAAAAAAAGAGAAATAGCAGATGTCAGAGGTTTAATTATACATTTTTTAATTTTTTATACATCTAAGTTATTGAATCCTGTTGTTATAGATGTCTTTCAATGATTCAGTTGAAAATTTAAGATTCTACATGGAAAAATACTAAAATATTTTAAGACTGTCATTTAATAACAAATTATGGAAAGCCTAACAACATATGGGGAGACAAATTTTTGTGGTCTGAAATGATTCTATTAACTAGGTATATAAACATTTCACAGAAAAGAAATGCTGAATGTCTTCTTGAGTGTCAGGGATTTCAGAACTGCATATGTGTATATCTTACTCAAAAATGTCAAGTAATTGTGTACATGTGTGCATGCATATAGATTTTTATAATTTTTTTCTTTGAATATTTCCTCTGCTGCTTTCTATATTTATGGAACTTAGTTTTTAAATTATTTCATGTCAGAACATTTAATTCATACTTCTCTTTTCCTTATCTTTCTGTACTATCATCTTGAAAGATACCTGACTTGGTTGTCCAGGTCATTAAATACTTATAGCTATGTTAATTTTATTAATTATCATCTTTTTACCTGTCATTTTCTAAAACTGTGATTTATTTGCTTGGGGGAGGAGTGCAGAAGTTTTTCTCCAAGCTTCCTCTTCCTATGCTACCATTACCCTATCACATTAATTTGCATTCTCTAGAGCTTTACATTGGAGAAGGCAATGGCACCCCACTCCAGTACTCTTGCCTGGAGAATCCCAGGGACGGGGGAGCCTAGTAGGCTGCAGTCCATGAGGTCGCTAAGAGTTGGACACGACTGAGCGACTTCTCTTTCACTTCTCACTTTCATGCATTGGAGAGGAAATGGCAACCCACTCCAGTGTTCTTGCCTGGAGAATCCCAGGGACGGGGGGAGCCTGGTGGGCTGCTGTCTATGGAGTCTCACAAAGTTGGACACGACTAAAGTGACTTAGCAGCAGCAGCAGCAGCAGAGCTTTACATAAATGGAATTGTAAAGTATGCAATCTTTTTGTGTTTATTTTTAATCAGTAGTTTATTTTGAGATTCATTCATTTTATTAAGAATTTCAATAGCTTATGCCTTTTTTCTTTTGCTGAGTAGTATCCCAATATATGAATATAGTACTTACCCATTGAACAGTTCAACTGTTGATGGGAATTTGGGTTGTTTCCAGTTTAGGGATATCATGAGTAAAGCTTCTGTCAACATTGTATGTGTACAGTGTACAAGCCATTGTATGGATATATACTTTTATTTCTATTTTATAAATACTTAGACTAGGAATATCTGGATATATGATAATTGTATTTTTTAACTGTAAACAGCACATATGTCAAGTGTGCAATTTGATTTGTTTTGACATATGTCTCCTCCTATGTGACCAGGAGATAGTGAAGGACATGGAAGCCTGACGGGCTGCAGTCCATGGGGTTGCAAAGAGTCAAACATGATTTAGTGACTAAACAACAACAACAAGGTAACCATCACCACTATCAAAACAATGAACATATCCATCATCCTCCAAAGCTTTTTTATACTCTTTTGTAATCTCGCCCTTCTGTCCTTACCCATATTTCTATCTGAAATATATTTTCTTCTTCCTACACAACATCCTTTAATTCTTATAGTTCAGGTTGCCAATGATAAATTATTATAGATTACATATGAGTTTTTTTTCCCCTTTCATTATTTTGAAGTTGTTGTTCCACTGACTTTTCACTTACATTGTTTCTGATGAGAAATCTGGTATCATCCTTATATCTGTTCCTTTGCACATAGTGTATCTTTTTTTCCCCATCTGGTGGCTTTTAGGAGTTTTTTCTTTATTGTTGATTTTGATTAATTAATTTTGATGTATCTTAGTATGTTTACCTTCATGTTCCTTGCACTTGACTGTCACTGAACTTCTTGGGTATTTGGACATTTTTCAGCCACTTTTCTTTACTTTTTTCCTGTTTCTTCTTCCATTTTTGAAGACTCTAAATACATATACACTAGGCCAGTTGAAATTGTCCCATAGTTCATCAACACTTTGAATAACTGTAAAAATTATTTTTTTTCTGAGTTACTTTTGGAATTTTGTATTTCTATTTCCTCAGGTTCACTAATCTCCTGCTAAATTTAATCTGCCATTAATCCCATTTAGTATATTTTTCATCTCATATATTGTAGTTTTTATTGATATAAATTCAATCCGGAATTTTTTTGTATCTTCGATGCAATAGCTTTATTTTTTAATTTTTCAAAAAATAAACTCTTATTTTAAAATGTTTTTACATTTACAGAAAAATATAAAGATAATACAGACTTTTCATACCTCCCCAGCAAATCTCCTGTATTAAGTAACATGTATATTAGTATATTTGTCATAGTAAGAATCAATATTAATACATTGTTACCAACTAAAGTATATAATTTACTAAGATTTCCACATTTTTTACCTAATGTCCTTTTTATGGGCTTCTCTGTTAGTTGAGACAGTATCGAATCTGCCTGCAATGCAGGAGACCCTGGTTTGATCCCTAGATCAGGAAGATCCCCTGGAGAAGGGAATGGCAACCCACCCTAATATTCTTGCCTAGAGAATTCCATGGACAGACCATGGAGTCAGAAAGACTCCATGGCTGAGCGATCCTCAGATCTCATACAAGGTATCACATTATCGTTAGAAATCATGTTTTGTTTTTTTTTTAATTTCCTATAGTCTGTGGCATTTTTTCAGGCTTTCCTAGTTTTTGATGACTTTGTAGTTCCTAGGAGTACTGGTCAGGTATTTTGTAGAACATACCTCAACTGGGATTTGTCTGATGTTTCCTTGTGCTTCCGAAAATTAGACTGGGGTTATAGGTTTTAGGTTATCTCATACGCTAGTAAAGTAATGCTCAAAATTCTCCAAGCCAGGCTTCAGCAATATGTGAACCGTGAAATTCCTGATATGCAAGCTAGTTTTAGAAAAGGCAAAGGAACCAGAGATCAAATTGCCAACATCCGCTGGATCATGGAAAAAGCAAGAGAGTTCCAGAAAAACATCTATTTCTGCTTTATTGACTATGCCAAAGCCTTTGACTGCATGGATCACAATAAACTGTGGAAAATTCTGAAAGAGATGGGAATACCAGACCATCTGATCTGCCTCTTGAGAAATTTGTATGCAGGTCAGGAAGCAACAGTTAGAACTGGACATGGAACAACAGGCTGGTTCCAAATAGGAAAAGGAGTACGTCAAGGCTGTATATTGTCACCATGTTTATTTAACTTATATGCAGAGTACATCATGAGAAATGCTGGACTGGAAGAAACACAAGTTGGAATCAAGATTGCTGGGAGAAATATCAATAACCTCAGATATGCAGATGACACCACCCTTATGGCAGAAAGTGAAGAGGAACTAAAAAGCCTCTTGATGAGAGTGAAAGTGGAGAGTGAAAAGGTTGGCTTAAAGCTCAACATTCAGAAAACGAAGATCATGGCATCTGGTCCCATCACTTCATGGGAAATAGATGGGGAAACAGTGGAAACAGTGTCAGACCTTATTTTTCTGGGCTCCAAAATCACTGCAGATGGTGACTGCAGCCATGAATTTAAAAGACGTATTCTTTTTAATGGCTGAGTAATACTCCATCGTGTATATGTACCACAGCTTGCTTATCCATTCATCTGTGGATGGACATCTAGGTTGCTTCCATGTCCTGGCTATTGTAAACAGTGCTGCTATGAACATTGGGGTGCACGTGCCTCTTTCAATTCTGGTTTTCTCAGTGTGTATGCCCAGCAGTGGGATTGCTGGGTCATAAGGCAGTTCTATTCCCAGTTTTTTGAGGAATCTCCATACTGTTCTCCATAGTGGCTGTACTAGTTTGCATTCCCACCAACAGTGTAAGAGGGTTCCCTTCTCTCCGCACCCTCTCCAGCATTTATTGCTTGTGGATTTTTGGATCGCAGCCATTCTGACTGGCGTCAGAATCTTCCCTAAATAAAATAATATCCATATTGCCTCTGAAAAAAAAAAAAAAAAAAAAAAAACAAATAAAAGACGCATACTCCTTGGAAGGAAAGTTATGACCAACCTAGATAGATATTCAAAAGCAGAGACATCACTTTGCCAACAAAGGTTTGCCTAGTCAAGGCTATGGTTTTTCCTGTGGTCTTGTATGGATGTGAGAGTTGGACTGTGAAAAAGGCTGAGCGCCGAAGAATTGACGCTTTTGAACTGTGGTGTTGGAGAAGACTCTTGAAAGTCACTTGGACTGCAAGGAGATCCAAGCAGTCCATTCTGAAGGAGATCAGCCCTGGGATTTCTTTGGAAGGAATGATGCTAAAGCTGAAACTCCAGTACTTTGGCCACCTCATGCGAAGAGTTGACTCATTGGAGAAGACTCTGATGCTGGGAGGGATTGGGGGCAGGAGGAGAAGGGGACGACAGACGACGAGATGGCTGGATGGCATCACTGACTCGATGGATGTGAGTCTCAGTGACCTCCAGGAGTTGGTGATGGACAGGGAGGCCTGGCATGCTGCGATTCATGGGGTTGCAAAAAGTCGGACACTACTGAGCTACGAATCTGATCTGATAGGTTTTAGGTAGGAAGATCACAAAGGTGAATTGCCATTCTCATTTCATCTCATCAAGGTTGCATGGCTTATCAGTACTGATGTTAATCTTGTTCACCTAGTTTGTTAGGTTTTCTTCATCCTTTAACACTGACTCTTTGGAAGGAGGTCCCTGTATGTAGACTATCACTCCACTGAGGAGTCATGCTCTACTTCCTTTCAGATGGATTATCTACCTAAATTATTTTAAATTCCTCAGAATGGAATATTTGTCTCTTGTCTCCCATTTATCTAGCATTATATCATTTATTTACATCAGTATGGACTCAAGGATATCTATTTCATACTTTTGGATATAAGCTAATATCACTTTATTATTCAAATTTTTCTGCCTTTGGCCATTGAGAGCCTTTAAAGATGGCCCTTGTGTCCCTTTGACAACTTTCATCTTTTCTTTTTCATTTAGCTCTTATTTTCTGGAACCAAAAAGTCTCCAGGCTCCTTTTATATATCTCCAGCCCCAGCCCCAGAATCAGCTACTTCTCCAAAGAGCCCTGGTTCCTTTTGTTGCATAATGATATTAGAAACCAAGGTCAGGGTGCTAGAAGTGCTTTTATTACTGGGCTACCATTGCTTCTAGGTTCTTCAAGCTGACACAGCATAGAAATATATGTGTGTATACTAACCCATGGACACATACATACATACACCTAACCCATGTACATGCACATTATATATATATATGTGTGTGTGTGTGTGTGTGTATGTATATATAATGCATATGAATACACACAAATATAATCTCCATTTGTATAACATTAAGCTAAATATGTTCATACTCCTGTATTCAATTCTAATCCATTATCACATGAATCATAGCTTACTCCCATTGCTTATCTTTAACCTCAAACTCGTAAGAAATCTGGCTCCCAACATCTACCATCAATTAACTTAATTGTTCAAAGCTTATATGCCTATATGATGGTTTCAGAATTATTAACTCATACTCCCATGGGAAACAACTTTATCAACTTCAGTGCACTACTTACATACATTTCCCATAACTTCAGTCTTACAGACTTATTTCCTAAGTGACTCAAGTCAGTAGCTTATTCTCCCATCCTCTTCAGTGAGATTGTTTCATACATTTGTGGTTCAATTAGATTCTTTTGTCACAGTCTGAATTCTTTCCTGGGATTCCTCAACCTCCTAAATGATTTTTAAGCTACATTAATACATTAAAGTCTACTTTTTGTGTTACAGTTCTACAGGTTTTGACAAATGCATGATGTCATGTATCCACCATTACTGTATCATATAGAATAGTTTCACTGCCCTAATGCTTAACCACATTCTGTCAGTCCTGTTCACCATGACCCGCCCATCCTGGGTGGCTCCACACAGCATGGCTTAATGTCATTAAGTTAGACAAGGCTGTGGTCCGTGTGATCAGATTACGTGATTATGGTTTCAGTGTGTCTGCCCTCTGATTTCCTCTTGCAGCACCTACCCTCTTACTTGGGTTTCTCTTACCTTGGACGCAGCCACTGCTTCTTACCTTGGATGAGGGGTATCTCCTCACAGGCACCCCTCCTGACGTTGAACATGGAGTAGCTCTTTTCGGCCCTCCTGCACCCATGCAGCCACTGGTCCTTGGATGTGGGGTTGTTCCTCTGGGCCACCTCCACTGACCTCGGGCGTGCAGTAGCTCCTCTCGGCCACTGCCCCTGACCTTGTACATAGGGTAGCTCCTCTCGGCCATGCTTCTGCACGGTCCATTGCAGCAGTTCAGTATTGTTTCCTTGAGAACCCCATGAACAGTATGAAAAGGCAAAATGATAGGATACTGAAAGGGGAACTCCCCGGGTCAGTAGATGCCCAATATGCTTCAGGAGATCAGTGGAGAAATAACTCCAGAAAGAATGAAGGGATGGAGCCAATGCAAAAACAATACCCAGTTGTGGATGTGACTGGTGATAGAAGCAAGGTCTGATGCTGTAAAGAGCAATATTGCCTATGAACCTGGAATGTCAGGTCCATGAATCAAGGCAAATTGGAAGTGGTCAAACAGGAGATGGCAAGAGTGAACGTCAACATTCTAAGAATCAGTGAAGTAAAATGGACTGGAATCGGTGAATTTAATTCAGATGATCATTATATCTACTACTGTGGGCAAGAATCACTTAGAAGAAATGGAGTAGCCATCATGGTCAACAAGAGTCCAAAATGCAGTACTTGGATGCAATCTCAAAAACGACAGAATGATCTCTCTTCATTTCCAAGGCAAACCATTCAGTCTCACGGTAATCCAAACCTATTCCCCAACCAGTAACACTGAAGAAGCTGAAGTTGAATGGTTCTATGAAGACCTACAAGACCTTTTAGAACTAACACCCAAAAAAGATGTCCTTTTCATTATAGGGGACTGGAATCCAAAAGTAGGAAGTCAAGAAACACCTGAAGTAACAGGAAAATTTGGCCTTGGAGTACAGAATGAAGCAGGGCAAAGGCTAATAAAGTTTTGCCAAAAGAATGCACAGGTCATAGCAAACACCCTCTTCCAACAACACAAGAGAAGACTCTACACATGGACATCACCTGATGGTCAACACCAAAATCAGATTGATTATATTCTTTGCAACCAAAGATGGAGAAGCTCTATACAGTCAGCAAAAATAAGACTGGGAGCTGACTGTGGCTCAGATCATGAACTCCTTATTGTCAAATTCAGACCTAAATGGAAGTAGAGAAAACCACTAGACTATTCAGGTATGATCTAAATCAAATCCCTTATGATTAAACAGTGGAAATGAGAAATAGATTTAAGGGACTAGATCTGGTAGACAAAGTGCCTGATGAAGATGGAATGAGGTTCGTGACATTGTACAGGAGACAGGGATCAAGACGATCCCCAAGGAAAAGAAATGCAAAAAAGCAAAATGGCTGTGTGAGGAGGCCTTACAAATAGCTGTGAAAAGAAGAGAAGCAAATAGCAAAGGAGAAAAGGAAAGATATAAGCATCTGAATGCAGAGTTCCAAAGAATAGCAAGGAGAGATAAGAAAGCCTTCCTCAGCAATCAATGCAAAGAAATAGAAGAAAACAACAGAATGGAAAAGACTAGAGATCTCTTCAAGAAAATTAGAGCTACCAAGGGAACATTTCATGCAAAGATGGGCTCAATAAAGGACAGAAATTGTATGGATCTAACAGAAGCAGAAGATATTAGGAAGAGGTGGTAAGAATACACAGAAGAACTGTACAAAAAAGAGCTTCATGACCCAGATAATCATGATGGTGTGATCACTCACTTAGAGCCAGACATCCTGGAATGTGAAGTCAAGTGGGCCTTAGAAAGCATCACTACAAACAAAGCTAGTGGATGTGATGGAATTGTAGGTGAGCTATTTCAAATCCTGAAAAGATGATGCTGTGAAAGTGCTACACTCAAAACGCCAGCAAATTTGGAAAACTCAGTAGTGGCCACAGGACTGGAAAAGGGCAGTTTTCATTCCAATCCCAAAGAAAGGAAATGCCAAAGAATGCTCAAACTACCACACAATTGCACTCATCTCACACACTAGTAAAGTAAAGCAAGAGAGTTCCAGAAAAACATCTCTTTCTGCTTTATTGACTATGCCAAAGCCTTTGACTGTGTGGACCACAATAAACTGTGGAAAATCCTTCAAGAGATGGGAATACCAGACTATCTGAACTGCCTCTTGAGAATCGTATACACAGGTCAGGAAGCAACAGTTAGAACTGGACATGGAACAACAGACTGGTTACAAATAGGCAAAGGAGTATGTCAAGGCTGTATATTGTCACACTGCTTATTTAACTTATATGCAGAGTACATCATGAGAAACGCTGGGCTGGAGGAAGCACAAGCTGGAATCAAGATTGCTGGGAGAAATATCAATAATCTCAGATATGCAGATGACACCACCCTTATGAAAGTGAAGAGGAACTAAAAAGCCTCTGGTTGAAAGTGAAAGAGGAGAGTGAAAAAGTTGGCTTAAAGCTCAACATTCATAAAACGAAGATCATGGCATGTGGTCCCATCACTTCATGGGAAATAGATGGGGAAACAGTGGAAACAGTGTCTGTCGGACTTTATTTTTCTGGGCTCCAAAATCACTGCAGATGGTGATTGCAGCCTTCAAATTAAAAGACACTTACTCCTTGGAAGAAAAGTTATGACCAACCTAGACAGCATATTACAAAGCAGATACATTGCTCTGCCAACAAAGGTCCATCTAGCCAAGGTTATGGTTTTTCCAATAGTCATGTATGGATGTGAGAGTTGGACTGTGAAGAAGGCTGAGCGCCGAAGAATTGACGCTTTTGAACTGTGGTGTTGGAGAAGACTTTTCAGAGTCCTTTGGACTGCAGGGAGATCCAGCCAGTCCATCCCAACAAAGGTCCATCTTGTCAAGGCTATTGTTTTTCCTGTGGTCATGTATGGATGGGAGAGTTGGACTGTGAAGAAGGCTGAGTGCCAAAGAACTGATGCTTTTGAACTGTGGTGTTGGAGAAGACTCTTGACAGTCCCTTGAACTCCAAGGAGATCCAACAAGTCCATTCTTAAGGAGATCAGCCCTGGGATTTCTTTGGAAGGAATGATGCTGAAGCTGAAACTCCAGTCCTTTGGCCACCTCATGCGAAGAGTTGACTCATTGGAAAAGACTCTGATGCTGGGAGGGATTGGGGGCAGGAGGAGAAGGGGGATGACAGAGGATGAGATGGCTGGATGGCATCACTGACTCGATGGACGTGAGTCTGAGTGAACTCCAGGAGTGGGTGATGGACAGGGGGGCCTGGTGTGCTGGGATTCACGGGGTCGCAAAGAGTCGGACACGACTGAGCGACTTAACTGAACTGAACTGAACTGAACTGAGTAATGAGCATTGTCGAGCATCTTTTCATGTGTCTGTTAGCTATCTGTATGTCTTCTTTGGAGATATGTCTGTTTAGGTCTTTTCCCCATTTTTTCATTGGGTTGTTTTTCTGTCATTGAGTTGTATGAGCTGCTTGTATGTTTTTGGAAATTAATCCTTTGTCAGTTGTTTCATTTGCTATTATTTTCTCCCATTCTGAGGATTGTCTTTTCACCTTGCTTACAGTTTCCTTCCTTTGCTATGCAAAATCTTTTAAATTTAATCAGGTCCTGCTTGTTTACTTTTGTTTTTATTTCCATTACTATAGAAGGTGGATCATAGAGATTCTTGCTTTGATTTATGTCATGAAGTGTTCTGCTTATGTTTTCCTCTAAGAGTTTTATAGTTTCTGGTCTTACATTTAGGTCTTTAATCCATTTTGAGTTTATCTTTGTGTATGGTGTTAGGAAGTGTTCTAATTTGATTTTTTTTACATGTAGCTATCCAGTTTTCCAAGGACCTTTTATTGAAGAGGCTGTCTTTTCCCCATTGTATATTCTTGCCTCCTTTGTCAAAAGTAAGGTACCAGTAGGTTCATGTGTTTATTTCTGGGTTTTCTAGCTTTTTCCAGTGGTCAATATTTCTGATTTTGTGCCAGTACCATAGTGTCTTGATGCATGTAGCTTTGTAGTAGAATCTGAAGTCAGGAAGGTTGATTCCTCCAGCTCCATTCTTCTTTATCAAGACTGCTTTGGCTATTTGGGGTCTTCTGTGTTTCCATATGAATGGTGAAACTTTTTGTTCTAGTCCTGTGAAAAATCCCATTGGTAATTTCATAGAGATCTCATTGAATCTGTAGGTTGCATTTGGTAGTATAGTCATTTTCACAATATTGATTCCTCCCGCCCAGGAACATGGAATATCTCTCCATCTGTTTATGTCACCTTTGATTTCTTTCAGTAGTGTTGGATAATAGTACTAAAATATAGATAAAGTATCTCAACAAATATAAGAAGATAATCGGAGTTTTTTGTTCTGTGAAAAAACATGTTTGGCAAGTAATTGAAGGAAACCCTGATAAATCGCTTCAAAAGCCTCTAATTCACTTAGGACAAGTGCAGACAAGATGAAGAAAGTTAATGTGGACACTATCCTTCCTGAAAAGTCATATTTCCTTCAAGACGAGAGTGTAGTGAGGAAATGAGGATAAATAGGCACAACAAACGAAAGCAGGTACACCTGTGTATTTCTCCAATGTGAGAAAATTCTCAATGTGATTGGATTTATTAAGAGATACTGTAGATCAGAAGAAAGGGGCCACTTTAAGAATCAAAGAAAAAATATTTCTTCTAGCTTTATGATGAGAAACATAAGGATATATCTAACTTGTTTTTTTTTTTTTTTTTAAGAGATTAGAAAGAATCTTTCATTTATGAAACCAAAGCAAGTAGTTGTGAAGAGAGTAATCTGAGATCAGGAAACACAGCGTAGAGAAAATTGCTAAATAAAAGCAATAGAGAATAAACTGGAATGTCTTATTTTAAAATATTTTACATATAGAAGCAAAATATTTCATGCATTACATGATACAATTCCTTATTTCAAACCGACAACCAACTTCATGTATAATGGTGAGAAGCAAAAGCAGTGGTCTTCAAACTTAGTTGTACATTAGAAGCACACAGAGAGATTAAAAAAAATTTTTTTTGATTTCTGAGTCTCATTAGGGATCAATTAACTCAGAATCTTTGGAGGTAGGCTCCAGACTTGAGTATTTTTTAAGTACCATGAGTGATTTTATGTGCAGCCAATATTGAGAAACACTGTACTCTAGCATCATTTTTCAAAGTGCTTCTTTAATATACTAATATGAATTATAATTCTGCTGGAGAAGGATATGATATGTAGCACTTCCACAGAAACTAATGCAAAGCATCTGGTTGGACCACTGTTCTACAATATAATTTGGGAAATGTTGAACCAGAGGTATAGTCATTCAAAACAGGAATGACATGAAGGTGTTTTCAGGATCATTATTTAACATTCTGGACACACTGGCAACTACAATGAGATAAGAGATGAAATGAGATTCAAATATTGGAAGAAGGGGATATATTACAATTACAATATTTTAGTATACATGAGGAAATTCTAGATAATCTAAGAGGAAAAAAAAGAATTAAGAAAGTTCAGTAAGCTTGCAGTTACAAAATTAATATATTCAAGAAATAATAGCTTTATCTTATACCAGGCTTTCTCAGTCTTAATGCAATTGGCATTTTGAGTCAGAT
Organism: Tragelaphus eurycerus; assembly: GCA_935064755.1. Taxonomy (NCBI): domain Eukaryota; kingdom Metazoa; phylum Chordata; class Mammalia; order Artiodactyla; family Bovidae; genus Tragelaphus; species Tragelaphus eurycerus. The sequence continues at coordinate 859,723 of CAKXYN010000238.1, forward strand.
AATGCTTTGCTATGGAGGGCTGTCCTGTATGTTGTAGGATGTTTAGCAAGATTCCTGGTTTCTACCAATTAGCATTAGCAACACCCTAACTCTCAAATTTGGGACAATGAATATGTCTCAGTCAGTGCCAATATTCAACTCTGGTTGAGAACCACTACCATATGGCAGTAATACTGAGGCTATACAACAGAAAACATGAATTCATCAATAAAAGTATCAGCAAATACAAAGGAGTTATGAATGAACTTGGTAAGTTATCTTCAAGAAAACTATAAGCTTAATCAAAGGACATAAAAGCAGAAGTAAACACATGAAAAGATAAATTACATTCTTATATAAAAAATATTGATACTATATAATAATGTGAACTCTCCCCAAATAAATTTATGCATTTAATGCAATTTTAATCAATATCCCAGGGGACTTCATTGCATATGGATATAAAATTATTTTTAATTTATATGTAAAACTGAGTAGGCCAAAATAACAAGATATATATATTTTAAAAGGTTACTAATAAATATAAAGATGCACTATATGATAATGAAAAGTGTTTTGTTTTTTAATTCTTTCCATCTTTATTGGTACTTTGACATATAACACTGTGTAAATTTAAAGTGTATGTATGATGATTTGATATTCATATACAGTGAAATCATTACCACATTAGGACTGGTTTAACACATTCCTCATTTTACATAGTTACTCTTTTGTGTGTATGGTGAGAATTTCAAGATTACTCTCTTCAGTTCAGTTCAGTTCAGTTCAGTTGCTCAGTCATGTCCGACTCTTTGCAACCCCATGAATTGCAGCACGCCTGGCCTCGATGTCCATCACCAACTTCTGGAGTTCACTCAAACTCACGTCCATTGAGTCGATGATGCCATTCAGCCATCTCATCCTCTGTCGTCCCCTTTTCCTCCTGCCCCTAATCCTTCCCAGCATCAGAGTCTTTTCCAATGAGTGAGCTCTTCGCATGAGGTCACCAAAGTACTGGAGTTTCAGCTTCACCATCATTCCTTCCAAAGAACACCCAGGGCTGATCTCCTTCAGAATGGACTGGTTGAATCTCCTTGCAGTCCAAGGGACTCTCAAGAGTCTTCTCCAACACCACAGTTCAAAAGCATCAGTTCTTCGGTGCTCAGCTCTCTTCACAGTCCTACTCTCACATCCATACATGACTACTGGAAAAACCATAGCCTTGACAAGATGGATATTTGTTGGCAAAGTAATGTCTCTTCTTTTCAATATGTTATCTAGGTTGGTCATAACTTTCCTTCCAAGGAGTAAGCGTCTTTTAAATTCATGACTGCAGTCACCATCTGCAGTGATTTTGGAGCCCAAAAAATAAAGTCAGACACTGTTTCCACTGTTTCCCCATCTACTTCCCATGAAGTGATGGGACCACATGCCATGATCTTCGTTTTATGAATGTTGAGCTTTAAGCCAAAATTTTCACTCTCCACTTTCACTTTCATCAAGAGGCTTTTTAGTTCCTCTTCACTTTCTGCCATAAGGGTGGTGTCATCTGCATATCTGAGGTTATTGAGATTTCTCCTGGCAATCTTGATACCAGCTTGTGCTTCCTCCAGCCCAGCGTTTCTCATGATGTACTCTGCATATAAGTTAAATAAGCAGGGTGACAATATACAGCCTTGACATACTCCTTTTCCTATTTGGAACCAGTCTGTTGTTCCATGTCCAGTTCTAACTGATGATTTCTGGCCTGCATATAAGTTTCTCAAGAGGCAGGTCAGGTGGTCTGGTATTCCCATCTCTTTCAGAATTTTCCACAGTTTATTGTGATCCACACAGTCAAAGGCTTTAGCATAGTCAATAAAGCAGAAATAGAAGTTTTTCTGGGACTCTCTTGATTTTTTGATGATCCAGTGGATGTTGGCAATTTGATCTCTGGTTCCTCTGCCTTTTCTAAGAGCAACTTGAGCATCTGGAAGTTCACAGTCATGTATTGCTGAAGCCTGGCTTGGAGAATTTTGAGCATTACTTTACTAGTGTGTGAGATGAGTGCAATTGTGAGGTAGTTTGAGCATTCTTTGGCATTGCCTTTCTTTGGGACTGGAATGAAAACTGACCTTTTCCAGTCCTGTGGCCACTGCTGAGTTTTCTTCTTACTAATTTTTAAATATGGTGCATGCACTCATGCTCAGTTGGGTCCAACTCTTTTGTGATCCCATGGACTATAACATGCAAAGCTTCTCTGTCCATGGGATTTCCCAGGCAAGAATACTGGAGTGAGTTACCATTTTCTCCTTCAGGGGATCTTCCCCACCCATGGATCAAACCTGCATCTCCTGCATTGCGGGTGGATTTTTACCATATGAGCCACCAGGGAAGCCCAAAAGGCATTGTTATTTTTCTGGAAGGAAAAAAAATTGAAAAGAAAAGGAAATCCCCAAAAGGGTTATTTTAATGAATGCAGAAGAAACACAGTTTGATATTTAGAAATCAAACATTGTAAAGAAATTTGTATATTTGTCTTTCCAAGTATGTAACAGACTTGGCTATGTCTCTAGTTTCCATTTACATTTCCATATATCAGCCTTTGAAGCTGCATATCCCTAACTATAAGAAAATTTCATAGCTCATTTCCTTAAGAATATTCTAAAACCTGCATTTAATAATTGACTTTTTCACAGTTGAAACTATGGGATCTCAGCTGGTAAAGAATCCACCTGCAATGCAGGAGATTTTGATTTGATTCCTGGAGAAGGGATAGGCTACCCACTCCAGTATTCTGGCCAGGAGAACTCCATGAACTGTATAAGTTCATGGGGTTCACAGAGTTGGACACAATTGAGTTTCACTTCCTTTCACTAAATTATATTCATTACTCAAAAAAATAAAAATAAAATAGGACTAGCATGACTCAGAAATCCCACTTCTATGGCCACAGAAATTGAAAGCGGAGTATCAAAGAAAGATTTTCACAACTTAAATTCATAGTATTCACAACTGCCAAGAGATATAAGCAACCCAAAGTCCATCAACTAATTAAAATAGTGGCATACACTATGAAATATCACTCAGTCTTTATTTTTATTTATTTTTTTTTTTGTCCAGAATGATTTTTTATTTTTATTTTTTTTATCAAGAATCTCTTTTATTGATTATCAGAAACATTACAAACATCTAGTATGAACAAATTATAACATGATAGTGTTTAGTTTGAACAATTAATACATTTCAGATATAATATTATACATATTTCAATGCTATTCTCCCCAATCATCTCACCCTCTCCTGGTCCCAGAGTCCAAAAGTCTGGTCTATACATCAGTGTCTCTTTTGTTGTCTCGTAAATAGGGTTATTTTTTACCATCTTTCTAAATTCCATATATATGCGTTAGTATACTGTATTTGTGTTTTTGTTTCTGGCTTTCTTCACTCTGTATAATAGCCTCCAGTTCCATCCACCTCCTTAGAACTGATTCAAATGTATTCTTTTTAATGGCTGAGTAATACTCCATTGTGTATATGTACCACAGCTTGTTTATCCATTCATCTGTGAATGGACATCTAGGTTGCTTCCACGTTCTGGCTATTGCAAACAGTGCTGCTATGAACATTGGGGTACAGGTGTCTCTTTCAATTCTGGTTTTCTCAGTGTATATGCCCAGCAGTGGGATTGCTGGGTCATAAGGCAGCTCTATTCGCAGTTTTTTGAGGAATCTCCATACTGTTCTCCATAGTGGCTGTACTAGTTTGCATTCCCACCAACAGTGCAAGAGGGTTCCCTTCTCTCCGCACCCTCTCCAGCATTTATTGCTTGTAGACTTTTGGATAGCAGCCATTCTGATTGGCGTGAAATGGTATCTCATAGTGGTTTTGATTTGCATTTCTCTGATAATGAGTGATGTTGAGCATCTTTTCATGTGTTTGTTAGCCATCTGTATGTCTTCTTTGGAGAAATGTCTATTGAGTTCTTTGGCCCATTTTTTGATTGGGTCATTTATTTTTCTGGAATTGAGCTGTAGAAGTTGCTTGTATATTTTTGAGATTAGTTGTTTGTCAGTTGCTTCATTTGCTATTATTTTCTCCCATTCTGAAGGCTGTCTTTTCACCTTGCTTATAGTTTCCTTTGTTGTGCAGAAGCTCTTAAGTTTGATTAGGTCCCATTTGCTCATTTTTGATTTTATTTCCAATATTCTGGGAGGTGGGTTCACTCAGTCTTTAAAAAGAAGGAAATCTTATTTCATGCTACTATGTGAATGTTCTGGAAGACATGATGTTAAGTGAGATAAGCCAGTCACAAAATGTCATGTACTATATGATTCCACCCATATGAATTATCTAAAGTAGTCAAATTAATGGAAACAAAAAATATAATGGAGGCTACCCGGAGCTGTGAAGAGGTGAAAGTAGGAAGTTTTCAGTAGGTATAATAAAACTTCAATTCTGCAAGATAGAAAAGTTCTGGAGATCTCTTGCACAACAAAATGAATACACTTAAGAGAGTGACCTTGGAGAAGGAAATGGCAACCCACCCCAGTAGTCTTTCCTGGGAAATCCCATGGAGAGAGGACCCTGGCGGGCTACAGTGCATGGGGTTGCAAAAGTTGGACAGAACTTAGCGACTAAACCACCACCACCACCAGGAGTACTGAACTATGCATTTTAAAATGGTTAAGTTGGTAAATTGTATGTTTTGCGTTTTTGCCACAATTTTGAAAATTTTAAAAGTATAAAATATAAATATACATGATATAGATATATCCAATTGTGATGAGTTGTCATATTTTATAGTAGATCAGGATGATTTCTACCCAAAGGGGTTACTGGGATCAGGAAAAAAAAAAAAAGAACAAGTTAGGTGTACTATTACAGTTCTTGGCCAGAATTAGCTTGTTTGGCTAACACGAGTTCTGAAAAAAAGAATAAATACCTGTTGACTGAAATTGAGGATGAAATGCCTTTCTTAAAATATATCTACTATATTAATATAAGAATACATATAAGCATTAATAAATAGGACAAATATATAAATACTACTATTGGGATAAGATTTAATTTATGTAGGGTACACTAATCCTCTCAGTAATTTAGTAAGTAGAAACTTGCAGCACATACTAGCTGAAAATATGTCACAAATATGGTATTCTAGTATAGTTTTTGACAGTAAACCAGAAAAGTTATAGACTGATTTTAAAATAAAAACACAGCACTGTATCCTATAAATAAAGCCTTCAGTACTTCGAATGCATTTTTAAGTGAATTTTCTTCTTTTGGAAGAATAATATCAGTTGCATTGAGATTCACTATATTCATTTCATTTTGACAGACCCAGTGTTTCATTTGTATTTTATATTATGTTTGATTTGTTGTGTTATAGGAAAGAGACACATACAATCCTTTCATTGAATCTTCCTATTCTCCCCATATGAGTAATATCTTTGCAACGAGTATGTCAGCAACTGAGCAAGATTTCAAGCTAGTCTTTGCCAGTCATCTGCTGAAATGAAATCCAAACATAAGTATGGTCTCATTTTAAACAAATTTAATAAACAGAAGTATAGGTTTATATGACAGATCAGTAAATCAGTGACTGTTCACTTCATAAAAAGATTCTTCTTAAATTATATACTTCCCTAGAAAAGTTTAAGTGGAATTAAGATTTGTTTACTATAAATTCTCAGTAACAGGTTGACTATGTTGCTAACACCCTTGAGCCAAAGCCCACCAGGAACATACTTGTAAGTGAACAAGTTGGTTTTATTACTCATTTAAGTGTCTTCAGTAAGAAAGTGGTATTGTTACTGTTCAGTCACTAAGTCGTGTCTGATACTTTGAGACCCCATGGACTGCCGCATGCCAGACTTCCCTGTCCTTCACTATCTCCCAGAGTTTGCTCAAACTTATGTCCATAGCATTGGTGATGCCATATGAACCATCTCATCCTCTGTCACCCCTTTCCTTCCTGGCCTCAATCTTTCCCAGCATTGGGGTTTTTTCCAGGGAGTAGACTCTTCCATTCAGGTGGCAAAAGTACTGGGGCTTCAGCTTCAACATCAGTCCCTCCAATGAATATTCATGGTTAATTTCCTATAGGATTGACTGCTTCGATCTCCATGCAGTCCAAGGGACTCTCAAGAGTCTTCTTCAGCACCACAATTTGAAAGCATCAGTTTTTCAGTGCTCAGTCTGCTTTATGGTCCAATTCCCACATCCTTACATGACTACTAGAAAAACCATAGCTTTGAATATATGGACTTTTGTCAGCAAAGTGATGTCTCTGCTTTTCAATACACTATCTAGGTTTGTCATAGTTTCCCTTCCAAGGAGCAAGTGTCTTTTAATTTAATGTCTACAGTCACTGTCCACAGTGATTTTTGAGCCCAAGAAAATAAAATCTGTCACTGTTTTCACTTTTCCCCCATCTATTTGCCATGAAATGATGGAACTGGATGCCATGATCTTAGTTCTTTGAATGTTGAAGCCAGTTTTTTCACTCTCCTCTTTCACTTTCATCAAGAGGCTCTTTAATTCCTCTTTGCTTTCTGCCATATCATCTGCATATCTGAGGCTGTTGATATTTCTGCTGGCAATCTTGATTCCAGCCTGTGATTGATCCAGCCCAGCATATTGCATGAGATATTCGGCATAGAAGTTAAAGGAGCAGGGTGACAATATACAACCTTGACGTACTCCTTTCCCAATTTTGAACCAATCTGTTCTTCCATATCCAGTTCTAACTGTTGCTTCTTGACTTGCATACAAGTTTCCCAGGAGGCAGGTAATGCTGTCTGGTATTCCCATCTCTTTAAGAATTTTCTGCAGTTTGTTATGATCCGCACAGTCAAAGACTTCAGCAAAGTCAATGATGAAGCAGATGATTTTCTGGAATTCCCTTGGTTTTTCTATGATCCAAAGGATGAAGGCAATTTGACCTCTGGTTCCTCTGCCTTTTCTAAATTCCAACTTGTACATCTGGAAATTCTTGGTTCACATACTGCTGAAGACTAGCTTGAAGGATCTTGAGCATTACTTTGCTAGCATGTGAATGTGTGCAACTGTACGGTAGTTTGAACATCCTTTGACAGTGCCCTTCTTTGGGATTGGAGTGAAAACTGACCTTTCCATTCCAATCTAAAAGAAAGTGTTAAGAAGAATTTATGATACGATTTGGGCTTTGGTTAGGTGATACTGTGGAGGGTCAAAGGAAGCAAAGCTTTGCTTTGTGTTGAGTGCTAGGAAGTTGGGACAAATCTATGAGTGGGCATCTTAATAAATTTTATCTATAGTGAGGGTATACTAGAGTAAGAATAAAGCTGCAATTGCTTAAGAAACAGCAGTCACTCACAGTGGTTTATTTAGAACATGTAAGTTTTGTATAGAAGGTTAAAACCTGTATATTTTATATTTAAAATGAAGAGTAATTGAAAAGAATTTTAAATAAAGAATGGTATGTCCAGATTTTCGTTTAAGAAAGATAGTGCTTAGTTGCTCAGTCATGCCTGACTCTTCACGATGCCATGGACGGTAACCTGCCAGGATTCTCTGTTCATGGGGATTCTCCAAGGCAAGAATACTGGAGAAGGTTGCATTCTCTCCTCCAGAGGATCTTCCCAACCCAGGGATCAAACCCAAGTATCCCACATTGCAGGCAGCGTCTTTACCATCTGAGCCACCAGGGAAGGCCAAGAATACTGGGGTGGGTAGCCTATCCCTTCTTCAGAAGAACTTCCTAAACCAGGAATCAAACTTGGGTCTCCTGAATTGCAGGTAGGTTCTTTACCAGCTGAGAGAGGGGGATAAAAGATACAACAACAAATTAGCAGATAGCTATATTAATTCAGAATTTGAGGCTCAAATTGACCATAAAGATGGAAAGATACAGATCTGAGAATGATTTGAGAGGTAGAATCTACTTGAGTTGATCAAGAGATAGAAATACTGGATTTCTAACTGTGTATTAGTCATGGAGAAAAGAAAGTCAAGGAAAACTCTAAGATTTCTGAACCATTACCTAAAATGAGAATATGATCAAAGGCACAGGGTTTTTGAAGGAGAGTGGATGGGTAGGGGGATGGAGAAGTTGAGTTAGTTAGAAGTTGAGCATAATTCATGTCTTAGAAGACATCCAAATGGAGATATATAGATAGAAATTGAAATGTGAGATTCAAGCTATAAATAAGCAAATAAGTAAATTGATAAATAAATTAAAGGTTTGCCCTGAAGGTAATATTTCAAAATCATTTCATCGTATAATGTAATGGTTAGTTTCATGTGAGTATTTGGCTGGGCTATAGGATTCTTAGATATTTGAACAAATGTCATTCTGAATGTGTGAAAGTGTTTTGAGATAAGAAAGAAAGTGTAAGTGCTAGTCACTCAATCGTGTCTGACTTCTTGCGACCCCATGGACTGTATGGACTGTAGCCTGCCAGGCTCCTCTGTCCATGGAATTCTCCAGGCAAGAATACTGCAGTGGCTTGCCATTCCCTTCTCCAGGGGGATCTTCCTGACCCAGGGATCAAACCCAGGTCTTCTGCCTTGTATTCCAGTTTTTTACTGTCTGAGCCACCAGGGAAGTCCCAGAGAGTTAAATCTTTGGGACAAGATTAATGTTCAAATCAGTGGACATTAAAGGAGATTGCCTTACATAATGTGGGTCAGCCTCATGCAACCAACTGAAGACTTAAGTAGAAAAAAAAAGACCTCCTCTGAGCAAGAGACAATCTCCAGCAGATGCCCTTTAGATCTCATCTGCAACATTGGCTCTTACTGGTTGTATGGCAGATGGCCTTCAGACTGGAACTGAAGCATCAGATTTCTTGGGTCTCCAACCTGTTGGCCTACCCTGCAGATTTGGACTTGTCAGTCTCCATAATCATGTAAGCCAATTCCTTATGATAAATTTCTTCATTTATATATATACATACATCCTGTTAGTTCTGTTTCTCTAGAGGACCCTGACTAATTCATATTATATGCACATACACACACATACACATACTCGTTTGCCATCATATAGGGACAAAAGTAAAAGTATTTGGAGGTTGAATGGAACAAGAAGAGGAATGGAAACAGACTGAGAAGGGGTATTAAGAAATACAGGAAGGAAAGTAGCCAAAAATAGTGTCCAAGAAGAGCTGACAACTCCTGTCAGAAGTGAATGCTGAAGAGGGTCAAGTGCTGCAAGGTAGTACAGGAAGATAAGGATTAAAAAGTGCCCATGTGGATTCTGTAAGGATGAGGTAGAAGTTAGATCAGTCAGAGCATCATCCTGTCTTTTATGAGATGCTGTGACAGCAGAATATGAGAATAATACCTTATATTTGTAGAGTACTTCATCAACTACACAGCCCCTTCACACATTTATTTATTTGATTTAATCTTCATAACAACACACTGTGAGAGAAAAAGGTATAGTTATTCTCATTTTAAATTTGAGGAACTGAAAACTTAAACTGCTCAAAGGTTTAACATTTAAATGTCAAAAGTGGTATTAAAAAAAAATCTAGACCTGCTAATTCTTAGTGTAATTCAATTACACTATACCACAAGGATCTTCTACAAAGCTATATAAAATTCTAGAGTACCTTGATGCAGACTAGCAAGAAACTTGGTTATCCTTGACATCAACATCAGAAGTTAGATTTCCCAAGCATTCCTGGTTTTAGTAAGCCATTATGGAAGTTTCATTCTTTAAACCATTATGCGGCCTCCTCACTTTTTGTTCTCTACTACCTTGTAAGTTAATTGCATTCCATATGTTGATTACTATTTTTCATCTAGTCACACTCTCTTTTAAAATAGTAATAATAATAGCTAATATTTGCATAGTAATTACCATATTCTGAATATTTTTCCAAACATCTTGCATATATTAAATTATTTAATACTCACAATAAACTTATGAGGTAGGTCTTATTATTACTCTGATTTTGTAAAGAAAAAAACAGAGGTGCTGATTATTTAAATGACTTGATTAAGGTAATACTGTTAAGAAGTGGTGAGACTGGGATTCAAGCTTATTCCTTTCCAGTACTTGTTGTTGTTGTTCAGTCACTCAGTCCTATCTGACTCTTTGCAACCTCATAGACTGTAGCACACCAGGCTTCTTTGTCCTTCATTTCCTGGAGCTTGCTCAAACTCATTTCCATTGAGTCGGTGATGTCATCCAGCCACTTTGTCCTCTGTGGTCCCCTTTTCCTCCTGCCTGAAGTCTTTTCCAGCATCAGTTCTTCACATCAGGTGGCCAAAGTACTGGAGCTTCAGCTTCAGCATCAGTCTTTCCCATGAATATTCAGGATTGATTTCCTTTAGGATTGACTGGTTTTATTTCCTTGCAGTCCAAGGGACTCTCCAGAGTCTTTTCCAACATCACAGTTCATCACAAAAGCATCAATTCTTTGGCACTCAGCCTTCTTTATGGTCCAACTCTCACATCCATACATGACTACTGGAAAAACCATAGCTTTGACTATATGGACCTTTGTCAGCAAAGTAATGTCTCTGCTTTTTAATATGCTATCTAGCTTTGTCATGAGAAGGCAATGGCAACCCACTCCAGTACTCTTGCCTGGAAAAATCCCATGAACGGAGGAGCCTGGTAGGCTGCAGTCCATGGGGTCGCGAAGAGTCGGACACAACTGAATGACTTCACTTTCACTTTTCACTTTCATGCATTGGAGAAGGAAATGGCAAGCCACTCCAGTGTTCTTGCCTGGAGAATCCCAGGGACAGGGGAGCCTGGTGGGCTGTCATCTATGGGATCACACAGAGTCAGACACGACTGACAGGACTTAGCAGCAGCAGCAGCACCAGCTTTGTCATAGTTTTTCTTCCAAGGACCAAGAATCTTTTAATTTCACAGCTACAGTCTCCATCCAATCCATGTGATTATGGAGCCCAAGAAAATAAAATCTGTCACTGTTTCCATTGTTTCCTCATCTATTTGTCATGAAGTGATGGGACTGGATGCCATGATTGCAGTTTTTGAATGTTGAGTTTTAAGCCAGCTTTTTCACTCTCCTCTTTCATATTCATCAAAGAGGCTTTTTAGTTCCTCTTTGCTTTCTGCCATCAGGGTGCTATCATCTGCATATCTGAGGTTATTGATCTTTCTCCTGGAAATCTTGATTCCAGCTTGTGTTTTATCCACCCAGCATTTTGCCTGACATACTCTGCATAGAATTTAAATAAACAAGGTGACAATATACAGCCTTGATGTACTCCTTTCCCAATTTGGAACCAGTCCATTGTTCCATGCCTGGTTGTAATTGTTGCTTCTTGACCCGCATCCAGGTTTCTCAGGAGGCAGGTAAGGTGTTATTGTCTTCTAACTTCAGTGAGGCCCATTAACTCTGATATTCTAATATAGGGTTAACAAATTCATATATAGTCAACGTGTCCCCTTATTATCTTACAGACTTAGATTTCAGCCTCTGAGTTTAAAGATGAAATTTTAGTCATCTTAGTCTGTACTCATGTGACAGCCCCTCTAGTTCTCCTTGTCTGGCCCTCCCTCCATCTCTTGTAGGTTGTTTTGGTGCTTTTCTGCATGCTATTCGACACTTTAGCCTCTTTCTTCAAATGTGGTACCTGAATCCCAAGTAAGTTTTTATAAGTTACAGAGTCTTGTGTTTTTACATAGACTAAAGATAAAAGTATCAAATGCTCTTAGCAATGTTGTCATAAAATTATATTATTACCATATTTATCTTTTGACTGTGAGTAAAAATTTTTCATTTCTAAAGTCAATAGTTTTATGTAAGTCTATTTCATCTGTTTTAAAAATAAGTAGTATGACAAGAGCAGTGTGCTTATCCAGCTTTTGAAAGGATAATACTCTTGATCTTTGCCTCTTCTCTGCCCCAAAGGAAGATTGCAATATAGTATTTTCATCAATCTTCCTTCCAGAATGTTAATTTATCATTAATTCACTTAATCCATAGAACTAGTAATTAGAGCTGTAGAAAAGACTGTCCTAGACTGTACAGTGTAAGGAGTTTACATAGACACAAGGTGGATAGGTTTTTGAAACCTCTAACTGATTAAAGCACATCTTCTATTCTGTCATTGACTGGCATTCTTTTGACTGCTTTACAGTAACAGAGAAAACTTTATTACACATTTCAATGACACTTTAGATCAAATGAATACTGGAGAGACAGTATTCTAGTTCAGAGATTGCCTGAACTAGAAGAGAGAAGATAAGTAGATTTACAATCTTTTTTTTTTTTTTTTTTGCAACTCTGCAAAACACAAACAGAATTATATAGCCAGTCATTAAAACTCCTTTATTTTATTACGTAGGCCTAGATCAAGATAATTCCTTTTTAACACAATAGTGATGATGTTGCAGTGTTTCTCAAACCAGTTCTCTTCCTAATGTTTCATTAGCTTTTTAAACTTCTTGCTTTGATCCAGAGTACTTTTTCTTTATTTCATTTGTAAAGCAAGTAAATGTAATAAGCTCCCTTTTGGAAAATCAGCCTGGCTTAAATCATGCATTCTTTATACAATGTTAAGAGGAGAATGGTTAACATTTGTAGCCTCATGACTTGCAAATGAAAGAAAATAATAACGCTTAGCAAGACATTAGAAGAACACATTCACCATGAATCATACTGCCCTTGAAGGTCCAGCTTAAAAAAGCAGAGAAATAGATTTGACACCACTTGGACTTGCAGCTCGGACATGCTGCATTAAACTGTTCAAAATTAATTTAATCTGAGCAAGGAGAATAATAGCCTCTCAGTTCAAGGCTTCTGATAGCAGTAATTTGCACTCGAAAGTACTTCCAAAGGGAAAGAATAAATGAAGGGCGACTCTCCAAAACTGAGTGAGCAAATGTATTCACTAAAATGAAAGCCTCTTGATCACCGTATAAAGATCATGCAAAAAAAAAAAAATGACACATTCTATATCATTCTCTTGGGTAGGGATTTTCTCTTGCAACTCTTTAGTTACTCTGCTTTGGGGATAGACTTTTCCTTTTTTGGACTGTTGATGGCTCTGGAGGAAGTGTCTAGCTTCAGATGCTACATTAATTCAGTGACCCAAAATCAGATTGACAAAAGATCATGCAGTTGTGGGCTTTGAGCCAATATTCTCTTTTATGCTCTTGGAGAAGGCATTCTTTGGTGAGTAAGCAAACAAGAGTCATAGCAAGTATTTAGGGTTTGAGACAATTTATGACACTTTCTTTGGTGTAGGAAATGGCAACCCACTCCAGTATACTTTCCTGGGAAATCCCATGGACAGAGGAGCCTGGTGGGCTACAGTCCACGGGGTCGCAAAGAGCTGGACATGACTGAGTACACATGCCACTCTCTTACAGTCACAAAACTACTCTCACCAAAGCCAGGTGCCAAGGAATTGAGCAAGGGAAGGACATGTACCTAAAAAATTGTGTTCACACTAAAAAGCCTGATTCATCAAACCAATCAATGGAGTAACTCAGTGGGGGCAAACTGGTATACAATCTAATTTGAGGAGAAACACTGGGGTCTCCTTGCTCAAAAGTTTCTCTTTCATTGACTTATAACAGAGTCAAAATTTCTGCCCATGTGTCACTCCCCTGGGGATAATGCCTTCAGGAGTAACTAACATTTATTTACTGCATTAGAAATCATCTAGCACTTTCCAGAAATCTGAGAAATTGGGACACCACACAAGCATTGAGAAAATTGGCCTCAATGGTTTTAGACAGGTGAGTCCCTTTGGAAGTAGATGGAAGAGGACTCCTGATAAATGCTTCTTATTTATAACTAGTAAAAAAATAAACACAGACAAAAATAGTGATGCTAAGTACTCAAATAATTACATGCACAGAAAGACAAAACTAACTTCATTTTTGACAATTTTTTCTCCTTGATGTTAATCAAGTAGTTTTCTGCATACACTGGGGGAAATTATTTTTCCCTTGATTTGAGATCTAATGATGGTGAGAAAGAACATGCAAGGAAATAAAAAGAATGAATTTTCTAAATAGCATGAGAATAAGTAATATATTAGTATTCAAGTTTCATTTCCACTTCCTTAGTTGCTTTTCTTTTGCAAATTTAGAGGAAGGAAAACCGAAAGGTCTTTTAAAATTCTCTGGTAACACTTAATTTCTCCTGAATAATTTACCTGCCAGTAGTTATTTGTTCTATAATAATTCAAAGAATGAAGGTATGCCAAAGGCCTTCTGAAAAAAAAAAGAACATCTCTAGAATATGTTAAAGGTTTAAAATAGATTGAGGACTTTCAGGACATTAAACAGCATACTCAGTTCCTGTTGATCGCTGTTGCCAATTAAACTGTCATCCTACTCCTGCCCCTCACACAAACAAAACAAGAATGAATATCATTTATAAGTTGGACACAGTGTGTTGTATACTTTTCCAGTCTTTAATGAACACAAATGAAATTTATTCCTACAGTTGTATCATTTTTCATGAGTTAGATTGATATTACCAGATTAGTAATTTAAAAACATCTTTAGTAACAGAAAATTTCAGAAATGGCTAAAATTCTGTTAATCTCTTTATTTAGCCAGTTTCTTCTTTTCACTTCAGAAGAAACAAAGGATTCCACATATTACTATTTGAAAGTGGGCCTGTGAATCATTTATACCAGAATCACTTGTGGTATTAAGAGAATATGAATTCAGGCTCCATCCCTGAGACTCCCACCGTAATCAACTGATTAATTTTTTTTTTTCTTTCTGAAGTTTGAGAACTTTCTGAAGTTTTCCATATTTCAGACCAACTATCCAATGCAGGATAGGTTTATAGCCTCTGTTTTAAAATTCCAGTGAAATGGAACTTATGAGGTCACACACATCATTCATTATAAAACAGCCTTAATAGAAAGTTTTCCTTGTACTAAGTCAAAATAGATCATGAAACTTCTACTTGTTGGTTTTAGTTGTTCCCTCTGCAGCCACAAAAAATAAATGTAATCCATTTCCCACATGACAATTGTTCAAATATTTGGAGACAAGTACTATAGTCCCTCTGTTTTCTATCCTGGCCTAAATATCTTCAATCTCCACAACCATTCCTTCTCTGATCCATTTCCATATGCTTTACCACTCTTTTTGCCAACCTTAGATACGTTCCAGTTTGTCAATGTTAGTCTTAAAATATGATACCTAGAGCTGAACATAATATAGATGTGATTTGACCTTTAATTTTAATTAAAATTTAATTTTATTTAATATTTAATAATATTTAATTCAATGTTTAATTTTATTTTTTAATGTAATTTTGCCTTCAATTTTTTTCACTTATATTTGTGAATAAGTTTTTTTCATACATTTGATATTTTTATTTGTTTTTTGGTTATGAATTCATACCATTTACCCTTTTATCTATTCATCAGTGTAAAGTGTTGTGACATTATTTTTTCTGTGACATATTTAGAACACTAGACATTAATAAAATATCCTAAACTTATGCAAGTTTCTGTGTCCATGTGTGGTTTGTTTTTACATTTACATGTCACTAAAGCAGAATATTGTGCTTATAATAAACAAAATCTTCTAGGTCTTTGTCATGTAGAAGGCTATGAAGCCAGTCCTGCTTCATATTCCATGAATACAGTTGACATTCTCATCCAAGTCCAGGACTTAAATTTATTTCCTTTACATAGATTATATTAACAGTGAAACATCATTGAAGCATATTGATTTTCTGCTTATCAAACATAATTTGGTAATATCCATTTCAACCAGCTTTTGCTAATCTGTTAATTTTAAGAAGTCTTATTTCTTATGCCTTCATTTAAGTCACCAACCCAAATACTGAAATTCAAGACAATGTTTATAATCCTGTTATTAAGCCCCTAATGATCTCCCACCAGGCTGATTTAAAGCCATTAATTAAAACTTTAATTTTTTCACTTATATTTGTGAATAAGTTTTTTTCATGCATTTGGTATTTTTATTTGGTTTTTGATTATGAATTCATACCATTTACCCTTTATCTATTCATCAGTTGCTGGACATTTGAATTGTTTCTAAATTTTGACTCTTATGAATAACGCTTCTATGGACATTCCTGTACAAACTTTTGCACGGACATGTTTTCGTTTTCCTTGAATATACATCCAGGTGTGGAATTTGTAGCTCAGATCTTAACCCTATCTTTAATCATTTGATGAATTGTCAGATTGTTTTTAAACGTGGCTGCATGATTTTATATTAGCACCAGCAGTATATAAGGGTTCTAATTTCTCCGTATGGTCAGCCACACTTGCTGTTATCTGTTTCTTTTCTTATAGCCATTCTAGTGGATAAGTGGTATCTTGTTGCGACTTTTTTACTTTCATTTCCTTCATATATAATGATGTTGAATCTAGTTTCATGAGTGTATTGTCTATCTTCTTTGAATAAATATTTATTCAGATAATTTGTCCATTTTTTGAAGTTTTTTTGTCTTTTTATTAAGTTGTAAGAGTTCTTTATATAATATGGATTAAAAGTAAGTTCATTATCAGCTATCTGATTGACAAATATTTTCACTCATTCTACGGATTGGCCATGCACTTTCTTGATGATGTCCAATGACATGCACTTTTTTAAAAATTTTGATGTTGTCCAATTAATCTATTTTTTCCTTTGCTATTTTACTTTTGGTGTGTGTGCTTAGTTGCTCAGTTGTGTCCAACTTTTTCATAGCTTTATAAAATCACTGCATAATCTAAGGGCATGCTGATTCACACCTAGGTCTTCTACTAAGAATCTTATACCTTTAGCTCTTATATTCACATCTTTAATTTTTATAAATTATATGAGTTAGAGATTCAGTTTTATTTTTATTTATTTTTTTATTGAAGGGTAATTGCTTTACAGAATTTTGTTGTTTTCTATCAGTTTTATTTTTATGCATGCAGATTACCAGTTGCTCCAAGGCCATTTGTTGAAAAGACTATTCGTTCTGTTTTGAATTGTCTTGATATCCTTAGTGAAAATCATTGACCATAGATAAATGGGTTTATTTCTATACTGTCTATTCTACTCAGCGGATATCTATGTTTGTCCTTATGCCAGTACCACACTGTCTTGATTACTGCAGCTTTGTAGTAAGTTTTGAAATCAGTAAATGTGACTCCATCAACTTTGTTGTCTGTTTTCAAGATCATTTGGCTGTTGTGAATTCCTTGAGTTTCCATGTGAATATGAGGGTCAGCTTGTCAGATTCTGTAGCAGAGGCAATTGTGATTCTGACAAGGATTGCACTGAATATGTAGATCAATTTCGGGAGTATTGCCATCCTAAAAATGTTAAATATTCCAAACCATGAACACAGGATATCTTTCAATTTATTTATATCTTTAATTTCTTCAATGATGCTTCATGGTTTCCAGGTATATGTCTTACACTTCTTTTTTAAATTTTAATTCTTTATATACCTTGTAAATGCAATTGTTTTGTCAGTTTTAATTTTGGTTTGTTTATTACTCTATAGGAACACACTTGATTTTTCTATATTAATCATGAATCCTGAAACCTTGCTAAAATTCTGTATTGGTTCTAATTGTTTTTAAATGATTCTAAGTATTATCTCTAAGAAGGCAATGGTGCCCCACTCCAGTACTCTTGCCTGGAAAATTCCATGGACAGAGGACCCTGGTGGGCCGCAGTCCTTGGGGTCACTAAGAGTCGGACAAGACTGAGCGATTTTACTTTCAATTTTCACTTTCATGCATTGGAGAAGGAAATGGCAACCCGCTCCAGTGTTCTTGCCTGAAGAATCCCAGGGACAGGGGAGCCTGGTGGGCTGTCGTCTATGGGGTCACAAAGAATTGGACACAACTGAAGCGATTTAGCAGCAGCAGCAGCAGCAAGGATTATCATGTACAAAGTCATGTCATTTTCAAGTAAATATTTTTTTCAAATTTATTTCCAATATGAAATTTTATTTCCCTATTTTCCATGACTAGGACCTCAAGAACACTTTTGAATATAAGTGGTAAAAGTGGATATCCTTGTCTTGTTTTTGATACTAGGGGGTAAGCATTTAATCTTTCACCATTACATCTGATATTATCTGTGGATTTTTCATAGGAACTCATTAAAAATTCAGGAAGTTTCCTATGATTCCTTGTTTATCCAATGTCTTCATGATGAAATGGTGTTAAATTTTGCCAAAACCATTTTCGGTATCTGTTGAGATGATCATGTGTTTTTCTCCCTTCTTCTATTAATGTTGTTGTCTACAGTCATTAAGTCATGTCCAGCTCTTTGTGACCCCATGCACTACAGCACACCAGGCTTCCCTGTCCTTCACTATCTCCTAGAGTTTGCTCAAACTCATGGTCATTGAATCAGTGATGCCATCCAACTATCTCATCCTCTGTCACCCCATTCTCCCCACACCCTTAATCTTTCCCAGCATTGGAGTCTTTTCCAATGAGTCAGCTTTTCAATTCAGAGGGCCAAAGTATTGGAGCTTCAGCTTCAGCATCAGTCCTTCCATGAATATTTAGGGTTGATTTCCTTTAGGATTGCCTGGTTTGATCTCCTTGCTGTTCAAAGGATTGTTAAACGTCTTCTCCAGCACAATTCAAAAGTGTTCATCCTTCTTTATGCTCTAAGTCTCACATCTGTACATGACTACTGGAAAAACCATAGCTTTGACTTATATGGACGTTTGTGGTGAACTGATGTCCCTGCCTTTTTTTTTTTTTTTTAAATAGTGAAAACTTTTATATTTGGAATAAGTCAGCTGGATTCAGTTTGCTGCTGCTGCTGCTAAGTCGCTTCAGTCGTGTCCGACTCTGTGCAACCCCATAGACGGAAGCTCACCAGGCTCCCCTGTCCCTCGGATTCTCCAGGCAAGAACACTGGAGTGGGTTACCATTGCCTTCTCCAATGCATGAAAGTGAAAAGTGAAAGTGAAGTCGCTCAGTCGTGAGCGACTCCTAGCGACCCCTTGGACTGGAGCCTACCAGGCTCCTCCATCCATGGGATTTTCCAGGCAAAAGTACTGGGGTGGGGTGCCATTGCCTTCCCCGGGATTCAGTTTAGATGATCCCAATTTTATTGGCAACATCCAAAGCATCATAATCAAGAGCCAGTTGAACATATGTCTTCTTCTTTCCATCAGGCCTGACCATGGTATTGACCTTAGCCATGTCAGTGTCATAGAGCTTCTTCACAGCCTGTTTAATTTGGTGCTTGTTGGCCTTGACAGCCACAATGAATACCAATGTGTTGTTATCTCCTATTTTACCCATGGCTGACTTGGTGATGAGGGGGAATTTGATGATGGCACAGTGGTCAAGTTTGTTTCTCCTAGGGGTGTTCATTCGAGAATATTGGGGCTGCCTCCTGAGCTGCAGTGCTTTGGGCCAACATAAGGTGGGTGACGTATGGATATATATATATATATAACTTCCCTGGTGGCTCAGATGGTAAAGCGTCTGTCTACAATGCGGGAGACCCGGGTTCGATCCCTGGGTTGGGAAGATACCTTGGAGAAGGAAATGGCATTCCACTCCAGTACTATTGCCTGGAGAATCCCATGGACAGAGGAGCCTGGTAGGCTAAAGTCCATGGGATCGCAAAGAGTCGGACATGACTGAGAGACTTCATGTTCATATATATATATATATATATATATATATATATATATATATATTTCTTTTTGGTGGCTGTGGACACCTTTAAACACTGCTTTCTTGGCCTTCAAAGTCTTTGCTTTGGCTTCAGCTTTACGAGGGGCCAGGGCTTCCTTCTTCACCTTCAGTGCCATCTTCACAAAAAGGCACACCATCTTCATGAAAAGGTTCTGCTTTTTAATCCACTGCCAAAAGCTTGTCATAGCTTTTCTTCGAAGGAGCAAGCACTGCTTTAACTGAATCCCATATGTTTTGGGTTGTTTTGTTTTCATTGTCATTTGTTTCTATGCATATTTTGATTTCTTTTTTTTATTTCTTCTGTGATTTGTTGGTTATTCAGAAGCATGTTATTTAGCTTCCATATGTTGGAATTTTTAATATTTTTTCCCTATAATTCACATCTAATCTTACCACATTGTGATCAGAGAAGATGCATGGAATGATTTCAATTTTTGTAATTTACCAAGGCTAGATTTATGGCCCAGGATGTTATCTGTCCTGGAGAACATTCCATGTGCACTTGAGAAAAAGGTGAAATTCATTGTTTGCGGGTGAAATGTTCTATAGATACCAATTAGGTCTAACTGGTTGATTGTATCATTTTAAGTTAGTGTTTCCTTGCTAATTTTCAGTTTAGTTGTTCTATTCATAGGTATGTGTAGGGTATTAAAGTCTCCCACTATTATTGGGTTATTGTTAATTTCCCCTTTCATACTTGTTAGCATTTGCCTTAAATATTGCTGTGCTCCTTTTTGGGTGCATATATATTTATAATTGCTATATCTTCTTCTTGGATTGCCCCTTTGATCCTTATGTAGTGTCCTTCTTTATCTCTCTTCACAGCATTTATTTCAAAGTCTAATTTATCTGATATGAGTATTGCTACTCCTGCTTTCTTTTGGTCTCCATTTGTTTGAAATATCTTTTTCCAGCTCTTCACTTGCAGTCTGTATGTGTCCCTTGTTTTGATATGGGGCTCTTGTAGACAGCATATATAAGGGTCTTATTTTTGTGTCCATTCAGCCAGTCTTTGTCTTTTGGTAGGGGTATTCAACCCATTTACATTTAAGGTAATTATTTATAAGTATGATCCCGTTGCCATTTACTTTGTTGTTTTGGGTTTGAGTTTATATACCCTTTCTGTGTTTCCTGTCTAGAGAAGATCCTTTAGCATTTGTTGGAGAGCTGGTTTGGTAGTGCTGAATTCTTTCAGCTTTTGCTTGTCTGTAAAGCTTTTGATTTCTCCTTCATATTTGAATGAGATCCTTGCTAGGTACAGTAATCTGGGTTGTCAGGTTTTCTCTTTCATCACTTTAAGTATGTCCTTCCATTCCCTTCTGGCCTGAAGAGCTTCTATTGAAAGATGAGCTGTTATCCTTATGGGAATCCCCCTTGTGTGTTATTTGTTGTTTTCCCCTTGCTGCTTTTAATATTTGTTCTTTGTGTTTGATCTTTGTTAATTTGATTAGTAGGTGTCTTGAGGTGTTTTGCCTTGAGTTTATCCTGTTTGGGACTCTCTGGGTTTCTTGGACTTGGGTGACTATTTCCCTCCCCATTTTAGGGAAGTTTTCAACTATTATCTCCTCAAGTATTTTGTCATGGCCTTTCTTTTTGTCGTCTTCTTCTAGGACTCCTATGATTCGAATGCTGGAGTGTTTACATTGTCCCAGAAGTCTCTGAGGTTGCCCTTATTTCTTTTAATTCTTTTTTTCTTTTTTCCTCTCTGCTTCATTTATTTCCACCATTCTATCTTCCACCTCACTTATCCTATCTTCTGCCTCATTATTCTACTTGTGGTTCACTCCAGAGTGTTTTTGATCTCATTTATTGCATTTTTTAAAATTTATTGACTCTTTTATTTCTTCTATGTCCTTGTTAAACAATTCTTGCATTTTCTCAATCCTTGTCTCCAGACTATTTATCTGTTACTCCATTTTGTTTTCAAGATTGGATCATTTTTGCTATCATTATTCTGAATTATTTTTCAGGTGGACTCCCTAGCTCCTCCTCTTTTGTTTGGTTTGGTGGGCATTTAAATGTTCCTTTGCTTACTGAATATTTCTCTCCTTTTCATCTTGTTTAGATTGCTGTATTTGGGGTGGCCTTTCTATATGCTGGAAGCTTATCGTTCCTCTTTATTGTGGAAGTTCCTCCCTGTGGGTGGGGTTGAACGAGTGGCTTGTCAAAGTTTCCTGGTTAGGGAAGCTTGTGTCAATGTTCTGGTGGGTGGAGCTGGATCTCTTCTCTCTGGAGTGCAATCAAGTGTCCAGTAGTGAGTTTTGAGGTGTCTGTGGGTTTGGTGTGACTTTTGGCCACCTGTATTTTAATGCTCAGGATTATGCTCCTGTGTTGTTGGAGAATTAGCTTGGTTTGTCTTACTTTGAGACTTGGCGCTTTGGTGGAGCTTGGTTTCAGTGTAGGTATGGAAGCTTTTGGATGAGCTCTTGTCAATTAATGTTCTCTGGAGTCAGGAGTTTTCTGGTGTTCTCAAGTTTGGATTTAAGCCTCCTGCCTCTGGGTTTCAATCTTATTCTTACAGTAGCCTCCGACTTCTCCATCCATACAGCCCTGATGATAAAATATCTAGGTTAATGGTGAAAAGATTCTCCACAGTGAGGGAGACCCAGAGAGGTTAACAGAGTTACATGAAGAGAAGAAGAAGCAGGGAGATAAAGGTGACCAGGAGGAGAAGAGGGGGAGTCAAAAAGAGAGAGACAGATCCAGCCAGTAATCAGTTCCCTAAGTGTTCTCCACAGCCTAGAACACCCAAAGATATTCAGAGTTGGGTAGAGAAAAGAAGGGGGAGGGAGGAGATAGAGGTGACCTGGGGGAGAAAAAGAAGGTCAAAAGGGGAGAGAGCAATCAAGCCAGTAATCACACTCTTAAGTAAAAATGGATAATGAAGATTGGATTCTTAAAGGTACAAAATTGATCAGATCAGATCAGATCAGTCGCTCAGTCATGTCCGACTCTTTGCGACCCCATGAACTGCAGCACGCCAGGCCTCCCTGTCCATCACCAACTCCTGGGGTTCACTGAGACTCACATCCATCGAGTCAGTGATGCCATCCAGCCATCTCATCCTCTGTCGTCCCCTTCTCCTCCTGCCCCCAATCCCTCCCAGCATCAGAATCTTCTCCAATGAGTCAACTCTTCGCATGAGGTGGCCAAAATACTGGAGTTTCAGCTTTAGCATCATTCCTTCCAAAGAAATCCCAGGCTGATCTCCTTCAGAATGGACTGGTTGGATCTCCTTGCAGACCAAGGGACTCTCAAGAGTCTTCTCCAACACCACAGTTCAAAAGCATCAATTCTTCTGCACTCTGCCTTCTTCACAGTCCAGCTCTCACATCCATACATGATCACAGGAAAGACCATAGCCTTGACTAGGCGAACCTTTGTTGGCAAAGTGATGTCTCTGCTTTTGAATATGCTATCTAGGTTGGTCATAACTTTCCTTCCAAAAAGTAAGTGTCTTTTAATTTCATGGCTGCAGTCACCATCTGCAGTGATTTTGGAGCCCAGAAAAATAAAGTCTGACACTGTTTCCACTGTTTCTCCATCTATTTCCCATGTAGTGATGGGACCAGATGCCATGATCTTCATTTTCTGAATGTTGAGCTTTAAGCCAACCTTTTCACTCTCCACTTTCCCTTTCATCAAGAGGCATTTTAGTTCCTCTTCATTTTCTGCCATAAGGGTGGTGTCATCTGCATATCTGAGGTTATTGAGATTTCTCCCAGCAATCTTGATTCCAACTTGTGTTTCCTCCAGTCCAGCATTTCTCATGATGTACTCTGCATATAAGTTAAATAAACATGGTGACAATATGCAGCCTTGACATACTCCTTTTCCTATTTGGAACCAGTCTGTTGTTCCATGACCAGTTCTAACTGTTGCTTCCTGACCTGCATACAGATTTCTCAGGAGGCAGATCAGGTGGTCTGGTATTCCCATCTCTCTCAGAATTTTCCATAGTTTATTGTGATCTACACAGTCAAAGGCTTTGGCATAGTCAGTAAAGCAGAAACAGATGTTTTCTGGAACTCTCTTGCTTTTCGATGATCCAGCAGATGTTGGCAATTTGATCTCTGGTTCCTCTGCCTTTTCTAAAACCAGCTTGAACATCAGGAAGTTCACGGTTCACATATTGCTCAAATACCAAAAAGCAAAGATTAAAAATCTATAGTAGACTTAGACTCTCAAAAATACAATATTAAAAAAAAATCACAAAACTTATTTTAAAAATATGAAGTATGCTTTAAAAATAGGGTCTTTTTCAAGGTAATAATAGGTTATAAAAATGAAAATTAAAGGAATAATAAAGAACTTAAAATTTTTTTAATTTAAAAAATTAAAAAATGATAATAGTAAAATATATCTAGGAATTTGTCTGGAGCTGTTGAGGGCAGTGTGGGGTCAGTTCAGTTTCAGATAGTTCCTTGTTCCAGCTTATACTTCTCAAGGTCTATATGCTCCTTCCAATGTAGTCAGTGGTAACTACAGGGTTTTAATCTGTTGCACCTGTCACTTCCAAAGCAGTTCCCTCTTCTTTGTTTATTTTGGCTTCCTCTGTTTGCATGTCTCTTCAGTGTCTAATTTCCACCCTGACAGGAGGGGACGAAGGTGGTCACTTATTTAGGCTCATTTGTTCAGTTGTGCTGTGGGGGAGGGAGGAACATTGCTAACAAGTATCATTGGCATGCATGGGGAGTGCTCGCAGTGTCTGGCCCACACTGGGTTTGCCCCTGCTCACAACAAGTGTCCTTTCCCTGTCTGCACTGCTCAGGCTCCAGGTTTCTCTGCAGAAGAACTGTTCAAAGCAGCCCCTGGGTTCAGTGCACTTCCCAGGTCTAAGCTGCTCAGGTTAAGCTTCTCAGGTACTCCACAAAGGCACAGACTCAGTTGGGCCTACGTCTTGTGCCCTTCCCAGGTCCAAGCTGCTCAGGTGACCAGGTGCTTGGTAAGTGCACTCTCCCACGTGGGCAGTGCATATCCCCTCCCTGGTCCCAGTATCTTGGTTTTCTGGGTGCGCAGCAAGAGCACCATCTCAGGTGTGCCATGTGTCTCCTCTGGAGAGCTGATCTCTCACTGTGACCCTCCTGGCAGATGTCAACTGTCCAGGATCCCAAGAAGACTTGGTTAGCAACTGGGTGCCTGCTTACAGTTTGGTGGATGATGCCATCTCTGGGGCCGAGATTGACCCTTGCTTTCTGGCCCTGATTGTCACCTGCCTGCCCCTCTGCCTCCGGTGGGGAGAGGGATCAGTCCATAGCCAGCTAGCTCTCCTCTGGTATTTGCTCAATTCTTTGTTCTGTGAGTGGGCCAGGCTGTGCCTTAGAGCTTTTTGCGGGGAAGTTCTCTCTCTCTCTCTCTCTCTCTCTCTCTCTCTCTCTCTTTTTCTCTCTCTCACTTGCTATCCCACAGATTGGGTCGCTATCTCACATTAGCTCCCTCAGATTGTCTTCTTGTCTTCAGGGCATTCAGTCCTGGTCCTTACCCTAAGCATGCAGCCCATGCCTCCCTGTTCAGCTCCCGCTCACTGCTAGTGGACACGAGTGTCTGGGCTAATTCTCTGCTGGGAGTTACAGTTAGGCACGTAATCTGTGGGGTTTTTTTCCCCCTCCCAGTTATGTTGCCCTTTGAGATTCCAAAACTCCCCACTGACCCACCAGTGAGAGGGATTCCTGGTGTTTGGAAGCTTCTCCTCCCTCACAACTCCCTCCCTGGTACCAGTCTTTGTCCCTAACTCTTTTGTCTCTCTTTTTATCTTTTATATATTGTCCTACCTCCTTTGGAAGAGAATGGGCTGCCTTTCTTTGTGCCTGGTGTCCTCCACCAGCATACAGAAATTGTTTTGTGAAATTTCTTCAGCGTTCAAATGATCTTTCGATGAATTTGTTGGGGAGAAAGTGGTCTCCCTGTCCTATTCCTCTGCCATCTTAGGACCGCCTCTGATCTTAGATTTTGAATGTGGAGTTTTAAGCCAGTGTTTTCACTCTCCTCTCACACTCATCAAGAGGCTCTTTAGTTCCTCTTTGCTTTCTGCTGTTAGAGTGGTGTTATCTTCATATCTGAGGTTGTTGATATATCTCCAGGCAATCTTGATTCCAGCTTGTGATTCATCCAGGCCAACATTTTACATGAGGTACTCTGCATATTGTCACCCTGCTTATTTAACTTATATGCAGGGTACATCATGAGAAATGCCAGGCTGGATGAAGCACAAACTGGAATCAAGATTGCCAGGAGAAATATCAATAACCTCAGATATGCAGATGACAGCACCCTTATGGCAGAAAGCAAAGAACTAAAGAGCTTATTGATGAAAGTGAAAGAGGAGAGTGAAAAAGTTGGCTTAAAACTCAACATTCAGAATACTAAGATCATGGCATTCAGTCCCATCATTTCATGACAAATAGATGGGGGAACAATGGAAACAGTGACAGACTTTTGGGGGCTCCAAAATCACTGCAGATGCTGACTGCATCCATGAAATTAAAAGATGCTTGCTCCTTGGAAGAAAACTATGACCAACCTAGACAGCATAATTAAAAAGCAGAGACATTACTTTGCTGACAAAGGTCTGTCTAGCCAAACTATGGGTTTTCCAGTAGTCATGGATGTATGTGAGAGTTGGACTATAAAGAAAGTTGAGCACCAAAGAATTGATGCTTTTGAACTGTGGTGTTGAAGAAGACTCTTGACAGTCCCTTGGACAGCAAGGAGATCCAACCAGTCAATCCTAAAGGAAATCAGTCCTGAATATTCATTGGAAGGACTGATGTTGAAACTCCAATGGTTTGGCCAACTGATGCGAAGAACAGACACGTTGAAAAAGACCCTGATGTTGGGAAAGATTGAAGGCAGCAGGAAAAGGGGATGACAGAGGATGAGATGGTTGGATGGCGTCACCAACTTGGTGGACATGACTTTGAGTAAGTTCCGGGAGTTGGTGATGGACAGGGAAGCCTGACATGCTGCAGTCCATGGGGTTGCAAAGAGTCATGCAAGACTGAGCAACTGAACTGAACTGAACTCTGCAAAGAAGTAAAATATGCAAGGTAACAATATATAACCTTGACATACTCCTTTACCATTTTTGAACCAGTCCATTCTTCCATGTCTGGTCCTAACTGTTGCTTCTTGACCTGCATACAGATTTCTCAAGAGACAGGTAAGGTGGCCTGGTATTCCCATCCCTTTCATTTTCCAGTTTGTTGTGATCCACACAGTAAAAGGCTTTTAGCATTGTCAATGGAGCAGAAGTAAATGTTTTTCTGGAATTCCTTGCTTCTCTATGATTCAATAGATATTGGCAATTTGCTCTCTGATTCCTCTGCCTTTTCTAAATCCAGTTTGTACATATGAAAGTTCTTTTTTTACTTTAATTGAAGACTAATTACTTTATAATATTGTGGTGATTTTTGCCATACATTCACATGAATCAGCCATGGGTATACATGTGTTCCCCATGCTGACCCTCCCTCCCACCTCCCTCCCCATCCCATCCCTTAGGGTCATCCCAGTGCACCAGCCCTGAGCACCCTGCTTCATGCATTGAACCTGGACCAGTGATCTATTTCACATATGATAATATACATGTTTCAGTGTTATTCTCTAAAATCATCCCACCCTCGCCTTCTCCCAGAGTCCAACAGTCTGTTCTTTACATCTGTGTCTCTTTTGCTGTCGTGCATTTGGATTATTGTTACCATCTTTCTAACTTCCATATATATGTGTTAATATTTCATGTACTGCTGAAGCCTAGCTTGAAGAATTTCGAGCATTACCTTGCTAGCATGTGAAATGAGCACAATTGTACAGTAGTGTGGATATTCTTTGGCATTGTAATGAATTACAATTATTGATTTTCTGGTGGTTAAATTAACCGTTTTTCTCATACAAATCCCACTTGGTCATGGTTTGTAATCATTTTCATATATTGCTAGATTTTATTTGCTTGTACATTGTTGAAGGGTTTTCTGTCTATATTCATAAGACACATTAGTTTGTGGTATCATTTATTTTATTTGATATTTTTATCTGATTTTGTTATTTTGTAATCCTGGTATCACAGAATGAGTTTAGGTGTTCCCTCCTCTTCCATTTTTGGACAACTTTGTGAAAAGCTAGTATTAATTTTTTTTTTTCAGTGTTTGGTATAATTCAAAAGTAAAGCTATCAGAGAATACCCATAACACATATGATGGTGCACTTAAAGATGTCCTACATTTCTCTGAAGTTCTGTTAATTTTTCTTCTTTCTAGTTTCTCTTTAGACTGCATAATCTCTATCAATATATCCATTTTCACGTTTGCTTATTCTTTCTTATGCCAGTTCATGTACACTGTTGAGATTCTCTAATAATTTTTTTTTTCATTTTGGTTACTGTAATTTCCTACTCCAGAGTTTATTTTTTAAAAATAATTTCTGACACTTTGATAAAGTATTGTCTTTATATAGCCTCTTAGTTCCTTAAGAATGGTTTTCTTTAGCTCTTTTAACATATTTATAATGGATAATTTGAAGTCTTTGTTAAATTAGGCATCTGGCTCTCTCAAAGTCAATTTCCATTGCCTGCTTCTTTTTACTGTGCATCAGTCATATATTCCTTTTTCTTCACACATGTCATAAGTTTTTGTTCAAAACTGGACAATTTCGGTACAGCAACTTAGGGTGCTGATTCCCCTTATTGCTCTCCAAATCATTTTTGTAATATTATTTGCTTATTTCTTCACTTTTTGAGTTGGCTAGGCTATTTTATTAGAGTCTTTTTGCCCTGAAATATTAATCCACTTATGTTGCTCCTTAGCAGGTACAGCCTTACAAAATCTACACAGTCATTCAGGGACTATAATGATTTTAACAGGGCTTGACTTGACAGTATATTCCCCTAATCTCTCTGTTAAACTGCCTGCTTCCTTTTGTATATCACTCAGCACTTCCACTACATTAATTCCTGAGTGATTGTAGTTGTTTAATCATTCAGTTGTGTTCAACCCTAATCTGACCTCATGGACTATGGACGGGCTCTTCTGTCCATGGGATTTCCCAGGCAAGACTACTGAAGTGGGTTGCTATTTCCTTCTCAATCCACTGATCAGACTCATGTGTCCTGTACTGGAAGACTGATTATTTACCACTGAGCCACCTCACAAGCCCTCCTAAGTGATTGTTCTATTATTTTTTACAATGTCCTGGAGCACATAGTGTTTCACCAGTTCAGTTCAGTTCAGTTCAGTCCCTCAGTCGTGTCTGACTCTTTGCGACCCCATGAATCAAAGCACGCCAGGCCTCCCTGTCCATCACCAACTCCCAGAGTTCACTCAGACTCATGTCCATCGAGTCAGTGATGCCATCCAGCCATCTCATCTTCTGTCATCCCCTTCTCCTCCTGCCCCCAATCCCTCCCAGTGTCAGAGTCTTTTCCAATGAGTCAACTTTTCACATGAGGTGGCCAAAGTACTGGAGTTTCAGCTTTAGCATCATTCCCTCCAAAGAAATCCCAGGGCTGATCTCCTTCAGAATGGACTGGTTGGATCTCCTTGCAGTCCAAGGGACTCTCAAGAGTCTTCTCCAACACCACAGTTCAAAAGCGTCAATTCTTCGGCGCTCAGCTTTCTTCACAGTCCAACTCTCACATCCATACATGACCACTGGAAAAATCATAGCTTTGACTAGACGGACCTTTGTTGGCAAAATCCAGTTAATTCAGACAGGAATACAGTTTGAGACCAGTTTTGAGGGTTGTTCTGACCCCAAGAGGGCTCTTCTTACCTGTATCCTTCTATGGTTCTCTATCTAGTGTTTTACTTATAACTGTTAATTAAAAGAAGAAACTGTTTTTGAGACTGCCCTTAGGCTTGAACTGCGGACACTCTGTTTCAAATATAATCAGTTCCTTTGAGGGACCTCTTTTCATATAAACTTCCTTACCCCCTAGGACAAATGCTCTGTGTCACTAATTTGGGCTCCTGAAGGTGTAAATGTGTTGAATGTTGGCCACGGTCAAAGATATTACCAACTTGAACTTATTAATGTGAGCTTATTTTAACAAGAGATATTTGAAAAAGTAATTAGGTTAAGGATTTCAAGATGAGATAAACTTGGGTTATCCATATGTGCTCTAATCTCAATGACATGTGTGGTTTTAGAATTGGGTAATAGGCAGAGGCTGGAAGAATTCAAAGGCAAATGATAGCAAGAGCTTAGATTGCCTTGAAGAGACTTGGTGGAAATTTGGACTTTAAATGCAATTTTTGCAAGAGCTCCTAAGGAAGTAAGGAGTACTTTACAGAGAACATCTGTCATCTTGGAGAATACATATATCATTATGAATAGAATGTGGGTGAAAATATGAATGTTTAAGATCTTTCTGGTGAGAGCTCAAAAGGAGATAAGGAATACATTTTGAACTGAAGGAATGGCAATCCTTGTTATGTAGTAGCAGAAAACTTGATTGAATTACATTCTGCTGTTGGTTGGAAAGTATAATTTATGAACAATGAGCTTAGATGTTTAACTGAGGATGTTTTCAAGTAAAGTGTGAAAGCTGCAGCATGGTTTCTCCTTGCTGCTTATAGTAAAATGAGAGAGGAAATAGATATATTGAAGAAATCAGCACTTGATGATTTGGAAGTTTCTTACTTATCCAGACTATAAAGGATGCTGAAATTGTGAAATTCACTGTCAGAAAAGATTAATCTAGAGAGAAGGACAAGGATTGCCAGGACAAACTTTTGAGGAAGAGACTGGGCATGTGACTCAGGGATCCAATTGACCATCTCAAAAGTAGCCAGGAATAGGGTTATTAAGAAAGTATGAAGAAAGATCCCCTGGAGAAGGAAATGGCAACCTACTCCAGTATTCTTGCTTGGAGAATCCCATGGATGGATAAGCCTGATAGGCTACAGTCCACGGGGTCACAAAGAGTCGGACAAGACTGAGCGACTTCACTTCACTTCACTTCTCTCTCTGATGTCATGGACTCTGCTGAAATATGTGGGAGATCAACCAGGTATTTAAGAATATTATATCAGCAGAAATACTGCCATCTTGAACTGAAGGGGAAAAGACAAGACAAAATAAAGGAAGGCTCTCAGATATCTGAGTTTATACATATTAGAAAATGGATCAATTGATATACTCAGCTGTAATAGTGCTACCTTTCAAGAAAAAGGAAGAATTATTCCCATGAGCAGAACCTTGGACACAGAGGCAGAAACTCACCCATATCAGATTTAGATAAATTAGATAATTTAGATGATGAGACTTGGAACTTTCTAAGCTAATGATATTTACATGAGAGTTTAGACTTAGAGTTGATACTCCAATGAGTTGAGAGTTTGGGGATATTAGGATGGGTTGAATATATTTTTGTACATAGGAGAGAGATGAATTTGGAGGACTCTAAGGAAAACTGTAATGAGTTGATTATGCCTTCCTCCCCCACAAAGAAAAGTTATGCATAGCCAGAACTTGCAAATGTGAAATGGTTTAGAATAAGAGTCTTTGCAGATGTAATTAAGATAATGACCTCAAGATGAGATCATTTTGCATTATGAGTGGATCCAAATCCAAAAGCAAATGTTCCTATAAGAAGAAAAGGGAGGGGGGAGTAAGGCAAAGAGGAGAACCTCATGTGAAGACCAAGGCAGAGCCTGTACTTAGGCACCATCAAACCAAGGAATACCCAGAGGTACTGGAAGCAGGAAGAGGAAGAAAAAGATTCTCCCCTAGAGCCTTCAGAAGGATTATGTCCTGGCTGATAACTTGATTTCTGACTTCTGGCCTCCACAACTATGAGATATTAAATATAAGTTGTTTTGGACTAAGTGTTTTGCTTCTTTGTTTTGCTTTGTTTATTTGTTTTGCGACAAGAAACAGTGTTTTTATAGAGTTATAGCCTCTGCACTTCTGAGCTTGCCTCTCTTATTTAGAACTTTTTGCCTACCACTGAGCTGGGATATAGGTTTTCAAGCTCAGCATTCTCAGCTTACAGTGCCTTCAGTAGGGCCTCTGTCCTTCAGGTAAAATCTGTGTATCCATCCTAAAATTGACATGGACTCTCAAGGTACCCCCCACATAGATACATATTGAAAATTAAAAACATAGTTGAAGGTATCCCACTTCCTGATGTCAAAACTTATTACAAAGCTACAATAATCAAAACAACGTGGTACTAGCATAAGTTCAGTACAGTTCGGTCACTCAGTCATGTCCGACTCTTTGCGGCCCCATGAACTGCAGCATGCCAGACCTCCCTGTCCATCAACAACTTTGGGAATTCACTCAAACTCATGTCCATCGTGTTGGTGATGTCATCCAGCCATCTCATCCTCTGTTGTCCCCTTCTCCTCCTGCCCCCAATCCCTCCCAGTGTCAGAGTCTTCTCCAATGAGTCAACTCTTCGCATGAGGTGGCCAAAATACTGGAATTTCAGCTTTAGCATCATTCCTTCTAAAGAAATTCCAGGATTGATCTCCTTCAGAATGGACTGGTTGGATCTCCTTGCAGTCCAAGGGACTCTCAAGAGTCTTCTCCAACACCACACTTCAAAAGCATCAATTCTTTGGCACTCAGCCTTTTTCACAGTCCAGCTCTCACATCCATACATGACCACAGGAAAGACCATAGCCTTGACTAGATAGACCTTTGTTGGCAAAGTAATATCTCTGCTTTTCAATATGCTATCTAGGTTGGTCATAACTTTCCTTCCAAGGAGTAAATGTCTTTTAAATTCATGGCTGCAGTCACCATCTGCAGTGACTTTGGAGCCCCCAAAAATAAAGTCTGACTGTTTCCACTGTTTCCCCATGTATTTCCCATGAAGTAATGGCACCACATGCCATGATCTTCGTTTTCTGAATGTTGAGCTTTAAGCCAACCTTTTCACTCTCCACTTTCACCCTCATCAAGAGGCTTTTTAGTTCTTCTTCACTTTCTGCCATAAGGGTGGTGTCATTTGCATATCTGACGTTATTGATATTTCTCCCAGCAATCTTGATTCCAGCTTGTGCTTCTTCCAGTCCAGCATTTCTCATGATGTACTCTGCATATAAGTTAAATAAGCAGGGTGACAATATACAGCCTTGATGTACTCTTTTTCCCATATGGAGCCAGTCTGTGGTTCCATGTCCAGTTCTAACTGTTGCTTCCTGACCTGCATATAAGTTTCTCAAGAGGCAGGTCAGGTGGTCTGGTATTCCCATCTCTTTCAGAATTATCCACAATTTATTGTGATCCACACAGTCAAAGGCTTTGGCATAGTCAATAAAGCAGAAATAGACATTTTTCTGGAACTCTCTTGCTTTTTCAATGATCCAGCAGATGTTGGCAATTTGATCTCTGGTTCCTCTGCCTTTTCTAAAGCCAGCTTGAACATCTGGAAGTTCAAGGTTCATATACCGCTAAAGCCTGGCTTGGTGAATTTGAGAATTACTTTACTAGTGTGTGAGATGAGTGCAATTGTGTGGTAGTTTGAGCATTCTTGGACACTGCCTTTCTTTAGGACTGGAATGAAAACTGACCTTTTCCAGTCTAATGGTTAGGGTAATGTAAATTAAATATACAAAGTGATATAACCTCACAGCAATTAGGATGTTTACTACAGAAGAAGGAAGAAAGTAACAAGTGTCAGTGAAGATGTGGAGAAATTGGAACTCTGTGCATTGTTGTTGAGAGTATAAAATGGTGTATGAACAATGGACAACAACATGGAACTTCCTAAAAAAGTTAGCAGTAGAATTACCTTCAGGTAGTCAGTGAATTCAGTCACTCAGTTGTGTCTGACTCTGGGACCCCATGGACTCCTGAACGCCAGGCTTCCCTATCTATCACCAACTCCCAGAGCTTGCTCAAACTCATGTCCATCGAGTCAGTGATGCCATCCAACATCCTTGCTCATCCTCTGTTGTCTCCTTCTCCTACTGCGTTCCATCTTTCCCAGCATCAGGGTCTTTTATAATGAGTTAGTTCTTCACATCAGGTGACCAAAATATTGGAGCTTCAGCATCAGTCCTTCCAATGAATATTCAGGACTGATTTCCTTTAGGATGGACTGGTTTGATCTTCTTGTGGTCCAAGGGACTCTCAAGAGGCTTCTCCATCAGATCAGATCAGATCAGATCAGTCGCTCAGTCGTGTCCGACTCTTTGCGACCCCATGAACCGCAGCACGCCAGGCCTCCCTGTCCATCACCAGCTCCTGGAGGTCACCCAGACTCGCATCCATCGAGTCAGTGATGCCATCCAGCCATCTCATCCTCTGTCGTCCCCTTCTCCTCCTGCCCTCAATTCCTCCCAGCATCAGAGTCTTCTCCAATGAGTCAACTCTTCGCATGAGGTGGCCAAAATACTGGAATTTCAGCTTTAGCATCATTCCTTCTAAAGAAATTCCAGGATTGATCTCCTTCAGAATGGACTGGTTGGATCTCCTTGCAGTCCAAGGGACTCTCAAGAGTCTTCTCCAACACCACAGTTCAAAAGCATCAATTCTTCGGCGCTCAGCCTTCTTCTCAGTCCAGCTCTCACATCCATACATGACCACAGGAAAGACCATAGCCTTGACTAGGCGAACCTTTGTTGGCAAAGTGATGTCTCTGCTTTTGAATATGCTATCTAGGTTGGTCATAACTTTCCTTCCAAGGAGCAAGCGTCTTTTAATTTCATGGCTGCAGTCACCATCTGCAGTGATTTTGGAGCCCAGAAAAAGAAAGTCTGACACTGTTTCCACTGTTTCCCCATCTATTTCCCATGCAGTGATGGGACCAGATGCCATGATCTTCGTTTTCTGAATGTTGAGCTTTAAGCCAACCTTTTCACTCTCCACTTTCACTTTCATCAAGAGGCTTTTTAGTTCCTCTTCACTTTCTGCTATAAGGGTGGTGTCATCTGCATATCTGAGGTTATTGATATTTCTCCCGGCAATCTTGATTCCAACTTGTGTTTCTTCCAGTCCAGCATTTCTCATGATGTACTCTGCATATAAGTTAAATAAACATGGTGACAATATGCAGCCTTGACGTACTCCTTTTCCTATTTGGAACCAGTCTGTTGTTCCATGACCAGTTCTAACTGTTGCTTCCTGACCTGCATACAGATTTCTTAAGAGGCAGATCAGGTGGTCTGGTATTCCCATCTCTTTCAGAATTTTCCACAGTTTATTGTGATCCACACAGTCAAAGGCTTTGGCATAGTCAATAAAGCAGAAATAGATGTTTTTCTGGAACTCTCTTGCTTTTTCCATGATCCAGTGGATGTTGGCAATTTGATCTCTGGTTCCTCTGCCTTTTCTAAAACCAGCTTGAACATCAGGAAGTTCACGGCATGGCTTCTCCATACCACAATTCAAAAGCATCAATTCTTCAGTGCTCAGATTTCTTCATGGTCCAACTCTCGCATCCATACATGACTACTGGAAATTCCATAGCCTTGACTAGACAGACCTTTGTGGGCAAAGTAATGTCTCTGCTTTTTAATATGCTGTCTAGTTTGGACATTCTATTCTTTTCCTTTATTTCTTTGTATTGATCACCTAGGAAGGCTTTTTTATCTCACCTTGTTATTCTTTGGAACTCTGCATTCAGATTGATATACCTGTCCTTTTTCTCCTTTGCCTTCTCTTTTCTCTTTTTTTTTTTTCTTTGCATCTCTTCTTTTCTCAGCTATTTGTAAGGCCTCCTCAAACAACCATTTTGCCTTTTTGCATTTCTTTTTCTTGAGGATGGTTTTGATCACTGCTTCCTACACAATATTATGAACCTCCATCCAGAGGTTCTAATTTGTTCAGTTCAGTTCAGTTGCTCAGTCGTGTCTGACTCTTTGTGACCCCATGAACCACAGCACGCCAGGCCTTCCTGTCCATCACCAACTCCCGGAGTCCACCCAAACCCATGTCCATTGAGTAGGTGATGCCATCAAACCATCTCATCCTCTGTCGTCCCATTCTCCTCCTGCCCTCAATCTTTACTTCCACTGTATAATAGTAAGGGACTTGATTTAGGTCATACCTGAATGGTCTAGTGGTTTTCCATACTTTCTTCAACTTAAGTCTGAATTTTGCAATAGGGAGTCCATAATCTGAGTCACAGTCAGCTCCCAGTCTTGATTTTTTCTGATTATATAGAGCTTCCCCATCTTCAGCTGCAAAGAATATAATCAATCTGATTTTGGTAGTGACCATCTGGTGATGTTCCTGTGTACAGCCTTCTCTTGTGTTGTTGGAAGAGGGTGTTTGCTATGACCAGGGCATTCTCTGGCAAAACTCTGTTAAATTTTGCCCTGCTTCATTTTGTACTCCAAGGCCAAATTTGCCTGTTATTCCAGGTATCTCTTGACTTCCTACTTTTGCATTCCAGTCCCCTATAATGAAAAGGACATTTGTGTGTGTGTGTGTGTGTGTGTGTGTGTGTGTTAGTTCTAGAAGGTCTTGTAGGTCATCATAGAACCATTCAACTTCAGCTTTTTCAGCATTAGTGGTTGGGGCATAGATTTGGATTACTGAGATATTGAATGGTTTGCCTTGGAAACAAACAGAGATCATTCTGTCATTTTTGAGATTGCCACCCTAATACTGCATCTGGATTCTTTTGTTGACTATGAGGGATAATCCATTTCTTCTAAGGGACTGTTGCCCATAGTAGTAGATATAGTGGTCATCTGAATTAAATTCACCCATTCTGGTCCATTTTAGTTCACTGATTTCTAAAATGTCGATGTTCACTCTTGCCTACTCTTGTTTGACCATTTAAATTTACATTGATTCATGGACCTAACATTCCAAGTTCCTATGCAATATCGTTCTTTATAGCATTGGACTTACTTCATAAGCAATCCCATCCACACCTAGGCATTGTTTTCATTTTGGCCCCATCTCTTCATTCTTTCTGGAGTTCTTTCTTTATTCTTCTCCAGTAACATATTGGGCACATACAGACCTCGGGACTTCATCTAAGTTATATCTAAGAACCATGCCATGTAGGGCCACCCAAGATGGATGGGTCATGGTGGAGACAAAACATGGTCCTGTGGAGAAGGGAATGGCAATCCACTTCAGTATTCTTGCCTTGAGAACCCTATGAACAGTATTAATAGTATGAATAGAATTACCTTATCGTCCAGTAATTCCACTTCTGGGTATATTCCCAAAGAATTGAGAGCAGAGTCTTCAAGAGATATTTGTATGGCTGCATTATTCATAATTCCCAAAAGGTAGAAACAACCCAACCTTTCATCAATGAATGAATGAATAAACAACTGTGGTGAATCTATAATATTATCCAGTCTTAAAAAGGAAGTTCTAACATGTATTATTACATTGATAAATTTGAGGACATTTTGTTAAGACAAATAGTGTATGATTCCATTTATTTGAGATACCTAGGGTAGTCAAATTCATAGAGACAGAAAGAGAATGGTGGTTGACAAAGGACAGGAATGCAACGAATGGATAGTATTTGTTTCATGATTATAGAGCTTCTGTTTAAGAAAATAAAGTGTTCTGTTTGGAGAGTGAAAGACAGTGTCATAGTTACCCAACAATGTGAATGTATTTAATATGACTGTATTTTACACTTTAATGGTTAATGGAAATTTTTTGTCATTTATATTTTACTATATTTATGAATTCAAAAAAAGATAAAGATTGAATGTAAAAGAGTAGGCTTATTCCTGGACTCTCAATCTTATTTCATTGGTGTGTGTCTATCCTTATGCTAGTACCACACAGTCTTAATTATTGTAGTTTTGTAATAATGTTAAAAATCAGGAAGTGTGGTTCCTTCAAGACTACTGTTATTTTTTAAAGATTTTTGTTTTTGTTGTTCCTCTGATCTTGCTGAGTTTTCCATATGGATTTTAGCATCAAAAGCCAGGTAGCATTCTGACAGAAATTGTGTTAAATCAGTGGACCAATTTTAGTAGTACTGCCATCTTAATAATATTGTTTTCCAATTATTGAACATAGGATAACTTGTAGTTATTTTTGTAAATTTTCAATAGTGATTTTTACTTTTCAGAGTAAAAATTTTGCATTTCTTTCATTAAATTTATTGTTATCCCTACTCCAACTTTCCCAATGGAAAGTTTGGGAGACCATATTAGAGCCTAACAAAGGGAGAATTCTAGGCTCTCCACTAAACATTTTCAGTTTTGGGGAGGAATTGGGCCACACTTTTTCTTTGATTTTGGTTGGAATAGAAAAGTTACTGTCTAAAAGTTTTCTATCTTGATTTCCCTTTTATGATACTTTAGATATAAAGAACAAATTTGGTGTTTAGTGCTTTTTTTTTTGCTCTTATTCATGTTTTGGTGTTATAATCTTCTGTTTTAGTTTGGCATATATGAAGCAAAAAAAAAAAAAGAACAGGAGATTTGTTATCATGTTGTTCCTTTAGTCCTGAGGTTATCAGCCTGGTTTCCTTTTTCTCTCCACTTTCAGAGTCTTCTTAAGTTTGTTTTATATATGTTCATAGGTTTCAGCTGCACTTATCAGGAAAAATATGAAAAATATGATCTACTCCATCTTACCAGAAGTGGAACATCACTAATCAAAATTTGAAATACAGTTGTTCAACCAGCTACACACCAGATCCAGATCTGGTTATCCAGATTAGTGTTACCCATTCCATATTTAATCATTCTAATGCATTAGTGTGTTCATACTATCACTTAACAAAGGATTTTTGAACATCTTTTTATCCTAAAAACTAGTAAATAAGACCCCATGTTTGTCCTCAAGGGGTTTAGAATCTAGTGAGGGGAGATAAAAGGATATTTGATAAAAATATTTTTTTCAAATGTGCAATGGCCTTGCAAAGAGGAGAAGCCTGACTGATACATAACATAGGAGATTCTGTTAACATGTAGTTGAAATCTAAATATGATATCCCTTTAGTTTCCCCTTAACTATCTCAGTCTACCAGCCTAGTAAAACTTTAACAAAGGTCAGTTGAGTTCAATTCAGTCACTCAGTCATGTCCAACTCTTTGCAATGCCATGGACTGCAGCATGCCAGGCTTCCCTGTCCATCACCAACTCCTGGAGCCTGCTCAAACTCATGTCCATCGAATCAGTGATGTCATCCAACCATTTCATTCTCTGTAGTCCCCTTCTCCTCCTACTTTCAATCTTGCCCAGCATCAGGGTCTTTTCCAATAAGTCAGTTCTTCACATCAGGGTCTTTTCCAATAAGTCAGTTCTTTGTATTTAATGAAGGTAAATAAACAAATTAGCTTAAGAAAATTTATTTCTATTAAACCAAGAGTACTCCTTGTATTTACTTACATTTTGATAAATGCTCATAAACTTATCTGCTTATTAATATAAAATTGGGAGGTGATCAATGCCAAGATGTCTTAGTCTATAACTGGATTTACATTTCTCACATTTCTAGGGGAAAAATTAATTAGAATATTTTTGAATGAGAGAAATATTTGGATATTTGTTTTTTGGATAACTCTCTTATATTTACAATTTCTCACAAATTAGTGATATAGTTTCCATGACTACATCTGAAATTTGTTCCATTTCCCTTGAATAAATTCACATGACCTGGAAGTTTAAAATATTGAAAGAACATGAATGCATTCTTACTATTCTTTGCCATTTACTGGCTCTCATCTTACTCCTACCCACTTTTATTCAATGGGTTCCAACAGGAAGGTATTTCTATTTTTACAAAGCTTGGGCACAAAATAGCATCCAATCATTGTATTTCTCTCTGTCATCAGTTAATAGCATGTCTCTAGCAATGGCCCTCTCTTGTCCTGGTTTTTATCCTTACATCTAACACAGTAATCAAAGCCCTTTAATGTCTGTCCTCAACAATTGTATAGGTCTCAGCATATTTTATGCTTAACCTCTCTAAGCATATTCTTATAGAATATGTTGTATTCCTCCTTGATTGTATTTTATTCTACATTTGTACATGTATCTGAAGAAAAATATGAACCCATGAGAGATTTCCCAGTGCAGCCACATATTTTTCTCTAGACATCTCTGCTATTCAATATATATATATATATATATATATATATATATATACACACATTTATTTATTTATTTATGTCTTATCCTTCTTGAGTTCTTTTCTGCCTTAGAGTCTCTGGCTTTACATCTCGCCTGTAGAAATCTTATTTTTAAATTCAAGAATAACTGAATATCCAGACCTCCCTTCCCTTGGCTTTCTTCCCCCTTTGAGTGCTTTTTGTGGGTTGGTATGTATCAGTAAAATAGATAAGCAGTTTTTTCTAGAGTAACATTGCCAAGCGAAGTGAAATCACTCAGTCGTGTCCAACTCTTTGTGACTGCGTGGACTATAGGCCACCAGGCTCCTCCGTCCATGGGATTTCCCAGGCAAGAATACTGGAGTGGGTAGCTATTTCCTTCTCCAGGGGATCTTCCCAACCGAGGGATCAAATCCGGGTCTCCCACATTGCAGGCAGATGCTTTAACCTCTGAGCCACCAGGGAAGCCCATCATTGCCAAATACTTTAAGAGAAAATCTTATGTTTTTGATGTAACATGCCTACTCAAATAAATAAACACTTTCCTCCCAACTCATCACTTTGGAAGGAAAAAAGTTCATATGGTAACCTGTGAATGTGTGGATGTGTACATGTAATCTCCATCTCCCCCATTTGTATGAATATAAAATATCTAAAGCAGATGTTTCTGTTCACATGCTTTGTCTTTACATCGAAAAAATAAGATTTTCCCTTGAAGTATTTATGTTGACATTAACCAATACTTGGCCAAAAAAAAGCATCATGTGAGGTTAGGGAAAAAAAATATAAGAGAGCAATTGTAAAAGCATTTAATATTTTACGATCATTACCATAAGTTATTATGTAAAAACTAAAATGCAACCCATCATTCACACACCACACACACAAATCTATGACCCCTCAAAAAAAAAAAAAAAAAACTTCACATAATCGCCTAGTGTTGTCTGTCTTGAACTTTTTTCATTCCAAAACCCTACATTATACAAAATAACATAATTCTGCTACCATAAGGCATATGAGAAAAATAAAATCTGGAGGAGCTATTTTTAATAGTTATATATAACTATGAATATTATGCTATTCATTAAAGATGTAGGATGCATGTAAAAAGCACACTTAATACCTCCAATGCCTTTTTTTTTTCTCATGAAATAAGACTAGTTTTATCTAGTAGTCTTTTTTCAGCTTTGAGGAATTATTGACAAATAAAAATTATATATATTTAAGTATACACTGTGATTGTTTTTAGGTACACAAGGTGATGATTTAATATAGATAAAAGTGATTTATACATTGCCATTACAGTATTACAGTATTCTGAATTTGACTATATATTTAGCTTTTCCAATGAGTTTTATACTTCCATATATTTCTATGCTATTACTTAGTATCCTTTTAATTCAATCTGAAGGACTCCCTTTCAGTTCAGTTCAGTTCAGTCGCTCAGTCGTGTCCGACTCTTTGCGACCCCATGAATCACAGCACACGAGGCTTCCCTGTCCATCACCAACTCCCGGAGTTCACTCAGACTCACGTCCATCGAGTCAGTGATGCCATCCAGCCATCTCATCCTCTGTCGTCCCCTTCTACTCCTGCCCCCAATCCCTCCCAGCATCAGAGTCTTCTCCAATGAGTCCACTTCGCATGAGGTGGCCAAAGTACTTGAGTTTCAGCTTTAGCTTCATTCCTTCCAAAGAACTCCCAGGACTGATCTCATTTAGAATTGACTGGTTGGATCTCCTTGCAGTCCAAGGGACTCTCAAGAGTCTTCTCCAACACCATAGTTCAAAAGTGTCAATTCTTCAGTGCTCAGCCTTCTTCACAGTCCAGCTCTCACATCCATACATGACCACAGGAAAAACCATAGCCTTGACTAGACGAACCTTTGTTGGCAAAGTAATGTCTCTGCTTTTCAATATGCTATCTAGGTTGGTCATAACTTTCCTTCCAAGGAGTAAGTGTCCTTTAATTTCATGGCTGCAGTCACCATCTGCAGTGATTTTGGAGCCCAGAAAAATAAAGTCTGACACTATTTCCACTGTTTCCCCATCTATTTCCCATGAAGTGATGGGACCGGATGCCATGATCTTCATTTTCTGAATGTTGAGCTTTAAGCCAACTTTTCCACTCTCCACTTTCACTTTCATCAAGAGGCTTTTTAGTTCCTCTTCACTTTCTGCCAGAAGGGTAGTGTCAAAACAGGTCCAATCAAAAGAACTCCAGCTTTTCTTTGAGAATGTTTTTATCTCTCCATTTCTGAAAGTCAGCTTTACCAAACAATACAGAACTCTTAGATGGCAGTTTGTTTGT
The DNA here is from genome assembly GCA_935064755.1 of Tragelaphus eurycerus. NCBI lineage: Eukaryota > Metazoa > Chordata > Mammalia > Artiodactyla > Bovidae > Tragelaphus > Tragelaphus eurycerus. The sequence continues at coordinate 901,619 of CAKXYN010000238.1, forward strand.
TTGTTTCCTCTGAGCACTTTTAATATACCATCCCACTGTCTTCTGGTCTTCAAGATCCTGGCCAAGAAATCTGCCAATAACCTTATGGAGCAAGGAGGAAGGGTTATTTGTATGTAATGAGTTTCCTTTCTCTTGCTGCTTTCAAAATTCAGGCTTTGACTTTTGATAATTTGATTTAAATGTGCCTCGCAGTAACCTTTTTTTGTGTTTATCTTGCTTGGGCGTACTTTAACTTCATGTATCTGAAGTTCCATATCCCTTCTAAGACTTAGAAAGTTTTCAGCAATTATTTCCTTAACAGGCTTTCCCCCCCTCTCTCTCTTCTCCTTTGGGGATTTCATAATGCATATATTCATTTTCTTGATGGTGTATCACAAGTCCCAAGTTTCTTCACTCTTTTTTTTATTCTTTTAGCTTTTTGTTCCTCTAACTGGCTAATGTGAAAGGTTTTGAGTTTTCTTTATGGTTGAGTCTTCTTTTGAAGTTTTCCATTGAATTTTTCAATTTTATCATTGTATTCTTCAGCTCTAGGATTTTTGTTTGGGTTTTTACAGTTTCTACTTCTTTATTAAGTTTCTCATTTTGTTCATGCACTGCTTGACTGATTTTGTTGATTGCTTGATTGTGTATCTGTGTTCTCTCACATCTCAGTGAGCCTCTTTAAGAAGATTGTTTTGAATTCTTTGCCAGGCTCTTGAATCTCCTTTTCTTTGGAATCAGTTACTAAAGTTGCATTAGTTTCCTCTGGCAGTGTCACATTTGTCTGTTCCTGTATGATCTGTGTAGCCTTCTATTGATGTCGATGCATTTTAAGAAGCAAATTTCTCTTTTGGGTTTCATAGACTATTTTAGGCAAGTAAAGACCTAATTCTGTCAGGTCCCCAGGCTAATAGCCTTGTATCTGGAAATACAGTCTAGTAGCTTTGGAGCTGGGTCAAATGGCTACTGCTGGGTGTCGAGTAGGTCTGTGGCAGGCCTGTTACTAGGAGCTCAATCACTTGTAGATTCTGTTTGGTTCCTGGACAGATGAGACTCCCTTCAGAATCTACAGGGCTGCCACTGGAACAGGGGTCTGCTTCAGGGTCCACAGATGGTGGGCCTTTTTTATCAGGTACACGGATGGGTACAGCTTCCCCTGGATTCCTGAGAGTCCTCTTTTCAGGTCACTGGGTGGGTGCACTGGTTGGTCTGAGACTGTAGCTGAGAGGGGCTAAAACTGAGTTACTCTCCAATACTTTTTGATTAGATGAAAATAAAAGTAAAGATCTATACTCAGTTGACACCTTGGTGTTAATGTCTCCTGGATTTTTCTTAAGTTTAAATAGCCATGTATTTTAAATTGACCACAGAAAGCAATGCAGTACCAGATCACAAACTGGTCATCTAGTGTAAGGGAAACCATTGTGGTCGTTGAAATAGCAAACAGCCTTAACTAAATGTCCCTCTATTTTCAAAATAGTGTCAATTCATTATTATTATCATCAACCTGAAATTGAGGTTTGCTGTATAGGCAGATTGTTGAGCTCTCAGTCTGCTACAGAACATTATATTTTATTAGGCTCATTAAAAAGTAGGAAATTTTATCATGCTACTCATTAGGAGCATAAAGATAGCATCCTGAATTCCAAATTCCAAGCACATTACTAAAGATGTATCTTTTGATGACAGAGAATTCATGGTGTGGATTTATTTGAAAAATTACCTTTTACATATTTTACATATGTTATCAGTAACCGTGAAAAATATGAACCCATTAAAATTAGTTTTTGTTTTATTTGCTGACATATTGTCTAAAAGCTATTCTCTGTGCTCATACTCCCAAAATTACACAGCAACACTTAGTTACTTTTATTCTATGACATAAGTGCTTAAGAGATGGTATGAACTATTGACTTCCACTGTTGAATTCAACTTATATCCTGCTTTGAAATCTGTTGTTAATATATGAAGAGAATGATAATATAAACTTTTAGCTAGAAGCTAAATTTGTTTTTTGGTCAGATATAGATGAAATGTAGGTACCTCTCTGGTAGAACAGATGAGATGATATCTTAATGGAGTGGAATGGGAAAAGGCTGGGAAAACCAAAGATAAGAAGAGCAAACTTAATCTGTATTAAGATTTTGCTTCAAATCTTTTCCATTCTAAATGGAATAGATAGATGTACTGGAGCAAGATAAAAAAAAAAATTCCTTGGCTATAACCTATGGTTAAAGCTTTAAAAATATAGCAACTTTACACAGCAATAAATCTGGGATTTATAGTTTAGGCAGTTTTTTGACCCATTTTTGAAAACGAGCAAAATGACAATAGAAGGTTTCTAGTGAACTTAAAAGGGTAAATTTTAGTTAATGTATCCATATCCAAGAGTAAAATATGTGATTAGCTATTTAAATGACTTGGTAATTTTTTTTTAATATAATGAAGACTTTACAATACTATATCATCTTTTATCACCACTTTCTTTTTATAATTTATTTATTTTAATTGGAGGCTAATTACTTTACAATACTGTAGTCGATTTTGCCATACATTGAAATGAATCAACCATGGGTGTACATATGTTCCCCATCCTGAACCCCCGCTCCCACTTTCCTCCCCATCCCATCCCTCAGGGTCATCCCAGTGCACCAGCCCTCAACACCCTGTCTCATGCATTGAACCTGGACTGACGATCTGTTTCACATATGATAATATACATGTTTCAGTGCTATTCTCTCAAATCATCCCACCTTCACCTTCTCCCACAGAGTCCAAAAGTCTGTTCTTTACATCTGTGTCTCTTTTGCTGTCTCGCATATAGGGTCATCATTACCATCTTTCTAAACTTCATATATATGTGTTAATATACTATATTGGTGCATTTCTTTCTGACTTACTTCATTCTGTATAATACGCTCCAGTTTCATCCATCTCATTAGAACTGATAAAAATGCATTATTTTTAATAGCTGAGTAATATTCCATTGTGTATGTGTACCATTACTTTCTTATCCATTCATCTGCTTCCATGTCCTGGCAATTGTAAACAGTGCTATGATAATTATTGGGGTACAAGAGTCTCTTTCAATTCTGGCTTCCTCAGTGTGTATGCCCAGCAGTGGGATTTCTGGATCATGTGGCAGTTCTATTTCCAATTTTTTAAGGAATCTCCACACTGTTCTCCATAGTGGCTGTACTAGTTTGCATTCCCACCAACAGAGTCAGAGGATTCCCTTTTCTTTGCTCCCTCTCCAGCATTTACTGTTTGTAGACTTTTTGATAGCAGCGATTCTGACTGGCATAGGATGGTATCTCATTGTGGTTCAGATTTGAATTTCTCTGCTAAGGAGTGATGTTGAGCATCTTTTCATGTGTTTGTTAGCCATCTGTATGTCTCCTTTGGAGAAATGTCTGTTTAGTTCTTTGCCCCATTTTTTGATTGGGTCGTTTATTTTTCTGGAATTGAGCTGCAGGAGCTGCTTGTATATTTTGAGATTAATTCTTTGTCTGTTGCTTCGTTTGCTATTATTTTCTCCCATTCTGAAGGCTGTCTTTTCACCTTGCTTATAGTTTCCTTTTTTGTACAAAAGCTTGTAAGTTTAATTAGGCCTCATTTGTTTATTTTTGCTTTTATTTCCATTACTCTAGGAAGTGGGTCATAGAAGATCCTGCTGTGATTTATGTCAAAGAGAGTTTTGCCTATGTTTTCCTCTAAGAGTTTTATAGTTTCTGGTCTTACATTTAGATCTTTCATCCATTTTGAGTTTATTTTTGTGTATGGTGTTAGAAAGTGTTCTAGGTTCATTCTTATACAAGTGGTTGACCAGTTTCCCAGCACCACTTGTTAAAGAAATGGTCTTTTCTCCACTGTATATTCTGGACTCCTTTGTCAAAGATAAGGTGTCCATAGGTGTATGGATTTATCTCTGGGCTTTCTATTTTGTTTCCTTGATCTATATTTCTGTCTTTGTGCCAGTACCATACTGTCTTAATGACTGTAGCTTTGTAATAGAGCCTGAAGTCAGGCAAGTTGATTCTTCCAGTTACATTTTTCTTTCTCAAGATAGCTTTGGCTATTCGAGGTTTTTTGTATTTCCATACAAATTGTGAAATTATTTCTTCTAGTTCTCTGAAAAATACCATTGGTAGCTTGATAGGGATTTCATTGAATCTATAGATTGCTTTTAGTAGTATATTCTTTTTCACTATATTGATTCATCCAATCCATGAACATGATATATTTTTCATCTATTTGTGTCCTCTTTGATTTCTTTCATACTGTTTTATAGTTTTCTATATATAGGTCTTTTGTTTCTTTAGGTAGATATATTCCTAAGTATTTTATTCTTTTCTTTACAATGGCGAATGGAATTGTTTCCTTCATTTCTCTGTTTTCTCATTGTTAGTGTATAGGAATGCAATGGATTTCTGTGTGTTAATTTTATATCCTGCAACTTTATTATATTCATTGATTAGCTCTAGTAATTTTCTGGCAGAGTGTTTAGAGTTTTCTGTGTAGAGGATCATGCCATCTGCAAACAGTGAGAGTTCGGCTTCTTCTTTTCCAATCTGGATTCTTTTAATTTCTTTTTCTTTTCTGATTGCTGTGGCTAAAACTTCCAAAACTATGTTGAATAGTAGTGGTAAGATTGGGCACCCTTGTCTTGTTCCTGACTTTAGGGGAAATTCTTTCAATTTTTCACCATTGATGATAATGTTTGCTGTGTGTTTATCACATATGGCTTTTATTGTGTTGAGGTATGTTCCTTCTATTCCTGTTTTCTGGAGAGTTTTAATCATAAATGTATGTTGAATTTTGTCAAAGGCTTTCTCTGCATCTATTGAAATAATCAGTAGGTTTCTATCTTTCAATTTGTTAATGTGATGTATCACATTGATTTGTGATTAAAGAATCCTTGCATCCCTAGAATAAAGCCCACTTGGTCATGATATATGATCTTTTTAATATGTTGTTGCATTCTGTTTGCTAGAATTTTGTTAAGGATTTTTGCATCTATGTTCATCAGTCATGTTGACCTGTAGTTTTCTTTTTTGGTGGCATCTTTTTCTTGTTTTGGTATTAGTGTGATGGTGGCCTCATAGAATGAGTTTGAAAGTTTACCTTCCTCTGGAACTTCCTGGAAGAATTTGAGTAGGATAGGTGTTAGCTCGTCTCTAAATTTTTGGTAGAATTCAGCTGTGAAGCTGTCTGGTCCTGGGCTTTTGTTTGTTGGAAGATTTCTGATTACAGTTTCAATTTCGTGCTTGTGATGGGTCTGTTAAGATTGTCTATTTCTTCCTGGTTCAGTTTTGGAAAGTTATACTTTTCTAGGAATTTGTCCATTTCTTCCAAGTTGCCCATTTTATTGGCATATATTTGCTGATAGTAGTCTCTTATGAGCCTTTGTACTTCTGTGTTGTCTGTTATGATTTCTCCATTTTCATTTCTAATTTTGTTGATTTGATTTTCCCCCTTTTCTTCTTGATGAGTCTGGCTAATGGTTTGTCAATTTTATTTATCTTCTAAAAGAACCAGCTTTTAGCTTTTTTGATTTTGGCTATGGTCTCCTTTGTTTCTTTTTCATTAATTTTTGCCCTAATTTTTGTGATTTCTTTCCTTCTACTAACCCTGGGGTTCTTCATTTCTTTTTCTAGTTGCTTTAGGTATAGAGTTAGATTTTTTATTTGATTTTTCTCTTGTTTCTGGAGGTAAGCTTGTATTGCTATGAATCTTCCCCTTAGCACTGCTTTTACTAAATCTCATAGGTTTCGGGTTGTCGTGTTTTCATTTTCATTTGTTTCTATGCATATTTTAATTTCTTTTTTATTTCTTCTGTGATTTGTTGGTTATTTAGAAACATGTTGTTTAGCCTCCATATGTTTGTGTTTTTAATAGTTTTTTTTCCTATAGTTGACATCTAATCTTACCGCATTGTGATCAGAAAAGATGCTTAGAAAGATTTCAATTTTTTTGAATTTACTAAGGCTAGATTTATGGCCCAGGATGTGATCTAACCTGGAGAAGGTTCCATGTGCAATTGAAAAAAGGGTGAAATTCACTGTTTTGGGGTGAAATGTCTTATAGATATCAATTGGGCCTAACTGGTCCATTTTATCACTTAAAGTTTGTGTTTACTTGCTAATTTTCTGTTTAGTTGATCTATCCATAGGCATTAACCCCATTCTCTAGAGCTAAAAACCATAATGGGGCACCCAAACTGTTACTGAACTTCGTAATTACAGACTTTGCTTTGGGACCACATATGCTACCACTATTTAGAGGAAGCCAACATAAAATCATGGAGTAAAAAATCTAAGATGGCATTTCAATTTTATTTTCTTAAGCAATCTGTGTCATCTGAGTAATATTTGTCCTAGAAATCAATCGACTAGTTACTCCTAGGTTTCTCTTCTGCCTTTGACTTTAACATACTCCACTTAATTTTTTGAGGGCATAGGTAAAATGTTGCCATACTCACTATATTCATTTTTATACATTTTCAAAGTACTTTCACATATGTAAAACTATGTTCTCCCTTCAAAATGAAGGCAGGAAATATACCTAGTTTATCTTTTCATTCTCATTCTCTTTTATGTGCATGATGAATAAATAACCATTTTATCTCTGATTGCTAAAATTTCCTGTTTGTTATTTATCCTCTTCCCCCTTTCTCCCACTTTCCATTAGTAAAAACTCTTAAGAGTTATACCACAGGAAGTCTCCTTGGAATTCACATTTTAAGAAAACACACTGTTTAGATTTTCTTACCTCAGACCATAAAATTTTGTTTTGAAAATAGAAGAAAAACTGAACAAGAAATTTTAAAAAAAAAGCCTGCTGTGAAATTCAAATATGAATAGTGAAAGTGGGTCAGTATAATTTAGTAAGACTGCAAAATGAATTCTCCAAATGTAATTATGTTCAAAAAGCAGTTAGTGGTAGAGTGTTTAATAAGAAAGCTGTGGTACATATACACATGGAGTATTACTCAGCCATTAAAAGAATACATTTGAATCAGTTCTAATGAGGTGGATGAAACTGGAGCCTATTATACAGTGGGAACTAAGCCAGAAAGAAAAACATCAATACAGTATACTAATGCATATATATGGAATTTAGAAAGATGGTAACGATAACCCTGTATGCGAGACAGCAAAAGAGACACAGATGTATAGAACAGTCTTTTGGACTCTGTAGGAGAGGGCGAGGGTAGGATGATTTGGGAGAATGGCATTGAAACATGTATAATGTCATATGTGAAACAAATCGCCAGTCCAGGTTTGATGCAGGATACAGGATGCTTGGGGTTGGTGCACTGGGATGACCCAGAGGGATGGTATGGGTATGGAGGTGGGAGGAAGGTTCAGGATGGGGAAACGTGTACACCCGTGGCAGATTCATGTTGATGTATGGCAAAACCAATACAATATTGTAAAGTAATTAGCCTCCAATTAAAATAAATAAATTTATATTTAAAAAATAATAAAATATCAGAAAGAAATAAAAATAATAAAAGCTAACTTTTGTTTAGTGTTATCAAATAAGATCTAAGAGTTACAGTGTTAAGAAAAAGAACATAGAAAGTAAAGAAGAAAAGGGAATAAATAAAATGACTTACAGGGAAACTATAGTAATATTTTAAAAACTTTCAAAGGTAAGTTTAATGGAATTAATTGCTAATATGTATTTGATTAAAGTATCACAAAGTGTATTTAATCTTAAATTTTAAGATTAAACATAAGAAATAGGTGATGGTGAAAAGACAGCCTTCAGAATGGGAGAAAATGATAGCAAATGAAGCAACTGACAAAGAATTAATCTCAAAAACATACAAGCAACTCCTACAGCTCAAATCCAGAAGAATAAACGACCCAACCAAAAAATGGGCCAAAGAACTAAATAGACATTTCTCCAAAGAAGACATACAGATGGCTAACAAACACATGAAAAGATGCTCAACATTACTCATTATCAGAGAAATGCAAATCAAAACCACAATGAGGTACTATTTCACGCTAGTCAGAATGGCTGCTATCCAAAAGTCTATAAGCAATAAATGCTGGAGAAGATGTGGAGAAAAGGGAACCCTTTTGCACTGTTGGTGGGAATGCAAACTAGTACAGCCACTATGGAGAACAGTGTGGAGATTCCCTAAAAAACTGGAAATAGAACTGCCTTATGACCCAGCAATCCCACTGCTGGGCATACACACTGAGGAAACCAGAATTGAGAGAGACACGGGTACCCCAACGTTCATCACAGCACTGTTTATAATAGCCAGGACATGGAAACAACCTAGATGTCCATCAGCAGATGAATGGATAAGAAAGCAGTGATACATATACACAATGGAGTATTACCCAGTCATTAAAAAGAATACATCTGAATCAGTTCTAATGAGGTGGATGAAACTGGAGCCGATTATACAGAGTGAAGTAAGTCAGAAAGAAAAACACCAATACAGTATACTAACGCATATATATGGAATTTAGAAAGATGGTAATGATAACCTTGTATGCGAGACAGCAAAAGAGACACAAATGTATAGAACAGTCTTTTGGACTCTGTGGGAGAGGGAGGGGGGATGATTTGGGAGAATGGCATTGAAACATGTATAATATCATATAAGAAATGAATTGCCAGTCCAGGTTCGATGCAGGATACAGGAAGCTTGGGGCTGGTGCACTGGGATGACCCAGAGGGATGGTATGGGGAAGAAGGTGGGAGGGGGGCTCAGGATTGGGAATACGTGTACACCCGTGGTGGATTCATGTTGATGTATGGCAAAACCAATACAATATTGTAATTAGCCTCTAATTAAAATAAATAAATTTAAATTAAAAAGAGATTTTTAAAGATTAATATATGGATAGGTTGATCAAAATAGAACCATGAGCATATGTCTAATCCTGATTCTCCTTTAAAATTCAATTAAAATTACTGAAAAGTACTTAAAGAGAATTATGTATAGCACCTTAGGAAGAAAGAGAATATACGTACAGTGAGCAAAGTAGAAATTTCTCTATTGTAATTTCTTTTGCACTCTGAATTTTTAAGACACGTTTTTAAAAGGACCAGTAGGCCCAAAATGGAATCACTTGCCCTGTTGACAACAAATTAAGACTTTATATCTCACATAACTGCAGCTGCAGCCTCTCCCAGGAATGTGATCTTTAATCAATCTGGTATTGTCTGATCAGCACTAATGAGGTAATTTGCAAGATATACCCAACCCTCATCCTACCCCCTCCCTTTCCCCCCAAATAAATGTGACCTTGCATGACATAATCCACTCTTTGTAGAAACCTCCTTTTTCCATCCCCTCTATCCATACAGACCTTCCATTTTGTATAGCTCCTTAGAGCTGCTTTCTACTTACTAGATGGGATGCTGCCCAACTCAAGAATTGGTGGAAAAAAACCAATTAGATTTTCAAGTTTACTAAGTTTAAATTTGTTTTTTTTTAACAGATGAAAACATTCTTCCAAAATTTAATGTGTGTTCAGTCATATTTAAGAATAAAATAGGCATGAAAAATCTGATTGGCAACTCCGTATATAAGGGTGGGCTTTGTGACTGTTGGATCTTCCAATGAGTGATTGAGTGGGTATCAGAAAGTTTCTTGAAGGCTAGTCAGATTTCTCAGAGGAATAGTCTAAACAGCTACTATGATTGTTGTTCAGTCGCTCAGTCATGTCTGACTCTTTGTGACCCCATGGACTGCAGCACACCAGACTTCCCTGTCAGTCACCAACTCCAGAGCTTGCTCAAACTCATGTCCATCGAATCGGTGATGCTATCCAATGATCTTGTCCTCTGTCATCCCCTTCTCCTCCTGCCTTCAAGCTTTTTCAGCATCAGCGTCTTTTCTAATTAGTCAGTTCTTTGCATCAGGTGGCCGAAGTATTGGAGCTTCAGCTTCAACATCAGTCCTTCCAATGAATATTCAGAGTTGATTTCCTTTAAGACTGGCTGGTTTGATCTCCTTGCTTTCCAAGGGAAAGCTACTCTGATAGGGGTGAGTTATATTCATTGGACTTCCAATATTTAGGGAATAAGTGGGAGGGGTGTTAGAATTAATTATGTAGAGTCCAGTCACATGGTCTGTTTTGACTAAGGTGCCATTCCTGTCCTCTGCTGTGCCTGGTGTTTTCCAGGACCAAGCCTCAATTGTTCAATTTTACCTGACACTAAAATTCTCATTTTCTACAAGAAGTAATGGTGTGATATTCACCCTTAAGTGCTAGTATTGGAGGGGAATCTTGAGTTTAAACATTCCTTTTGTAGATTTTAATTACTTCTGTTTTTAGCCCCATTTTCCTCCTGCCTTCAAAGTTACCTGATGTCTCCAATTCTTGTATTTCCTGAGGTTACAGAGTGTAAATTGATTCTTTCATGTTGTGTACCCCCAAAACTCCCAATTTTGCAGGCATTCAGAGTAGAGAAAATAGGAACATAAGTTAATTACCAATTCTCAATCCACTTTCCACCTTCTAAAACTATTTTGGCAATTTTGTCTGCTTTCATCATCTCCCCTTTTGTCCCCATGACTTTAACTTTTAAAAAAATTTCTTCACTATTATTGAGTTAGACCTCAGAAGGGGGAGAAAAGATAAAGACATATTCATAGCTATATTTACAAAGAAATCTCAGAACTACATTTTAAACAAAGAGCTTCTGATATGAGTAATTAATCTAATGGAGAAGCAGAATATAGCCTGACATAATTTGAAAAAAAAAAGTAAAAGGAATACCTGTTTCTAGGATTTTCCCTCAGAATAAAGCCCAGTTTAAGAAAGTGTGAAATTACAGTTCTGACTCAAGAGATTGCCAGGATGGAGGATGGGCCCAGTGAAGCAAGGAATTTCTCTAGGAAGGAAAAGGAAATATCTATACTCAGACAATCTATGGATACACTGCATGCAACCAAATGTTCAAGTCATCTCTCTCAATCACCTGAGACAGACATCTTAATCAAATCCTATATTCTTCAACAGTTGATCCAGGGCTCACATTTAGGCTAAGTTGAAATTTCTATTCAGAGTCTCAATTCTATGTGTGAAGAAATCACCAAATTTTAAAAGGCACTCCTCAGGCAATAAAATTAATTGGCAAAATAGAATAAAAGTTTAGAGGCAAATAATGAGTGTTATTAATTTTATAGGAAATAATATTCCTCAAAAAGAACAACTTTCCCAGTTAAGGAAATACAGTTCTTAAAAGTGATAAGATAAAATAATTCATGAATAAAATGAATGAATGAACACGAAGACACATCCAAAACTTTGGAATGGTATTAAAGCAGTACTTAGGCAAACATCTGTAGGACTAAGTGCCTATATTTGAAAGGAAGTCTCAAAATAATTAATTTTAGCTTTCACTAAAATAAACAAGAAAAGAGCAACTTAGAGTAAACAGAAGAAAGGAAATAAAGAACAGAGCAAAAAATAATGAAAGACCAAAAAAGCAAAGTAAAAGTTTTGTTTTTTAAAGAAACAAAATTGACACACAAACTTATAGCCAGATTTACAAGAAGAAAAAAAGAAGACAGCAACTTTTACGATCATAAATAAGAAAAGGAGCATCAATAAAAATTCTAGAGGTGTTAAAAGGGTAGTTGGAGTAGGAAATGGTAACCCACTCCAGAGTTCCTGCCTGGAAAATTCTGTGGATAGAGGAGCCTGGCAGGCTAAAGGCAGAGGGGTTGCAAAAAGTCAGACACGACTGAGTGACTGAGCACACCACAAAAGAATGGTAGGGGAAAATATGCCAGTAAATTTGAAAATTTGAGTTAGATGGGCAAATTCATTGAAAAATGGAAACCACCAAAACCAACTCAAGAATAGATAACCTAAATAGTCTAATCAAGTTTTAAATTGAATTTATAACTAAAAACCTTACTGAGAAGAAAACACTAGGATTAGATCATTTCACTGATGAATTCTATTAAAAACTTAAAGAAGAAATAAGATTGATTTTATAAAAATTCTCCCAGAAATTTGAAAAGTAGGAAATACTTGCCCAATAATTCCATGTAGCCAATGTTACCTTGCTATTCAAACCAGATAGATTACAAGAAAACTACCAACCAATATCCTTCAGGAGCATAATTGCAAAAATTTTAAACAAATTTTAGCAAACCAAATCAACAATATTTAAAAAATGATGATACTTTATAACAAAATGGGGCTTATCAGGCTAATTTAACATTCAAAAATCACTTAACATAACATATCATGTTATAAAATTATACAAGAAAAGCCATATGATCATTACAATAAGTGCAATAAAAAGATTTGGTAAAATTCACTATCCAATTCTGTTATAAGTTCTCAGAAAATTAGCAATAAAAGGGAATTTCTTCAGGTTGATAAAGAACATCTATGAAAACTTTTGAGTTAATATTATCCTTAATTGGAAATGATGGAATATTTTCACTCTAATATCAGGATCAAGACACACGTCTACTCTCACTACTTCTCAAAATTATACTAGAGGTTCTAGTTAGGGCAGCTGAGGAAAAAAAAAAATTGAAGGCATCAGTTTGGAAAGAAAGAAACTTGTTTTTATTTGCCGTCAACATGACTATGTATGTAGAAATTTTTATGAACTCTACAAAAAGCTACTGGAACTAATATATGAGTTTACCAATGTAGCAGAATATACTACCAATAAGAAAAAAGCAATTGCATTTATATATACTAGCAACAAACGTTATAAAATTCAAATACTTTTAAAGTACTACTTACAAGAGTGTCAAAAAATAACAAATACTTAGCGATACCTCTGGGGGCGGGGAGGAGGGGGGAAGGGTATGCAGGATACCTCAAGTGAAAAACTGCAAAGTATTGCTGAAAGGAATTTTAAAAGATCTAAATAAATGGAGATATACACGTTGTTCATGGGACAGAAGGTTCGATATTATAATGTAAATTTCACCAAATTAATCTTTAAGTTCAAGTATCTATCAAAATACCAGTAGGAATTATTTGTAGGAACTGACAAGCTGATTCTAAACATTTATATGGAAATGCAAATAATCTAAAACAATCAAAACAACTTTGAAAAAGAACAAAGCTGGAGGGCTCACACTTATTAAATTTAAAACCTATAAAGTATATTGCAATTAAAATGTTGTAGTGTTGGCTTCTGGAGAGGGCAATGGCACCCCACTCCAGTACTCTTGCCTGGAAAATCCCATGGACGGAGGAGCCTGGTAGGCTGCAGTCCATGGGGTCGATAGGAGTCAGACACGACTGAGCGACTTCACTTTCACTTTTGGAAATGGCAACCCACTCCAGTGTTCTTGCCTGGAGAATCCCAGGGACAGGGGAGCCTGGTGGGCTGCCATCTATGGGGTCGCACAGAGTCAGACACGACTTAGCAGCAGCAGCAGCAGTGTTGGCTTCATAATAGATAAGTGTGACAGAATATAATCCAGCAAAGTATCCACATATACATGGACTAATGATTTTTGACAATGGTGCAAAGTCAATTCATGGAGAAAGAATAGTCCTTTCAACAACTGGACACCCACCATGACAAAACTAAATTTTGATTTATACATTATACAATATACAATAATTACTTTAAAATGTATCATAGACCAAATGTACAACCACAAAATATAATTTCTAGAATAAAGCAAACAAAATCTTTGTATTCTCAGGTTATAAAATGTTTTGTGATATGAATCCTAAGACCATTCACAAAAGAAAAAATTATAAATTGTGGACTTCATGAAAATTTAAAACTTTAATGTGCTTTTACATATTATGTTAAGAGAATGTAATGACAAGCCATAGACTGGGAAAAAATATTTGCAAAGCACATATCTGATAAAGGACTTATATCTAGAATATATAAATAGCCCTCAGAGCTCAATACTAAGAAAACAACCTAATTTTAAAAAATGGGCAAAAATATTTGAACAGATACTTCAATAAAGAAGATATCTGTATAGTACATAAGGACATGAATATTTGCTAAACATCATTAGAAGGAGAGCACTGGAATTCTCATACACTGCTGGGGGGAAAACAGTTTGGCAGTATTTTTTAAAAAGTTAAACATATGTCTACCATATGATACACCCATTCCACTCCTAGGTATTTACTCAAGAGAAATTACAACATACATTCATACAAAGACTTGTACATCAATGTTACTAGCAGATTTATTTGTAGTAGCTTCAAACCTGGAAACAAACCAAATTATTAATTAACAGGAAAAAAGATAAAGAAATTGTCATATATTTGTACAAAGAAATGCTACTCAGAAATAAAAGGGATGAGCTATTGATGCACCGAGCTACATTAATTAGTCTCAAAATAATTATGTTGAGTGGAAAAAGCCAGATAAAAAGGGAACATACCATATGAGTTCATTTATATAAAATTCTAGAAATGCAAAGTACTCTACAGTGACAGAAAGTAAATCAGAGGATGATTGAGGACATGAGGATGGAATTACCAACATGCATGAAAGAACTTTTGTCAGTGATGAATAGTTTATATGGATGTAGATCTCTTTTTTGTTGTGATGGTATATACATATATACATAAGTATATACATATGTCAAAACTTCTTTAATTGTATGCTTTAAATATGTGCATTTCCTTTCATGCCAGAAGGTTCAGGCACATGTTGCCTCTTTCTTAATTAGTAGGAAAGAGAGTCTGCTTCTCATATGGCTTGAACATACATCTCAGAATTTAGACTTACTGCTCTGATGGGCATGGCTAATATCTTGCTCCTATTCTTGAACAAATCACACTAGTTTGTGAATAGTATATATGGCTTATAACAATTAAAACCTAACCCCAGAGCATGAAATGAAGTTCTAAACCATATGGTTGGAAAATTCTGGGCTGTTAAGATTGGAGAAGAGAGTAATAAATCCTAGGGAGACCACAAAAAATGTAACTTACAGATTTTAAATGATTGAGGATATTTTAAATCTCAGAATTTCTCATCAAATTCCTCTCAAAAGCTGTATATTTTGATCAGGTCAATAAATATGTTTGGGTCTCCTGCTCATTTGTCAAGCAATGTGATAGACTCTAAGATATAGCATAATAGCAAAAAAAATCTCTGCCTTCATGAAGATCATATTCTGATGTGAGAGACAGATCATGATAAAGTACACAAATTTATCATTTTTAGCAGCAATCATGCTTTTCAATAAAAATGAAACATGACAAGTGGAAATAGTTATAGGGTTATTTTAACTTTTATTATGAAATATTTCTTGCGTACAAAGTTATAAATATATAGTTATAAATATATACAAGCAGGCTTGTATATATAAAAATTTATATTTGCATATCCACAATTAAGTCTGAATAATAGAAAATTACCAATACATTTGAATCCCATGTTTTCACTTCTACCATATACCATATCTGTTTAGAGGGGGTTACTGTGCATAGGAATGAAAAGAAAGTCTCTATGAGGACTCTCTACATTTTAAGTAGAGACCTAAATGAAGGAATGAACTGAGCTATATGATGATCTTGGGGAACAGTATTCCAGGTATATGAAATAGCAGATGCAAGTCATTAGAAATAAATGAACTCTGTTGTTTGAGGAAAGGCAAGAAGAGCACTGTGGCGAATGAGATCTGGTTAAGCCTTTAAAGGCTGTGAAAACAAGAGTAGATTTTCAGATTTCTCTGGTAGTCCAGTGGTTAAGACTCCATGCTTCCAATGCATGAGGCTAAGATTTGATCCCTGGTCAAGTAACTAAGATCCCACATGCTTCATGGCCAAAAAAATAAAAAAAGAGAGTATATTTTATTACAAATGTGGTTAGAAATCATTGGAAAAACTGAGCAAATGTGTGATGTGGTCTGATTTTACTCTAAAGAAAAGATTACTCTAATTGTTAGGGAGCAAGAAAGGATGAAGAATCATTCATACAGCCCAAGGAAGAGAGATTATGGTGGCTTAGACAAGGATAAGACAATTAATTGGATTTATAATTTATTGGATTTGGGATACATTTTAAAGTTATAGCTGACATGACTTCTTGATAAATATGACATATAAAAGAAAGAAAGAAAGAAAGAAATCAAATATAACCACTAGTTTTGGCAACTAAGTGAACTGTGGTACTATTTCCTAAAACATGAAACATCAAAGCAGGAATATGTTGGGGGACAATCAAGAGTGATGTTTTGGCCATGATAAGTACGAAATGCCTATCAGATATGGAATGAGAGATATTGAGTAGGCACTTGGGATAATTTTGGAAGAGAATTTCATGGCAGAAATCAGGAAAAAAATATAGTACATCCATAAAAGAGGAACAGAATGATATAGCAATGAACAAAAGAGACAAAAATGTAACCCTCATAAGGCTTATACTCTAGTGACAATAGCCAATGTTTCTTTAATTTATCTTATTATGTGCTACATATTGGGGCTTCTGAGGTAGTGCTTGTGGTAAAGAACCTGCCTGCCAATGCAAGAGATATAAGAGATCCAGGTTCAATCCCCAGATTGGGAAGATCCCCTGGAGGAGGGTATGGCAACCCACTCCAGTATTGTTGCCTGGAGAATCCCATGGACAGAGTAGCCTGGTAGGCTATGGTCCATAGTGTCGCAAGAGCTGAACACAACTGAAGCAACTTAGCACACATGCATGTGCTACATATTTTTCTAAGTACTTCACTTAAAATAACATATAATATTCACAAAACCCTATGTGATAGGTGTTACTACTATATTCATTTTTGAAATGAGGAAATTAAGAAAAAGTAAAGGTAAGAGACTTACCAAAGGCTATATTGCTAATAGATTATAGTGAAATTTGAACTGAGTCCAGTCCTGGAGTCTGTGTTCTTGACTATCACATTACGTCTCATGCAAAAGAGAAATAATTCGGGGGCGGTCCTAAAATGGTGGAGGAATAGGATGGGGAGACCACTTTTTCCTCCACAAATTCATCAAAAGAACATTTGAAAGCTGAGCAAATTCCACAAAACAACTTCTGAATACTGACAGAGGAAACCAGGCACCCAGAAAGGCAGCCCATTGTCTTCAAAAGGAGGTAGGACAAAGAATAAAAGATAAAAAGAGAGGCAAAAGTGGTAGGGACGGAGATCCCTCCCGAGAGGGGAGTCTTTAAAAAGACAGAAGATTCCAAATACCAGGAAACATTCTCACCAGTGGGTCTGTGGCAAGTCTTGGAATCTCAGAGGGCAATATAATCAGGAGAAAAAATAAATAAATACCTAATTAAAACCCACAGATTATGTGCCTAATGGCAACTCCCAGTGGAGAAGCAGCCCAGACGCTCACATCTGCCACTAGCAAGCAGGGCCTGGACAGGGAGGTGCAGCCTGCTTTGCTTAGGGTAAGGACGAGGCCTGAATGCCCCAAGGGTAATCTGAGGGAACTAACTTGAGATAGCAACCCAGACTATGGGATAGCCAGAGAGAGAGAGAGAGAAAAAGAGAGAGAGAGAGAGAGAACTATCCCAAGAAAAGCCCTAACCTAAGACACTGCCAAGCCTACTCACAGAACAAAGGACTGAGCGGAGCTAGCTGGCTGCGGACCAGCCCATTCCCCACTGGAGACAGGCAGGTGGGGGCAGCCAGAGCCAGAAGGGGGTAATTGCAGCCCCAGAGAGGCATCCTCTACCAAACTGCAAGCAGACTTCATTGCTAACCAAGACTTTTTGGGATTCTGGACGGTTGACATCAGCTGGGAGCATCTCATCCAGAGATCAGCTCCACAGAAGAGACACAGGGCACACGTGAGAAAGCGCACCCATTGTACACCAAAAAACTGAGCAACTGGGTCAGGGGAGGCAATAAGACACAACCCCCACATGGGGGTGACTGTGCTCGCGAAGCACCTGGTCACCTGAGCTGCTCAGACCTGGGAAGGGCACAAAACGCAGGCCCAACTGAGTCCGCACCTTTGTGGAATACCCAAAAACCTAAACCTGAGCGGCTTAGACCTGGGAAGTGCATGTAACCCAGGGCATGCCTCAGAGAGTTCCCAGCACAGCAATATAGAGCCTGAGAAGTGTAAACCATGAAAGCACAAACACCATGAGCAGGGGCAAACCCAGTGTGGCTGAAATACTTGCTATGCTAAGTCACTTCAGTCATGTCCGACTCTGTGTGACCCCATAGAGGGCAGCCCACCACCAGGCTCACCCATCCCTGGGATTCTCCAGGCAAGAACACTGGAGTGGGTTGCCATTTCCTTCTCCAGTGCATGAAAGTGAAAAGTGAAAGTGAAGTTGCTCTGTTGTGTCTGACTCCTGGCGACCCCATGGACTGCAGCCCAACAGGCTCTTCCATCCATGGGATTTTCCAGGCAAGAGTACTGGAGTGGGGTGCCATTCAAACACTGTGAGCACTCCCCATATATGCCAGAGATATTTGTTTGCAGGGTTCCTCCCTCCCCACAGCATGACTGAACAAGTGAGCATAAACAAGTGACCATCATCACCCCCTCGTGTTGGCGTGGAAATTAGACAATGAAGAGACCGGCAAACAGAAGAAGCTAAAATAAACAGAGGGAACCGCTTTGAAAGTGACAGGTGCAATAAATTAAAACCCTATAGTTCGCACCAACTACATAGGAAGGGGCCTATAGATCCTGAGGAGTGTAAGCTGGATCAAGGAACAATCTGATAAAGAACTGACCCCACACTGTCCACAACAGCTCCAGAGAAATTCCTAGATATATTTTTATTATTATCATTTTTTCTTAATTTTTTATTTTTAATTTTTAAGTCCTTTATTACTCCTTTAATTTTCATTTTTATAACATACTATTACCTTGCCAAAAAGATTCTATTTTTAAAGCATACTTCATATATATTTTTTATACTTTTTGTGACTTTGTTTTGTTGTTTACTATTGTATTTTTGAGAATTACTCCTTGGAAGGAAAGTTATAACCAACCTAGATAGCATATTGAAAAGCAGAGACATTACTTTGCCAACAAAGGTCCATCTCATCAAGGCTATGGTTTTTCCTGTGATCATGTATGGATGTGAGAGTTGGACTGTGAAGAAGGCTGAGCGCCGAAGAATTGATGCTTTTGAACTGTGGTGTTGGAGAAGACACTTGAGAGTCCCTTGGACTTCAAGGAGATCCAGCCAGTCCGTTCTGAAGGAGATTAGCCTTGGGTGTTCTTTGGAAGTAATGATACTAAAGCTGAAACTCCAGTACTTTGGCCACCTCATGCGAAGAATTGACTCATTGGAGAAGACTCTGATGCTGGGAGGGATTGGGAGCAGGAGGAGAAGGGGACAACAGAGGATGAGATGGCTTGATGGCATCACTGACTCGATGGACATGAGTCTGAGTGAACTCTGGGAGTTGGTGATGGACAGGGAGGCCTGGCGTGCTGCAATTCATGGGACTGCAAAGAGTCGGACACAACTGAGCGACTGAACTGAACTGAACTGAACCTCTACTCTAGATTTTTAAACTTTGCTTTTGGGAATTTATTATCAACTTTGTACCTTTAAGAACCCAATCTTCAGCACCCATTTTTATTTGGGAGTGAGATTACTGGCTTGATTGCTCTCTCCCCTTTTGACTCTCCTTTTTCTCTACCAGGTCACCTCTATCTCCTCCCTCCCCCTTCTCTTCTCTTCCCAACTCTGAGAATCTCTGTGTGTTCCAGGCTGTGGAGAACACTTAGGGAACTAATTACTGACTGGATCTGTCTCTCTCCTTCTGATTCCCCCTTTTCTCCTCCTGGCCACCTCTGTCTCCTTCCTCTTTCTTCTCTGTGTAATTCCACTAACATCTCTGAGGGGTCCATATTGTGGAGAGCACATAGGGAATTGATTACTGCCTAGCTTTCTCTCTCCCCTTTGATTCCCCCTCTTCTCCTCCTGGTCACCTCTATCTCCCTCCTCCCTCTTCTCTTCTCCATGTAACTCTGTGAACCTCTCCAGGTGTCCCTCACTGTGGAGAAACTTTTGATCATTAACTTAGATGTTTTATCATTGGTGCTATATAGATGGTGAAGTCTCAAGGCTACTTTAAGAATAAGACTGAAAATCAGAGGCAGGAGATTTAAGTCCAAAACCTGAAAACACCAATGACTCCTGACCCAGGGAACATTAATCAATGAGAGCTCATCTAAAACCTCAATACCTACACTGAAACCAAGCACCACCCAAGAGCCACGAAAATTCTCCAGACCACGCAAATTCTCCAGCAACACAGCAATATAGCCCTGATCTTCAATATACAGGCTGCCTAAAGTCACGCAAAGCCCACTGACATCTCAAAACTCACTACTGGGTATTTGATTGCACTCCAGAGAGAAGAAATTCAGCTCCACCCACCAGAACACCAACACAAGCTTCCCTAACCAGGAAACGTTGAAAAGTCACTCGTCCAACCCCATCCACAGAGGAACCCCCACAATAAAAAGGAAGCACAAACTGCCAGAACACGGAAAGGCCACCCCAAACACAGCAATATAAACAAGATGAAAAGGCAGAGAAATACTCAGCATGTAATGAAAAGAAATGAGGACAACCTCAGAGACTTCTGGGACAATGTGAAATGCCCCAAAATTCGAATCATAGGAGTCCCAGAAGAAGAAGACAAAAAGAAAGACCATGACAAAATACTTGAGGAGATAATAGTTGAAAACTTCCCTAAAATGGGGAAGGAAATAGTCATGTAAGTCCCAGAAACTCGGAGAGGCCCAAGCAAGAAAAACCCAAGCTGAAACACCCCATCAGATCAGATCAGTTGCTCAGTCGTGTCCGACTCTTTGTGACCCCATGAATCGCAGCACGCCAGGCCTCCCTGTCGATCACCAACTCCTGGAGTTCACTGAGACTCACGTCCATTGATTCAGTGATGCCATCCAGCCATCTCGTCCTCTGTCATCCCCTTCTCCTCCCTCTCCCAATTCCTCCCAGCAAGACACATATTAATCAAATTAACAAAGATCAAACACAAAGAACAAATGTTAAAACCAGAAATGGAAAAACAACACATTACACTCAAGGGGATTCCCATAAGGATAACAGCTGATCTTTCAGTAGAAACTCTTCAGGCCAGAAGGGAACAGCAGGACATACTTAATGTCATGAAAGGGAAAAACCCAGATTACTGTACCCAGCAAGGATCTCATTCAAGTATGAAGGAGAAATCAAAAGCTTTACAGACAAGCAAAAGCTCAGAGAATTCAGCACCACCAAACCAGCTCTCCAACAAATACTAAAGGACATTCTCTAGACAGGAAACACAAAAAGGATATATAAATTCAAACCCAAAACAACAAAGTAAATGGCAACGGGATCATATTTATCATTAATTACCTTAAATGTAAATGGGTTGAATGCCCCAACCAAAAGACAGAGACTGGCTGAATGGATACAAAAACAAGACCCCTAGATATGTTGTCTACAAGAGACCCACCTCAAAACAAGGGACACATACAGACTGAAAGTGAAGGGCTGGAAAAACATATTCCACACAAATAGAGACCAAACGAAAGCAGGAGGAGCAATACTCATATCAGATAAAATAGACTTTAAAATTAAGGCAATGGAAATAGAAAAAGGACACTACATAATGATCAAAGGATCAATCCAATAAGAAAATATAACAATTATAAATATCAGATCAGATCAGTGGCTCAGTCGTGTCCGACTCTTTGCGACCCCATGAACTGCAGCACGCCAGGTCTCCCTGTCCATCACTAATTCCCGGGGGTCACTCAGACTCACATCCATCGAGTCAGTGATGCCATCCAGCCATCTCATCCTCTGTCGTCCCCTTCTCCTCCTGCCCCCAATCCCTCCCAGCATCAGAGTCTTCTCCAATGAGTCAACTCTTCACATCAGGTGGCCAAAATACTGGAGTTTCAGCTTTAGCATCATTCCTTCCAAAGAAATCCCAGGGCTGATCTCCTTCAGAATGGACTGGTTGGATCTCCTTGCAGTCCAAGGGACTCTCAAGTCTTCTCCAACACCTCAGTTCAAAAGCATCAATTCTTCAGCGTTCAGCCTTCTTCACAGTCCAGCTCTCACATCCATACATGACCACAGGAAAGACCATAGCCTTGACTAGGCGAATCTTTGTTGGCAAAGTAATGTCTCTGCTTTTGAATATGCTAACTAGGTTGGTCATAACTTTCCTTCCAAGGAGTAAGCGTCTTTTAATTTCATGGCTGCAGTCACCATCTGCAGTGATTTTGGAGCCCAGAAAATAAAGTCTGACACTGTTTCCACTGTTACCCCATCTATTTCCCATGCAGTGATGGGACCAGATGCCATGATCTTCGTTTTCTGAATGTTGAGCTTTAAGCCAACTTTTTCACTCTCCACTTTCACTTTCATCAAGAGGCTTTTTAGTTCCTCTTCACTTTCTGCCATAAGAGTGGTGTCATCTTCATATGTGAGGTTATTGATATTTCTCCCAGCAATCTTGATTCCAACTTGTGTTTCTTCCAGTCCAGCATTTCTCATGATGTTCTCTGCATATAAGTTAAATAAACATGGTGACCATATACAGCCTTGATGTACTCCTTTTCCTATTTGGAACCAGTCTGTTGTTCCATGTCCAGTTCTAACTGTTGCTTCCTGACCTGCATACAGATTTCTCAAGAGGCAGGTCAGGTGGTCTGGTATTCCCATCTCTTTCAGAATTGTCCACAGTTTATTGTGATCTACACAGTCAAAGGCTTTGGCATAATCAATAAAGCAGAAATAGATGTTTGTCTGGAACTCTCTTGCTTTTTCCATGATCCAGCAGATGTTGGCAATTTGATCTCTGGTTCCTCTGCCTTTTCTAAAGCCAGCTTGAACATCAGGAAGTTCACGGTTCACATATTGCTGAAGCCTGGCTTGGAGAATTTTGAGCATTACTTTACTAGCATGTGAGATGAGTACAACTGTGCGGTAGTTTGAGCATTCTTTGGCATTGCCTTTCTTTGGCATTGGGATGAATACTGACCTTTTCCAATCTTGTGGCCACTGCTGAGTTTTCCAAATTTGCTGGCATATTGAGTGCAACACTTTCACAGCATCAGCTTTCAGGATTTAGAATAGCTCCACTGGAATTCCATCACCTCCACTAGCTTTGTTCGTAGTGATGCTTTCTAAGGCCCACTTGACTTCACATTCCAGGATGTCTGGCTCTAGGTCAGTGATCACACCATCATGATTATCTGGCTCATGAAGCTCTTTTTTGTACAGTTCTTCTGTGTATTCTTGCCACTTCTTCTTAATATCTTCTGCTTCTGTTAGGTCCATTCCATTTCTGTCATTTATCGAGCCCATCTTTGCATGAAATGTTCCTTTGGTATCTCTGATTTTCTTGAAGAGATCCCTAGTCTTTCCCATTCTGTTGTTTTCCTCTATTTCTTTGCATTGATCCCTGAAGAAGGCTTTCTTATCTCTTCTTGCTATTCTTTGGAACTCTGCGTTCAGATGTTTATATCTTTCCTTTTCTCCTTTGCTTTTCGCTTCTCTTCTTTTCACAGCTATTTGTAAGGCCTCCCCAGACAGCCATTTTGCTTTTTTGCATTTCTTTTCCATGGGGATGGTCTTGTTCCCTGTCTCCTGTACAATGTCACGAACCTCATTCCATAGTTCATCAGGCACTCTATCTATCAGATCTAGGCCCTTAAATCTATTTCTCACTTCCACTGTATAATCATAAGGGATTTGATTTAGGTCATACCTGAATGGTCTAGTGGTTTTCCCTACTTTCTTCAATTTCAGTCTGAATTTGGCAATAAGGAGTTCATGGTCTGAGCCACACTCAGCTCCTGGTCTTGTTTTTGCTGACTGTATAGAGCTTCTCCATCTTTGGCTGCAAAGAATATAATCAATCTGATTTCAGTGTTGACCATCTGGTGATGTCCATGTATAAAGTCTCCTCTTGTGTTGTTGGAAGAGGGTATTTGCTATGACCAGTGCATTTTCTTGGCAAAACTCTGTTAGTCTTTGCCCTGCTTCATTCCGTATTCCAAGGCCAAATTTGCCTGTTACTCCAGGTGTTTCTTGACTTCCTACTTTTGCATTCCAGTCCCATATTATAAATATATATGCACCCAACATAAGAGCACCACAGTATGTAAGGCAAATGCTAACAAGTATGAAAGGTGAAATTAACAGTAACACAATAATAGTGGGAAACTTTAATACCCCACTCACACCAATGAATAGATGAACTAAACAGAAAACTAACAAGGAAATACAAACTTTAAATGATACTATGGACCAGTTGGACCTAATTGATCTATAGGACATTTCACCCCAAAACAATGAGTTTCACCTTTTCCTCATGTGCACATGGAACCTTCTCCAGGGTAGATCACACCCTAGGCCATAAATCTAGCCTTGGTAAATTCAAAAAATCGAAATCATTCCAAGCATCTTTTCTGACCACAGTGCAGTACATTACCTGTCAATTACAGGAGATAAACTATTCAAAATTCCAACATATGGAGGCTAAACAACATGCTTATGAATAATCAACAAATCACAATAGAAAGCAAAAGAGAAATCAAAATATGCATAGAAACAAATGAAAATGAAATCAGAACAACTCAAAACCTATGGGACACTGTTAAAGAGGCGCTAAGGGGAAGGTTGGCAGCAGTACAGGCTCACCTCAAGAAATAAGAAAAAATTCAACTAAATAACCTAACTCTACACTTAAAGCAACTAGAAAAGGAAGAAATGAAGAACCCCAGTGTTAGTAGAAGGAAAGAAATTTTAAAAATTAAGGCAGAAATAAATGAAAAAAAAAAAAGGAGGGGGGAAGAGATCATAGCAAAACTCACAAAGCAAAAGGCTGGTTATTTGAGAAGATAAGTAAAATTGACAAACCATTAGCCAGACTCATCAAGAAGAAAAGGGAGAAGAATCAAATCAACAAAATTAGAAATGAAAATGGAGAGATCACAACAGACAACACAGAAATACAAAGGCTCATAAGAGACTACTATCAGCAACTATATGCCAATAAAATGGACGACTTGGAAGAAATGGACAAATTCCTAGAAAAGTATAACTTTCCAAAACTGAACCAGGAAGAAATAGAAAATCTTAACAGACTCATCACAACCATGGAAATTGAAACTGTAATCAGAAATCTTCCAGCAAACAAAAGTCCATGTCCAGACGGCTTCACAGCTGAATTCTACCAAAAGTTTAGAGAAGAGCTAACAACTATCCTACTCAAACTCTTCCAGAAAATTGGAGAGGAAGGTAAACCTCCAAACTCATTATATGAGGCCACCATCACCCTAATAGCAAAACCTGACAAAGATGCCACAAAAAAAAGGAAACTACA
Source organism: Tragelaphus eurycerus (assembly GCA_935064755.1). NCBI lineage: Eukaryota > Metazoa > Chordata > Mammalia > Artiodactyla > Bovidae > Tragelaphus > Tragelaphus eurycerus. Next base: position 926,907 of record CAKXYN010000238.1, read on the forward strand.
GGTCAACAAAAATGATGAACATAGATGCAAAATCCTTAACAAAATTCTAGCAAACAGAATTCAACAACATATTAAAAAGATCATACATCATGATCAAGTGGGCTTTATCCCAGGGATGCAAGGATTCTTCAGTATCTGCAAATCAATCAACATAATACACCAAATTAACAATTGACAGATAAAAACCATATGATTATCTCAATAGATGCAGAGAAAGCCTTTGACAAAGTTCTATATCCCTTTATGATAAAAACCCTCCAGAAAGCAGGAATAGAATGAACATACCTCAACATAAATAAACAAAACATAAATAAGACAAAATAAAAACTATATATGACAAAAGCAATCAGAGGATAAAAAGAAATAAAAGGAATCCAGATTGGAAAAGATGTAGAAGTCTCACTGTTTGCAGATGTCATGATCCTCTACATAGAAAACCCTAAAGACTCCACCAGAAAATTACTAGAGGTAATCAATGAATATAATAAAGTTTCAGGATATAAAATTAACACACAGAAATCCATTGCATTCCTATACACTAACAATGATAAAACAGAAAGAGAAATTAAGGAAACAAGCCCAATCTCCACTGCAATGAAAAGAATAAAATAGGAATAAATCTACCTAAAGAAACTAAAGACCTATATATAGAAAATTATAAAACATTGTTGAAAGAAATCAAAGAGGACACTAATAGATGGAGAAATATACCATGTTCATGAATTGGTAGAATCAATATAGTGAAAATGAGTATACTACCCAAAGCAATCTATAGATTCAATGCAATCCCTATCAAGCTACCGATGGTATTTTTCAGAGAACTAGAACAAATAATTTCACAATTTGTATGGAAATACAAAAAACTCAAATAGCCAAAGCAATCTTGAGAAAGAAAAATGTAACTGGAGGAATCAACCTGCCTGACTTCAGGCTCTACTACAAAGCCACAGTCATCAAGACAGTATGGTACTGGCACAAAGACAGAAATATAGATCAAGGGAACAAAATAGAAAGACCAGAGATAAACCCACACACCTATGGACACCTTATTTTTGACAAAGGAGGCAAGAATATACAATGGAGAAAAGACAATCTTTTAACAAGTGGTGCTGAGAAAACTGGTCAACCACTTGTATAAGAATGAACCTAGAACACTTTCTAACACCATACAGAAAAATAAACTCAAAATGGATGAAAGATCTAAATGTAAAACCAGAAACTATAAAACCCTTAAAGGAAAACATAGGCAAAACTCTCTTTGACATAAATCACAGCAGGATCCTCTATGACCCACCTCCCCAGAGTATTGGAAATAAAAGCAAAAATAAACAAATGGGACCTAATTAAAATTAAAAAGCTTCTGCACAACAAAGGAAACTAAGAGCAAGGTGAAAAGACGGCCTTCAGGATGGAAAAAAATAATAGCAAATGAGGCAACTGACAAAGAATTAATCTCAAAAATATACAAGCAGCTCCTGCAGCTCAATTCCAGAAAAATAAACGACCCAATCAAAAAGTGGGCTAAAGAACTAAACAGACATTTCTCCAAAGAAGACAAACAGATGGCTAACAAACACATGAAAAGATGCTCAACATCACTCCTTAGCAGAGAAATGCAAATCAAAACCACAATGAGGTATCATTTCACGCCAGTCAGAATGGCTACTATCCAACTGTCTACAAGCAATAAATGCTGAAGAGGGTGTGGAGAAAAGGGAACCCTCTGACACTGTTGGTGGGAATGCAAACTGGTACAGCCACAATGGAGAACAGTGTGGAGATTCCTCAAAAAACTGGAAACAGAACTGCCATATGACCCAGCAATCTCACTGCTGGGCATACACAATAAGGAAACCAGAATTGAAAGAGACACATGTACCCCAGTGTTCATCACAGCACTGTTTATAATAGCCAGGACATGGAAGTAATCTAGATGTCCATCAGCAGACGAATGGATGAGAAAACTGTGGTATGTATACACAATGGAGTATTACTTAGCCATTAAAAAGAAAACATATGAATCAGTTCTAATGAGGTGGATGAAACTGGAGCCTATTATACAGAGTGAAGTAAGTCAGAAAGGAAAACACCAATACAGTATACTAACTCATATATATGGAATATAGAAAATGGTAACGATAACCCTATATGCAAGACAGAGGCATAGATGTATAGAACATTCTTTTGGACTGTTTGGGATAGGGCGAGGGTGAGATGATTGGGGAGAATAGCATTTAAACACGTATATTATCATATGTGAAACAGATCACCAGTCCAGGTTTGATGCATGAGACAGGGTACTCAGGGCCGGTGCACTGGGATGCCCCAGAGGAATGGGATAGGGAGGGATGTGCGAGGGGGGTTCACAATGGGGAACACATGTACACCAGTGGCAAATCCATGTCAATGTATGGCAAAACCACTACAGTATTATAAAGTTATTAGCCTCCAATTAAAATAAATATATTTATATTAAAAATTAAAAATATATTTAAAAATTAAATTAAAAAAGAGAAATAACTCATATATAGATAAAGGTGAAGGCATATAGATTTTGATATATAGTTTTTTGTGACAGAGGGATATATCATATGTCTAGAAAAGCAGGAATGATAAAGAAACTCACAGGAAATTATGCAGCAGGTGCTTTCAAATTAGCATATTTGTTTGGTCCCCATGACAACACTAAATGTTAGATTATACTATTCTCATTTCCACACAGAAGACAAACAGGTAAAGGGTTTGGGCAGAGATCTGTTTGCGGGGCATGAAGAGAAACCCTTACATCTTAGGGTCATAGCCCTAATTCTAAACTACGACAGTTTATGCAGAGTAAGTCCATATGCTTCAAAATGATGTGACCAAAAGGGCATAACGTTAAGTTTAACTTAACTCAAAACTGCACCTCTCTTGATGAAGAAATAAGGGGCTACTAGGGAGATATTTTGTTCACACTTCGATCCCAATGTTTCTATTCTCAGAATAGTAGCATTGACATGTTTTGTGTGAAACAAAATGAAAAATACATGAGTTAATATAAGATTTTCCCTGATGCCTCGGACGGTAAAAAGTCTGCCTGCAATGCAAGAGATCAGGGTTCGATTCCTGAGTCAGGAAGATCCCTTGAAGAAGGAAATGGCAACCCACTCCAGTATTCTTGCCTGGAAAATCCCGTGGATGGAAGAGCCTGGCAGGCTTTGAGTCCATGGGGTAACAAAGACTCAGACATAACTAAGCACATGCACACTAGACTAGTCTTTTTTATACTCTATAGGCAATTTTAATTTATCCAAATTAGAAAATATTGGATATGATTTTATCATCAACATGATAAAATAAATTAATGGTCTTCAGTCAGTCTAAGTCTCTATGGGACTTCCAACAATCATTCAGGTGTTTAAATTAACATATATCTTGTGATTTTATAAGTACCAAGCATCAGCGTCACTTCACTAACATTGTTACACTATCTAATTGACCACTTCTTTTGAGACAAAAAACAATGAAAATACCAGTGCATGTGTTTTAAAAGTTACCCTTTATATAACTTTGACTAAATGTTTTTATTTTTAATAAGCTTCATTGATATATGCCTTATTTCCAATAAAATGCTCACAGTTAAGTATATATTTTGTTGAACTTTGAGAAATGAATACACCCATGTTGCTGTTGTTCAGTTGCTAAGTTTTGTCCAACTCTTGCAACTCCATGGACTGCAGCACACCAGGCTTCCCTGTCCTTCAGTATCTCCCGGAGTTTGCTTAAACTCATGTCCATTGAGTCAGTGATGCCATCCAACCACTGCGTCCTCTGTCATCCCCTACTCCTCCTGCCTTCAATCTTTACCAGCATCAGGGTTTTTTCCCAATGATTTAGCTCTTCTTATCAGGTGGCCAAAATATTGGAGCTTCAGCTTAAGCATCAGTCCTTCCAATGAAATATTCAGAGTTGATTTCCTTTTGAATTGACTGGTTTGATCTCCTTGCTGTCCACGCGACTCTCAAGTCTTCTCCAGCACCACAGCACAAAAGCATCAACTCTTTGGCATTCAGCCTTCTTTATGGTCCAACTCTCACATACGTACATGACTACTGGAAAAACCATAGCTTTGACTATATGGACCTTGGTTGGTAAAGTGATGCATCTTCTTTTTAATATGTTTTCTAGATTTGTCATGGCTTTTCTTCCAAGGAGCAAATGTCTTTTAATTTCATGGCTGCAGTCACCTATCCACTCATGTTACCACCACCACAATAAACATATAAAATATTTTTTCATCCCCAAAAGTTTCCTTTGTGCTCCTTGTCAGACAATTATTTTAGTTATATCACCCCTAAACATTGACTACCTCTTCTGGTTGGCCAGGGACTGTCCTGGGGGATTTGCACTAAAATTCCTGCATCCTGGGAAAACTTCTCAGTAGCAGATAAAGCAAGACCACTCATATGCTTTCTGACATTATAGATTAGTAGTGCCTGTTTTAGAGTTCCATACAAATGGAATCGTGCAATATGTATGCTTTCACATCTCAGCATAATAATTTTAAGGTTCATCCTCATGGGTGCATGCAATAGCAATTCATTAAAAAAATACTGAATAGTATTATATTCTCTGGGTATACCACAATTTGTTCATTCATTTACCTATTGACAGAAGTTTGGGTGGATTTCATTTTTAGTTGTGAAAAATACTGTTATGCAAATTGACACACAGATATTTTTGCGAACATATGTTTCAATTTCTATTTGGTAAATAGCAGTAATTCCGTAGGTCATAAGATAAATATAAGTTTAACTTTATAGTAAACTGAAAAACTACTTTCCAAAGTAGTGCTATTTTACATTCCTACAAACAATATATGTGTCCTAGTTGTTGCACATATTTGCTATAAATTTTTTATCAGTATTTTTAATTTTAGCTATTCTAGTGGTTATGTAGTAAAAGCTTGTGGTTTTTGTCTACATTTCCCTTGATAATAATGCTGAGAATTTTTCAAGTGCTTACTTGCCATCCACATGTCTTTTGGGTGCTTGATAAGCATCAAAAACAGCATATGTAAATCCAAATATGTGATGCTGTCTTTCATCTCCATGAACCTTGAAATCATCTTTGGCTCTGTCACATCCTTCAGGAAGTCCAGTAACAAATTAAATTTGCCCTATATTTTAATATACTTATAAACTTACTCTGCTCACTACTTTCATAAGTATCCCAATCCAAGCCACCATCATTCTCTTGCCTGGACTAGTCAATAGCTTATCAACTGGTTTCTCTGCTTCCACTCTTGCTCAACCATCAGCTTTATTCTCCACACGACAGCCAAACTGATGCTTGTAAAATATATGTTTTATCATGTATTCAGTACCTAATGAACCCTGATGGCTCCAGGCCTATAAAATAACTGGCATGACACTATATGATCTTGCCCCTTTGCTATCATTCTGACCTTATTTCCTACCACTCATCCTTGTTTTACTTCATTTCACCCACAGAGACATCTTTGTTGTTCCCTGAACATGCCAAGTATGCACCTGCCTTTAGGACATTTGTACTGTTATTTCATCTGCCTGATTTCTTTTTTTCACCATAGATATACATGGGGCTTTCTTGCTCACTTCTTCAGATGTCAGCTCAAATGCTTTCTTAACATTGAGGTAGTCTTTGGCTATATGGCTTCCCAGGTGGCTCAGTGGTAAAGAAGCAGCCTGACAATGCAGGAGATGCAGGAGACATGAGTTTGATCCCTGGGTCAGGAAGATCCCCTGGAGTAGAAAATGGCAACCCACTCCAGTATTCTTGCCTGGAAATCCAATGGAGAGAGGAGCCTGGAGGGCTATAGACCATGGGATTGCAAAGAGTCGAACGTGACTGAGCACACATGCACAGTCTTTGACCACCTTATATAAAGTCACTCCCATCACTCTCTATTCCCCTTTCCCTATCTCATTTTTATTCATACTACATACCTCCACTTGGCTGTTAAATATTTATTTTTTAATTCATTGCCTGCCTTCTCCATAACATTCACTCTTCAATAGTGTCTGATTTTATCCTACTGATATCCCTACAGCTCAAATTATGCTTGGTATTATGAGAACTATGTAAACCCTTGTTGAATGAATAAATGTGAATTATCCTTCCATGCCAACCAAGTCCACCTCCTGGATCACATTTTAAGTTCTCCATAGGGAGGAATCTTACCTCATTCTTTCCATAGTACCTTATATGAGGTAAATATTAAACATTCAAAGATTCTTGATTGGTTTTTGCATACTTGAAATACTGTCCAGCAAGCCTAGTTAGGATTAAAATTAGCTAGGAAATGCTTATGTCTAACATTATCTTGAATTGATGTTACAGGAATAACTAATGCATTTGATAAATTGTAAAATAGATAAACTTATTATTTTTCACATTCAGCTAATACTGTGCTCACTACATAACACAAAGAATTTTTAAGTATTTTTGTATAACATTTAATATTAGATAAGTTGATTTTCAGATTTAAGTAACTCTCCTAAAGTTATAGATCTAGGATATTATGGAACTAGAATTCTAATTCTTTCACTTATGGTTCCAAATTCTGTGCTGTACTTCCCCCTTTCACTGTTTCTTCTCCAGCCACATGTTTCCTAGTTATTGCCTCTGTCTACTCCATCTTTCATTCTCTAAACCATGTCACATCCTGAGAAGTGAGCTATTAGTCACACTATAGCCAGCCTCTTCACCTTCATCAAAACTTACCCCATTATTGACTTATTGTTCCACTAACTCAAATCAAGGGTAAATGACTACTACAGCTTAGTGTGGTGACTTTACATAACAAAATTGGCATCCTGTTAACAGGAATCTTTGGCTACTTAATAAAATGAGAAATCACTTTGACCATCTTTGATACTGGGCCCATACTAGAGAGGGAGCATAATGATGTATTTAGGCATTTTTGGAGGCCCTTTACACATATGTCCCTAGATAGCTACAGACTCTGAGCCTTCTTCAAGAGTAAGCTATGGGTACACATACACAGACATGTTGATACACTACTCACTCCAGTGAGTATGAAACGATGAGAATTTCTTTTCACTTACCCTTACTAGGCACTCCAATGATAGTTATCATTATTTTTTAAACAAGGGGACACTTGAAATCAAAATAAGGGGTAAGAATTTGTATAAAGATTATTATTTTTCTTAATCTTCATCTTTAAGTGGCATGAAGTGAGTTAAATAAATGTTAAGCCACACAATTTTTACTTATATACACCATCTAGACAGGTAATAAATATTTACCAGATAGCATCTATGTTAAATATACTGTGTTTTGCACTGTGAGCGTTTAGAAAACTAAATACTACACAATTCTAGCTCTTAGAGATTTCTGGCATCTGCTGAATAATACAAAAAATGTCCATGAGAATTGGCAGGGAAGTGAGCTTAGTATTGACATATCCAGCTTCAAGTTCAATCCATTCATTCAACAATACATACTAAGCACCTGCTATGTGTGAAGCACTATGCTGGGAACTGGGAATTAAATGATTCACATAACCCCTTGCAATTCCAGTGTGATGATATATATGAAAATAGTAGGGAAGATATAGACACAAAGAAAAGTATGTTAAAAATAGAAAACTTTCAACTGTGAACAAGTACCATGGAAATCAGTTAACAAGAGAATTTTACCTGGACAGGAAGCTCAGGAAAGGCTTCATTGATAGAAGGATAATTGAGTTATGATCTGAAGAATGAATAGGAGTTAACCAAGTAAAAAAGGGACAGAATAATGCCCTATGCCCTCTGGCAAGAGCAAGCAATAGAGTCTGAAAAAAGACCAGTGTGACAAAAGCATAAAAAACATGTACATAATCAATCTAGAGAGGTAGATAAAGACAAACCTATGATGCAAAGACATGTGGAGTTTCAAATTTCAAAATTAGAATAGCATTTTCATGATGGAAGAGAGCCTCCTTAAAAATTCTATTCATGTTGATGTATGGCAGAAATCAATGCACTATTGTAAAGCAATTATCCTTTAATTAAAAATAATATTTTTAAAAAGTCTATCTTATGAATAGGCCTGATGTTAAAATTTTGTTTATTTATGTGTGAATTATGTTTATTATTCCTATACATTATAGTTACTTTGGCTATTCTTGTAAATTACTGTTTGACAAAAATATACAACAGATGAGAAAATTTTGCACTTCGTCTTTCATATTATTTCCTAAACAGTATATTGAAAGAGAAAGGTGTGCATTTGCAAAGATTTAGAGATCATGAGATAAATTTAAATTGGGAATTAAATATGAAAATCATTCTGGAATTCCGTAATTTTAACATATTGAGATCATTTGTTTTTCTGAGAAAAGGTCTGAAGAAAATGTGCTAAAAAACACAGTTAAGTTAAATATTCTCTAATCCTCTAACTTCTTTGACTTTTAAAGAAATAAAAGAGAGGCAAATTAATTCCTAAGATACACAGGTTTGCTATTCTCCTCCATTTGGAGTTAAAATATTGTACTGTATTTAAGGTTTGACCAAGTGTAATTTTAACATTCTGGATAGTGCAACAAATATGTGGTTTTTTTTTTTAATACTATCTATGTCACTAAGAGCTGCTTTTATATCTTTGCAAATTGGAAACTGAAGGTAAATTAAATCCATGGTACATACTTAAAGATCTGCTTCAGCCCACACAGAATTGTGTATTTTTTCCCATTATATTCATGGCAGATACAATATCATAGGCATTTAGCAGAAGAAATAGACTGCATAGGTCACGCTCTCTCATTACGCACATCTATAACTTCAACAATGCAGGGATCCTGTTAACATAAAGGAACTATGTAGGTGAAATATCTCTACAAAAAATTATAGCCTCTAGAGAGAAAATTGTGCTTCCTGGTTCACACGCTAAATAGAGAACAAGAGAGCAAGAGTAAGCACAAAAGCTTCTTCTGGTTTAAACAGTACAATTCTTTTACTAAGTATATGCTTGATCTAGGACCAACAGTATCTACTTTCAAATTGCATAAAATATTAAAGCATTTTTTTTTAAAAAATTTTACTAACACAAGAAACATTTCAACATATATATATATATATATATATATATGCTAGGTAATTTGAAAGTAAAAGATGAAAGTAAAAAAGCTAGCTTAAAATTCAATATTCAAAAAATTAAGATCTTGGCATACAGTCCCATCACTTCATGGCAAATAGATGGGAAAACAATGGAAACAGTGACAGACTTTATTTTCTTAGGCTCCAAATCACTGCAGATGGTGACTGCAGCCATGAAATTAAAAGACGCTTGCTCCTTGGGAGAAAAGCTATGACCAAACTAGACAGCATGTTAAAAAGCAGAGACATTACTTTGCTGACAAAGGTCCATCCAATCAAAGCTGTGGTTTTCCTGTAGTCATGTACGGATGTGAAAGTCGAACTATAAAGAAAGCTGAGCACTGAAGAATTGATGCTTTTGAACTGTGGTGTTGGAGAAGACTCTTGAGAGTCCCTTGGACTGTAAGGAGATCAAACCAGTCAATCACAAAAGAAATCAGTCCTAAATATTCATTGGAAGGACTGATGTTGAAGCTGAAACTCCAATATTTTGGCCACCTGATGCAAAAAAAATACTGATTCATTGGAAAAGACCCTGATGCTGGGAAAGATTGAAGGCAAGAGGAGAAGGGGACAACAGTGGATGAGATAGTTGGATGGCATCACTGACTCAGTGGACATGAGTTTGAGCAAGCTCTGGGAGTTGGTGATGGACAGGGAAGCCTGGTGTGCTGCAGTCCATGGGGTAGCAAAGAGTGACATGACTGAGCAACTAAACTGAACTGAACTGAATTTCTCTTTATTTATTGAAATATATTTAACTTACATTGTCATGTTAGTTTCAAGTGTACAGCACAGTGATTCAGTTATATTGTTTTTCAGATTCTTTTCCATAATAGGTTATTACAAAATATTGAGTATAGTTCCCTGTGCCATACAGTTAAGTCCTTGTTGATTATCTACTTTATATATAGTAGTGTGTATATCAACATGATACTTTTTAAAGAATTCTTGCATAAAGGCTATTTTGTTGCTCAGGCTTTTCATTTTTTCTTTCACGTGTACAAGAATTTTGAGAAATTTTAGAAACTTCAAAGATCAAAAACTTTAATTTTGTCAATGTTTCATTTTTAGTTTAACAACTACATCCCATTTGATGTTCCTGAAAGCATTTTACAGTAATCAGCACATGAAAGCTAATCTAATGAAATAGCTTAGCTAACTGTAGCTGCAACACTTCATTTTTTTTCAGTGTGATGGTCAAATGCAGGGCAATTGCTTCCTGCCCATAACTAAAATGGTGGCTGTGACTGAATATGAGCTATGCTAGTTATTTAATATTTATTATTGTTATTATTATTACTATTACATAGACATTTTGAATTTTGTTCTAAGTAACTATTCACATACTGTGATTTCTAAAATATTAGTTCATTAATGTCACTGTAATTTGAAAATATTTCTTAGTCCATTTGGGCTACTATAACAAAGCTCATTAATAGCTTTTTTGTGGCTAAAACATTTGTAGGGATGGTCATACTAGGAAAGAGAGACTCATAGCTGCCTCTATTATATTGATTTGAAAAAGCTGGATTATGTTTTATAGACTCCTACTTCCTTCAATCATTCTATAAGAGATATCTAATCTATTAACTTTTCTAAATCTTCACAAAGCTATTTATGTCATTATGTAATTTCTACATTAGGTGATGAAAATCCTTAACAATACATTACAGTAAAAAGTAGTCAATTAATGTTTTGTCTACTTTCTATGCACGGACTAAATCTAGATTTCATGCTTTCAGAAATCACAAGGGTTTCATCCTAGGTTCAAAAGAAGACAATGAGATACTGAGAAAGAAGACAGTATTGATGTCTTAACTTTTAAAATCATCATTCATTTTGAGTTTATTTCATATATAGGAAAATTATATCATTAAAATGTTCACATGGAGCTCTTCTATCCAGCCTAAAATGCTGCCTATAATAGATCCACAAATACCTTAATCTCTCCATTGAGAGAAATAACTGTTTCTGGCACAATGTGGGGTTCAGTTCAGTTCAGTTCAGTTGCTCAGTCATGTCTGACTCTTTGCGACCCCATGAATCACAGCACGCCAGGCCTCCCTGTCCATCACCAACTCCCAGAGATCACACAGACTCACGTCCATCAAATCAGTGATGTCATCCAGCCATCTCATCCTCTGTCGTCCCCTTCTCCTCCAGCCCCCAATCCCTCCCATCATCAGAGTCTTTTCCAGTGAGTCAACTCTTCCAATGAGGTGGCCAAAGTACTGGAGTTTCAGCTTCAGCATCATTCCTTCCAAAGAAATCCCAGGGCTGATTTCCTTCAGAATGGACTGGTTGGATCTCCTTGCAGTCCAAGGGACTCTCAAGAGTCTTCTCCCATATAAAAGTTCAAAAGCATCAATTCTTCGGCACTCAGCTTTCTTCACAGTCCAGCTCTCACATCCATACATGACTACTGGAAAAACCATAGCCTTAACTAGATGGACCTTTGTTGGCAAAGTAATGTCTCTGCTTTTCAATATGCTATCTAGGTTAGTTATAACTTTTCTTCCAAGAAGTATGCGTCTTTTAATTTCATGGCTGCAGTCACCATCTGCAGTGATCTTGGAGCACCAAAAAATAAAGTCTGACACTGTTTCCACTGTTTCCCCATCTATTTCCCATGAAGTGAATGGACCACATGCCATGATCTTCGTTTTCTGAATGTTGAGCTTTAAGTCAACTTTTTCATTCTCCTCTTTCACCTTCATCAAGAGGCTTTTTAGTTCCTCTTCACTTTCTGCCATAAGAGTGGTGTCATCTGCATATCTGAGGTTATTGATATTTCTCCCAGCAATCTTGATTCCAGCTTGTGTTTCTTCCAGCCCAGCGTTTCTCATGATGTACTCTGCATAGAATTTAAATAAGCACGGTGACAATATACAGCCTTGACGAAATCCATTTTCTATTTGGAACCAGTCTGTTGTTCCATGTCCAGTTCTAACTGTTGCTTCCTGACCTGCATACAAATTTCTCAAGAGGCAGATCAGGTGGTCTGGCATTCCCATCTCTTTCAGAATTTTCCACAGTTTGTGGTGATCCACACAGTCAAAGGCTTTGGCATAGTCAATAAAGCAGAAATAGATGCTTTTCTGGAACTCTCTTGCTTTTCCCATGATCCAGTGGATGTTGGCAATTTGATCTCTGGTTCCTCTGCCTTTTCTGAAACCAGCTTGAACATCAGGAAGTTCACGGTTCACATATTGCTGAAGCCTGGCTTGGAGAATTTTGAGCATTACTTTACTAGCTTGTGAGATGAGTGCAATTGTGAGGTAGTTTGAGCATTCTTTGGCATTGCCTTTCTTTGGGATTGGAATGCAAACTGACCTTTTCCAGTCCTGTGGCCACTGCTGAGTTTTCCAAATTTGCTGGCATATTGAGTGCAGCACTTTCACAGCATCATCTTTTAGGATTTGAAAGAGCTCAACTGGAATTCCATCACCTCCACTAGCTTTGTTTGTAGTGATGCTTTCTAAGGCCCACTTGACTTTACATTCCAGGATGTCTGGCTCTAGGTGAGTGATCACACCATCGTGATTATCTGGGTCATGAAGATCTTTTTTGTACAGTTCTTCTGTGTATTCTTGCCACCTCTTCTTAATATCTTCTGCTTCTGTTAGTTCCATACCATTTCTGTCCTTTATCGAGCCCATCTTTGCATAAAGTGTTCCCTTGGTATCTCTAATTTTCTTAAAGAGATCTCTAGTCTTCTCCATTATTATTTATTTACAATCAATGTGGGGTAGTGGGTATTCATTAGTCATATATTCCAGTTAATATATTATTATATTATATTAATTAATTTACTATGTTCTATATATATGAATTTACAGTCAGTAAAACATATAATAAAGTTAAAAATATTATAAATATGTGCAAGTATTCTTTTGCTGTTTCTACACTTATTATTTCATTTAATCTTTACAAAGACCCTGTGCTATGCTGTGTTTAGTTGCTCAGTCATGTTTGACTCTTTGCAATCCCATGAACTATAGCCTGCCAGGCTCCTCTGTCCATGAGGATTCTCCAAGCAAGAATACTGGATTGAGTTGCCATGCCCTCCTCTAGAAGAATCTTCCCAACCCAGGGATCAAACTCAGTTCTCCTGCATTACAAGTGGATTTTTTACCATCTGAGCCACCAGGGAAGCCCAAGAATACTGGAGGTGGTAGCCTTTCCTTTCTGAAGGGGATCTTCCTAACCCAGGAATTGAACTGGGGTCTCTTGCATTGCAGTTGGATTCTTTACCAGCTGAGCTACTAGGGAGGGAAGCCCTACAATGACTCTATTCAGTAATTGTCAGTATCCCATTTTACAGATGAGGAATTTGAGATTTAGCCAGGTAAGTAAGTTCCCTATAATCACATAACTAATTAATGACTTAGCTAGAATTTGCAAGAGATTAAATCTAACCTATGCTCTTTCTGTGGCCTTTGAAGTAAAAAGCTAAATACAGATCATCTATTTCAACCTTTCCTTCATAATCATCATGATACAAATTATCCTTAGCCAATAGATGTATAGATGTCACATATCAGAGTTTTAAACAGCTCTATATTATTCTGGGCTCATGTTCCATATGTTTCAACTGGATGACAGATCTGAGTTTCCTTTTAATTTCTTAAAAAGAAATTTATTTTATCTAATTTTTCTTTATGCTTTTCAGTTAATATTTATTTTGACCTTATTTGAAAAATGTTTGACATAAATATTGTATAAATTTAAGATGTACAATGTGTTGACTTCATATGTATGTACATCAAAAAATGATTGACATTGCAGAAATAATTAACACTTTTATCATTTTGGATAAACAAGCCTATGGGTCAGTTATGAAAAGACGTAACATTTGAATACAGATATATGTGATATAATTATTTGACATAAGCTCAATTTCCAAGCTTCCTTGGTGGCTCAGATGGTAAATAATCTGCCTGCAGTGCTGGAAACCCAGGCTCAATACTTGGGTTGGGAAGATCCCCTGGAGAAGGAAATGGCAACCCACACAAGTATTTTTGCTTGGAGAATTCTATGGACAGAGGAGCCTGCAGTCTATAGTCTATGGGGTCACAAAGAGTTGGATACGATTGATCGATTAACACTTTCACTTTCAATTTCCTTTTGGATGAGGTTTTCTGCCTTGAACCTTTCTTTCTCTCTTTCTCTTTCTTTTCTCACCCTTAGCACTATTGACATTTTGCACTAGACAATTCCCTGTTCTGTGGGGTTGTCCTGTACGTTTTAAGATGTTTATCAGCATCCTTGATCTCTGCCTAGTAAATGCCAGTAGCACCTCCCTCTTCAAAAATGACAGCTAAAAATTACCTCATAAAATGTCAAAAAAAAAAAAAAAATCCCTTCAGGGACAAGGGCACTTTCTGCTGAAAACCACAGGTTTGTGACAATACCATGAAAGAAATAGAGAACAGATAAGTGTTATTCATAGTAGCTTTGTTCAACTCAGATAAAAAGCAGAATCATAGACACTGCTTTTCTGACCAACTTGAGAGTTATACAGCTGACTACTGAAAACGTTTAGAATACACAATTTTATTTATTATTAGTTTATTTTCATTATAGGCATAGTTTATTTTCATTAAATTTCAAAGTATTTTACTAAATAGGAATAGTTTATTTTCATTAATTTTTTCATTAAATTTCAAAGTATTTTACTAAATAAATTCCCTATAGATGATAAAACCCTGAAAACTATGAAGAAATCACCATGTATTCTGTGTTTTTTAAATTATTACTTTCACAAATAATATTCTCAGTTGTCGTTATACCTTGCAGAGGTTACCCTACCTTGTGCTAATGTGAGTTGGATTCTGCACTTGGCCTATGAAGTTATTTTCTCACTAGATTAAATATTGTAAAATAAAAAGAAAATATGTAAATATAATGTGCCCCAAAGCAAAAAATTAATTTTCAACACAGATGGGTTTTATAAGGTTTAATGCCAAAGATTTAAAAAATCTCATACCAGGGGAACTTTGTTTGCAACTTTAAAGAATGTTTCTGGTATTACTCTTACAGAATGATGAGTTTCATTCCCAAAGCAGACATTTGAAGGGTTATTTGAAATAAAGTGAAAAGCATTAATTATCCAGTTTATTTAGTCACAACAGTATCATTAACTCAACCCTTCTTGTCCCACAAAATGGAAAGAAGAAATGATACATAGGAAGGTAGGCTTTATGATGTGATTTTCCCAAATAAAAATTAATAACAAAAGTATAATTCTGATTTTTTATTCAATGATAACTGTATATGAAGCCACAGGAGTTGAATATAAAAAAGGACAAGGTTAATTCCCATTCCATACAGTGAACTGATACCAATGAAGTTTTCTATATTTAGCCAAGAATATCTTTTGATTATCATCAAATGATGCATTTACTTGCAGCCTTCCTTTGTCAAAAAAACACTGCAGTTTATGGATGAGTCAGGTTATCCATTAAATAATGGATCCAGTCATTGCCTTCAAAGAGCTCGTGTTAGTCTACTGAAGGTAGTTAGGACAGAAATGCAGGCAACTGCTAGAAGCACATAATTATGTTTTATCTTTTCCCCTGAACATACAAAATATATTCAATCAATGTTGAATGAAACTAAACTGAAAGAAGTTAAAATAGTTAGAAAGCAGATTGAATTGTTCTAGGGAGACTTATAAATGACCTTAAGTTCTTAAAATCCTCTTCAGGAATGTTTCAGGAAATCTCAAGAAACTCTGATTATTCAAAATGTGTAGCTTGGGCTAATAAACAAGTTGAGAAAGCATGATATTTGCAGCCACCAAACATCTCAGAAATTCTGCAAGAGTCCATTAAATCAATAATTTCATGCATATTTGTCCAAATCTTTCATACCAAAAGTTTGCTCAAAATAGGTACCTTATTCTTAAATGCAAATCCCAAGGCATACGCACAGTTGTGGCTTTGGTGTTAGTTCAAAAGATTTTGTGTATATGTTCCTCTATAGTTAATTTGCAGTTGGACTTATACAAACAAGTTTTCTGGAGTGGTGGGGAGCTATTTCTTTATAAATGTTCAACATCCCCACTGTGGCAATATGGTTAATCTAGGAGATGCACTTCCAAATGAGAATAAATGAAAGGAGAGAGTTTATGAATGACCTTAAGGCACAAAGCATATCTTGTAAGAAGCTGCTCTCAAGACTGTGGCTTTTTCTCCTTAGCAAAAAAGTAATACCACTCAGAGTTTGGGTGACTCAACATGCTTAAGCCACCTTGTTTTTTTTGTTCAGTTGCTAAATTGTGTCCGACTCTTTGTGATCCCATGGACTGCAGCAAGCCAGGCTTCTCTATCCTTTTCCATCCTCCAGAGCTTCCTCAAACTCATGTCCATTAAGTCAGTGATGCCATCCAACTATTTCATCCTCTGTTGCCCCCTTCTCCTCTTGCCCTCAATCTTTCCAGCATTGGGGTCTTTTCCAATGAATCGGCTCTTCTTATCAGGTGGCCAATGTATTGGAGCTTCAGCTTCAGCATAGGTCCTTCCAATGAATATTCATGGTTGATTTCGTTTAGGATTGACTGGTTTGATCTCCTTTCTGTATGAAGGACTCTTAAGTGTTTTGTTCAACACCAAAGTTCAGAAGCATCAATTCTTCAGTGCTCAGCCTTCGTTATGGTCCAACTCTCACATCCATACATGACTACTGGAAAAAACCACAGCCTTGACTATATGGACCTTTGTTTGCAAAGTAATGTCTCTGCTTTTTAATACACTGTCTATGTTTGTCATGGCTTTTCCTTCCAAGGAACAAGCCTCATTTAGCATCTTTTAATTTTGTGGCTGCAGTCACCATGTACAGTGATTTTGGAGCCCAAGAAAATAAAACCTGTCTCTGTTTCCACTCTTTCCCCGTCTATTTGCCATGAAGTGGTTATCTAGGATAAATAAAGGTTCATTATTTTGTACTAAATAGTTCCAAAAAATCTATGAAAATGATACTTAGCCTTGAAACTGTTATGCATATCATGCTGCTGCTGCTGCTAAGTCACTTCAGTCGTGTCTGACTGTGCGAATTCTTTGTAAACACTAGATATTCTGACAAGATACACTCTTTAATTTTAGATGGATATTATATCAGACATAAAAAGTTACTCAAAATAAAAGTTCTACTCAACTCAAACAGAAAAACTAACCATATATATATATATATCTCAAAGAGATACTCTATAGGGAGACCATACCATAAATGGATGACAAGGGACACTAACAATGTTAAATTATTAAATGATAAAATCTACTTCTTACTACTAAAAGTACATTTAAAATATTCACATTTGAATGAAGTCTTATTTAAAATGATACCAGTACCTCATACTATCGGGGAAGGCAATGGCACCCCACCCCAGTACTTTTGCCTGGAAAATCCCATGGATGGAGGAGCCTGGTAGGCTCCAGTCCATGGGGTCGCTAGGAGTCGGACACGGCTGGGCGACTTCACTTTCACTTTTCACTTTCATGCATTGGAGAAGGAAATGGCAACCCACTCCAGTGTTCTTGCCTGGAGAATCCCAGGGACGGGGGAGCCTGGTGAGCTTCCGTCTATGGGGTCGCACAGAGTCGGACACGACTGAAGCGACTTAACAACAACAACAACAACCTCATACTATATTCAGAGACATAATCATGGAAATTTACATTTAAAGAAACACAAGAAAGAGACTGCTGTTTAGTTGCCAAGTTGTGTCTGACTCTTTTGTGACCTCATAGACTGTAGCCCACCAGGCTCCTCTGTCCATGGGATTTCCCAGGCAAGAATACTGGAGTAGGTAGCCATTTCTTTCTCCAGAGGATCTTCCTGACCCAGGGATGAAACCTGGGTTTCCTGCATTGGCAGGCAGATTCTTTACCACTGAGCCACCATAGAAGACCTAGTAAATTGTTGTGCTGTGCTTAGTCACTTAGTCATGTCCAACTCTTCATGACCCTTATGGACTATAGCCCACCAGGCACCTCTGTTTGTGGGGATTCTCCAGGCAATAATACTGGAGTTGGGGGCAATGCCTTCCTCCAGAGGATCTTCCCAACCCAGAAATGAACCGGGATCTCCAGCATTGCAGGCAGATTCTTTACCAGCTGAGCTACTAGGGAAGCCCCAAGAAATAGATTAAATTATATAATTATATTATTCAGCTTACTGTTACCATACAAATAGTTATTTTTTTACTTAAAGTTAAGTATCAAATTGAAATATACATAATAAAGTCTACACCATTCAGTGTGGTAGCCATTAGTCACATGTGTCTTTTATGTTAAGATTTTAACTAATCAAAAATGCATAAAATTTAGTTTCTCCATCAGACTACTCACATCCCAAGTGCTGAATAGCCACATACTCATCATTACAAAGACGGTTATTGTCAATTTGGCTATACACTGTATAGATAATTACATTAAAAATATAGTATTTTGAAACTATTCAAGAATTTCTAGAGAATTTATATTTTTCCCTTTGTAAAGCCTCAACTTTCAGAAGTAAGGCACTTCAAAAAATTAACCAATTCTAACTGATTGTGAAACACTTCTATCAATCATTCTAGCTAGAACCTTAATATTAAATTAAGATTTTTCTACTTCATGCTCCTTTGAAAATAACTTTCTTAATTTCACTGACCAGCTATCCACCACATTGATGACAAGAGTGATGAGTATAAAGAGAAAAGTATTACATGTAATTTGACTGCTTGTCCCCTTTATTATCGTTATTTTCTACTTAGTTTTAATTTCATTTAAAAACCTTGGGATAAGAATGGCATATCAGTAGGGATTCTCCAAAGAAACTAAACTAACAGGAATATGAATGGGCTTCCCAGGTGGCGCTAGTGGTAAAGAATTCATCTGCCAATGCAGGAGACATAAGAGACCCGGGTTCGATCCTGGATCAGAAAGATTGCCTGGAGAAAGAAATGGCAATCTACTCCAGTATTCTTGCCTGGAGAATTCCATGGACAGGGGAGCCTGGTGGGATATAGTCCATAGTGTTGCAAAGACTCAAACACAATGGAAGCAAATTTGCACGCATGCACACACATACACATATACATGCATATTTATGACTTATGTCTAAGAAAGTGGCTCACATAATTGTGGGAGAAGGTAAGTATGAAAGCTGTTAGGCAGTCTTATAGATTGAAAACTCAGGCAGGCATTAATTTTGCAATCTTGAGACAGAATTTCTTTCTCTTTTGAAACCTCAATTTTTGATCTTAAAGCCTTAAACTGAATGGACAAGCCCTATTCATATTGTTAAAGGTAATAAAATCAAGGATTACAGATGTTAACCCATGGAAAAACGACCTTCACAGCAACACCTAGATTAGTGCTTGGTTAAATAACTGGCCCTAGTCTAGTTGACAAGAAGCAGTGATGTTCCTTTGATGAAAA
The DNA here is from genome assembly GCA_935064755.1 of Tragelaphus eurycerus. Lineage (NCBI taxonomy): Eukaryota > Metazoa > Chordata > Mammalia > Artiodactyla > Bovidae > Tragelaphus > Tragelaphus eurycerus. Next base: position 946,456 of record CAKXYN010000238.1, read on the forward strand.
AGGTCCATCTAGTCAAATCTATGGTTTTTCCAGTAGTCATATATGGATGTGAGAGTTGGACTATAAAGAAAGTTGAGCACCAAAGAATTGATACTTTTGAACTATGGTGTTGGAGAAGTCCCTTGGACTGCAAGGAGATCAAACCAGTCAATCCTGAAGGAAATCAGTTTTGAATATTCATTGTCAGGACTGATACTGAAGCTGAAACTCCAATACTTTGGCCACCATTTTAAGAGTCAACTTACTAGAAAAGACCCTGATGCTAGGAAAGATTGAAGGCAGGAGGAGAAGGGGATGACAGAGGACAAGATGGTTGGATGGCATCACTGACTCAATGGACATAAGTTTAGGCAAGCTCCAGGAGCTAGTGATGGACAGGGAAGCCTGGCGTGCTGCAGTTCCTGGGGTGGCAATGAGTCAGATATGACTGAGTGACTGAACTGAACTGAGTCAAGTTTGACACAAAATTAACCATCAAATTTGGTGATGAGGTCATCTGAATTCTCTAAAATGGGACTGGAGTAGGAGGGAGGTCTTTTTCCATAGCCAAATTGGGCCCTGGTCCCTGTAAGAATTTCTGTCTACCACTTCACACATGGGTGAAAGACTAAGCAACCCTTGTTATGATAATGACCATAAGAGATTCTTCATTAGTGTAATTAAATGAGTAAATTGCAAGGATATACATTTTTCAACTTTGGTGAATTCTCTGCAGTTTTCTGCCCTTACCTTGAAAACTGTTTCCAAAAGAGTGGTGGGGTGAGTTTTTATTTATTTTCTGTTAAAACTCAGTGAATATCACACTACTCACCTGTGTCCTGCCCTCTTTCCTCTCAACTTGATACTTTATTCCTGCAACTACTGAGCTTCTTCTCAGCCTCCTTCCTTTTCCTCCATTGCTCCAACCTCTCAATTTATTTCAAAAACTTAAACGTAGATCAACTTCCTAAATAAAAATTTTAAACAATGTATTCTGAAAAAGTTGTTGTTGTTGTTCAGTTGCTCAGTCATGTCTGACTCTTTGCCATCCCATGGACTGCAGAACACCAGGCTTCCCTCACCTTCACCATCTCCTGAAGCTTCTTCAAACTCATTTCCATGGAGTCAGTGATGCCATCCAATCATCTCATCCTCTATTGTCCCCTTCTCCTCCTGCCTCCAATCTTTCCCAGCATCAGGATCTTTTCCAATGAGTCGGCTCTTCTCATCACATGGCCAATGTTTTGGAGCTTCAGCTTCAGCATCAGTCCTTCCAATGAATATTCAGGACATATCTCCTTTAGAATGAACTGGTTGGATCTCCTTGCAGTCCAAGGGACTCTCAAGAGTCTTCTCCAACACCACATTTCAATAGCATCAATTCTTCAGTGTTGCGATGGCACCCCACCCCAGTACTTTTGCCTGGAAAATCCCATGGATGGAGGATCCTGGTAGGCTCCAGTCCATGGGGTCGCTAAGAGTCGGACACGACTGAGCGACTTCACTTTCATTTTTCACTTTCATGCATTGGGGAAGGAAATGGCAACCCACTCCACTGTTCTTGCCTGGAGAATCCCAGGGACGGGGGAGCCTGGTGGGCTTCCTTCTATGGGGTCGCACAGAGTCGGACACGACTGAAGCGACTTAGCAGTAGCAGTAGCAGTAACATTCTTTATGGTCCAACTTCCACATCCATACATGGCTACTGGAAAAACCATAGCTTTGACTATATGGACCTTTGTTTGCAAAGTAATGTCTCTGCATTTTAATATGAGGTCTAGGTTTGTCATAGATTTTTTACAAGGAGCAAGCGTCTTTTAATTTAATGGCTGCAGTCACCATCTGCAGTGATTCTGGAGCCCAAGAAAATAAAGTTTGTCACTATTTCCATTGTTTCCCCATCTATTTGTCATGAAGTGATGGGACCAGATGCCATGATCTTCGTTTTTTGAAAGTTGAGCTTTAAGCCAGCTTTTTCACTCTCCTCTTGAACAGTATGAAAAGGCAAAAATATTTTTTAAAACAATAAAAAGAAAAAAAAAAGTCTGCCTTTCTCCATAGTACGGTAGGTGCCCAATATACTACTGGAGAAGAATGAAGAAATAGCTCCAGAAAGAATGAAGAGGCAGAGCAAAACTGGAAATAACATCCAGTTGTGGGTGTGTCTAGTGGTGAAAGTTAAGTCTGATGCTGTAAAGAACAATATTGCATAGGAACCTAGAATGTTAGGTCCATGAATCAAGGCAAATTCAGATCAGATCAGATCAGATCAGTCGCTCAGTCATGTCCGACTCTTTGCGACCCCATGAATCACAGCACACCAGGCCTCCCTGTCCATCACCAACTGCCAGAGTTCACTCAGACTTACGTCCATCAAGTCAGTGATGCCATCCAGCCATCTCATCCTCTGTCGTCCCCTTCTCCTCCTGCCCCCAATCCCAACCAGCATCAGAGTCTTCTCCAACGAGTCAACACTTCGCATGAGGTGGCCAAAGTACTGGAGTTTCAGCTTTAGCATCATTCCTTCCAAAGAAATCCTAGGGATGATCTCCTTCAGAATATACTGGTTGGATCTCCTTGCAGTCCAAGGGACTCTCAAGAGTCTTCTCCAACACCACAGTTCAAAAGCATTAATTCTTCGACAAGGTAAATTGGAAGTGGTCAAGCAGGAGATGGCAAGAGTGAACATTGACATTTTAGGAATCAGTGAACTAAAATGGACTGGAATGGGTGAATTTAATTCAGATGACCATTATATCTACTACTGTGAACAAGAATCCCTTAGAAGAAATGGAGTCGCTCTCATAGTCAACAAGAGAGTCTGAAATGCAGTACTTGGGCCCAATTTCAAAAACAACAGAATGATCTCTGTTCATTTTCAAGGCAAACCATTCAATATCACAGTAATCCAAGTCTATGCCCCAGTCATTAATGCTGAAGAAGCTAAAGTTGAACAGTTCTATGAAGGCCTACAAGACCTTCTAAAGCTAACACCAAAAAGACATGCCCTTTTCATCATAGGGGACTGGAATGTCAAAGTAGGAAGTCAAGAGATACCTGGAGTAACAGGCAAGTTTGGTCTTGGAGTACAAAATGAAGCAGGGCAAAGGCTAACAGAATTTTTCCAAGAGAACACACTGGTCGTAGCAAACACCCTCTTCCAACAACATAAGAGATGACTCTACACATGGACATCACCAGCTGGTCCCCAAAATTACTTTTTATTAAAGTAATTTTGCACATTTAAAGTTGATTTTGCACATTTAAAACTATTTCAAATTAAGATAAAAATCATAGGAAAACATTACAACAATTCATGCTATATATTCCTTAAACTCTGGGTTTAAGAGTACGCATTCTGTATTTCTCATATACGTTCATTTAATATTTATTTTTGGTTTCAGAATAAAACAAAAGAGAAGCTGAATATTCTTGCATATTTTAATCTCAATGTACATACTTCATGCATATACACCTATGAACTCAAATGTAAGAATGTTAAAGAATGTATTTTTGATAAGATCCTACAGATAATCATACATCCACAGGATTCTAGGTTGTATGCTTTGAAAGATCCAAATAAGAGCATTCAAAGTTACAACCTGGAACAGCAATTGCATTAGAAGATAAAACATGGATAGTGAATAAATACAAGGTTGTAATCATTCACTAAGAATGCCCTTGCTTACATAATAAGACATGGGAACAGAGCTTGAATAGGTTTTGTATTTTGGGAGACCCCCACGAGTGATTTGTAACTACTTGCTTCTCCATTGCTGCACTTGATATACAGAGGGTATGTTTTTTAACCCTTCTAAGAGCCTCACCTGAGAAACTTTTTTTTTAATCTGTGAGAAAATTGGGAGAGGTTTCCTGGCTCATTTCCATAAAAATACAGTTTGAAATATTTTATCATGACATGACAATATTTATTCATTAAAAAAATATTTGCCAATGACTGTGGTAGGTGTTAGAGATACAGAGAAGGAGACCATTGAGTACTCACCTGAAGGAACTTACAGTGATTTGTGTGCAGTTATCACTAATTTGTATCAAAGTCCCACCAAAAAGGCAATTATAGCTGTTGTTCAGTTTGGTTCCTGAATAACCACAAATCAAACATTCTAGGTAGATATTTTTAGATGCATTTTTACTTAGCCATAATTTTAGATGTATAGGAAACTTGAAAAGTTAGTGTGGAGATATGAAGATATTTTATGAGCCATCTTGATTAGGTAATGGTGTCCAGACATTTAGTCAAACATTATTTATGGTGTGTCTGTGAGGGTGTTTCTGGATGAGATTAACATCTGAACTGGTATACTGAATAAAACATATTGCCCTCCCATATTGCTCTTGTGTGGGTGGGTCCCATCTAATCATTTTAAGTCCTGAATAGAAGAAAATGGAGGAGCCCTCACAGCATTTAGCATTGAAGGCCAGTGGGGCTTGAATGCAGGAGCTGCAAAGGACTGGGGAAAAATCTACTCCATATTTGGAGAGTTCACACAAGTGTTCATGTGCACTGGGACTGAGGGAAAAGTGGTGACTCCATAGAAGTCTAGGCTAGACCTAATTGAAGGTTTTAGGGGATTTCCTGGGGAGATGGGGGTCAGCTGTGGCTCATTGTAGGGGTAAGAACACTGGTGGCAGAGTCACTAGAGAATACTCATTGGTGTGAGCTCTCCCAGGGACCCCAGTTTTGGCAACTAGATCTGGCCACACTCTACAGTCTGCAGATTCTAGTGCTGAAATGCCTCAGGTCAAACAACCAACAGCGTGAGAACACAGACTCACCCATTAGGAGACATGCTGCCTAAATTTCTTCTGAGCACATAGCTGCCTCTAAACACATCCCTTGACATGTCCCTGCTCACCAGAGGAACAAGACCCAGCTCCACCCTCCAGTGAACAGGCACAAGTTCCTCCCACTGAACAATCCCCTATACCAACCACACCTACCAGATGGCAGACACTAGAAGAAAGAGGAATTATGACCCTGCAGCCTGAGAAATGAAGAACACAAACACAGAAATCTAGACAAAATAAGATGGCAGAGAAATATGTTCCAGCTAAAAGAACAATATAAAACCCCACAAGAACAACTAAGTGAAATGGAGATAAGAGAGAGAAAGGGACTGATAAAATATCTGAAGAGATAATAGCCAAAAACTTCTCTAACATGGGAAAGGCAATGCTGACTCAAGTCCATAAATCTTAATGAGTCCCATATAGGATAAATCTGAGGAGGAACACTCCAAGACACCTATTAATCAAATTGACAAAAATTAAAGACAAAGTTAAAATATTAAAAACAATGAGGGAAAAACAGCAAAGAACATACAAGGGAATTCTCATACAGTTACCAGCTGAATTCTCAGCAGAAATTCTGCAGGCCAGAAGGGATATATTTAAAGTGATGAAATGGAAAAACCAACAACCAAGAATACTCTACCCAGCAAGGCTCTCGTTGATATTCAATGGAGAAATAAAAAGCTTTAAAGGCAAGCAAAATTAACAGAATTCAGTACCACCAAACCAGCTTTACAACAAATTCTAAAGGAACTTCTCTAGGTGGAAATGAAAAGGGCACAACCAGTAACAAGGAAATAACAAATGGGAAAGCTCACTAGTAAAGGCAAACATATAGTAAAGGTAGGACATCATCTACACATAAATATGATATCAAAACCAGCAATCATGAGGAGAGTACAAATCCAGGATGTTAGAAATGTATTTGAAATTAAGACACCAGCAACTTATAAGAATCTGGTGTGTGTGTGTGTGTATACATAGACTGTTATATGAAAAACTCATGGTAACATCAAACCAAAAATCCACAATGGATGTACATGCAAAAAGGAAAAATGAATCCAAATTCAACACTAAAGATAGTGATCAGATCACAAGAGATGAGAACAAAAAAGGAAGGGAAGAAAAAGGACCTACAAAATCAAATCCTAAACAGTTAATAAAATGACAATAAGAAAATTAATATAGATAAAATGCAAATTGATTAAATGGTCAACCCAAAATACACAGACTGGCTGAATGATTACAAACACAAGACCCATGCATATGTTATCTACAAGAGACCCATTTCAGATCTAGGGATTCACACAGATTGAAAATGAGTGAAGGGAAAAAAGATATTCCATGCAAATGGAAATTAAAAGAAATCTGGAGTAGAAATACTCATATCAGACAAAATATACTTTAAAATAAAGAATATTACAGGAGAAAAAGAAGGATACTATATAATGATCAAGGGATCAATCCAAGACAATATATCATAAAATGTTATATATGCACTCAACACAGGAGCACCTCAATATATAAGGTAAATTCCTTGGAAGGAAGGTTATGACCAACCTAGATAGCATATTCAAAAGCAGAGACATTACTTTGTCAACAAAGGTCCATCTAGTCAAGGCTACTCTTTTTCCTGTGGTCAAGTATGGATGTGAGAGTTGGACTGTGAAGAAGGCTGAGAGCCAAGGAATTGATGCTTTTGAACTGTGGTGTTGGAGAAGACTCTTGAGAGTCCCTTGGACTGCAAGGAGATCCAACCAGTCCATTCTGAAGGAGATCAGCCCTGGGATTTCTTTGGAAGGAATGATGCTAAAGCTGAAACTCCAGTATTTTGGCCACCTCATGCGAAGGGTTGACTCATTGGAGAAGACTCTGATGCTGGGAGGGATTGGGGTCAGGAGGAGAAGGGGACAACAGAGGATGAGATGGCTGGATAGCATCACTGACTCAATGGATGTGAGTCTGAGTGACCTCTGGGAGTTGGTGATGGACAGGGAGCCCTGGCGTGCTGCAATTCATGGGGTCGCAAAGAGTCGGACATCACTGATTGACTGAACTGAACTGAACTGAATAGCCATAAAAGGAGAAATCAGCAGCAACAAGTAATAGTGAAAGACTTGAACACCTCAGACAGAAAATCAATAAGGAAATGCAGATCTTAAGTGACACATTAGAACAGATGGACTTAATTGATACCTATATAACATTCCATATGAAAGCAGAAGAGAACATGTTTTTGTACGTGCACATGGAACATTCTCCAGGATAGATCACATGTTGGGCCACAAAGCAAACCTCAGTAAATTTAAGAAGATTGAAATCTTATCAAGCATATTTTTCAACCATAATGCTTTAAGATTTAAAATCAAATACAAAAAAAAAAAAAACTGAAGAAATACCAACATGTGGCGGAGGGCTAAACAATATGTTACTAAACAACCAATGAATTACAAAAGAAATCAAAGAACACCTAGAGACAAATGAAATCAATAGGATGATGATCCAAAACCTTTGGGACTCAGCAAAAGCAGTTCTGAGAGGGAAGTTTATAACAATACAATCATGTCTCAAGAAACAAGAAAAATCTCAAATAAACAACCTAACCTTATGCCAAAAGCAATTAGAAAAGGAACAAACAAAATCCAATGTTAATAGAATGAAAGAAATCATAAAAATCAGAGCAGAAATAAATGAAATAGAGACAGAGTAAACAATTGCAAAAATGAACAGGTCTGAAATCTGGTTCTTTGAAAAGGTAAACAAAATTGATAAAGCTTTAACCAGACTTATGAAGAAAACAAAAAGGATAAAAGATCAAATCAATAAAATTAGAAATGAAAAAGTAGAAGGTGCAACTGAAATACAGAAGATCATAAGAGACTACTACAAGCAGTTATACACCAATAAAATGGACAACCTAGGAGAGACAAATTCTTACAATGGTACAACCTTCCAAGACTGAACCAGGAAGAAAAAGAAAATGTGAACAGAAAAATCACAAGTACTGAAATTGAAACTGTGATTTAACAACTTCCAGCTAACAAAAGTCCAGGACAAGATGGCTTCATAGGCAATTTCTATCAAACCTTTAGATAAGAATTAACACCTGTCTTCTCAAACTATTCTAAATAGTTGGAGAGCTTCTCAGATTCTTTCCTTGTTCTTCATGACTCTGACAGTTTTGAGGAGAACTAGTGATGTATTTTGTAGCATGAATCCCTATTTGGTTATTTCAAATGTTTTCTTTTTTCAAGATTAGACTAGGATTATGAATTTGGGAGAATACCACAGAGGTAAAGTGCTCTTCTCATGACATCATAACAGGAGGTGCATGATATCTAAATGATATCACCCGTGATAGTAACACAAATCATTTTTCAGGGAATATTTGCCAGGTTGTTCTACTATAACGTCCACATTTCTCACTTTCTATATTCTATTCCTGTGAAGCAAATCACTATTTCCAGTTCATATAAGGAGGGGTGAAGGGAGTAATCTCCACTTCTGGGAGGTAGAAGTATCTATATATATTATCTGGAACTTTGAGAATTACATATTTAAGATAATTTTATTCCTCAACAGAAAAGATCGCATCAAGAAACTAAATATACGATGCTCACCTATAGAAATTCAAAGTATGGAGCTTGTGATTCATCTTGATTATACACCATATCATGTTCATAGTGACACTTCTGAGGTTTATGGGTAATAAATCATTAAAGACGATTTTTGTCTTCATTAGGAGATGTTTTTATTTCCCTAATACTGGTGGAAGATAGCTCAGAGAAACATAGACAGAAATTTAACTCCTGTTTCTTCATTTCAGTTTCTGCCAATATTGGTCCTTTTGCTATCAACAGTAACTTAAAGTGTGGATCTGGCGTCCTTTACAATGGGAAATATGAAATCTCATAAATGCTGAACACACTGTGAAAGTTACTAAAAGTATCATGCGTTTATTTAGCTCTAGCTATTTAAAAAATATGACACTGTTTTTGAAACAAATATTTCTCATTGTGGTCATCCTTGGATTTTGTTTTTTATAGGTTCCACTTTTAACTCCTTTTCCAATTCTTATCACAGTTGAGGAGCTTCCCTGGTGGCTTAGTGGTGAAGAACCTGCCTACCAATGCAATAAACATGGGTTTGAATCATTTGGTCAGGAAGATACCCTGGAGAAAGAAGCAGCAACCCATTCCAGTATTTTTGCCTGGGAAATCCCATGGACAAAAGGTGCCTGCTGCTGCTGCTGCTAAGTCACTTCAGTCGTGTCCAACTCTGTGTGACCCCATAGATGGCAGCCCACCAGGCCCTGCCGTCCCTGGGATTCTCCAGGCAAGAACACAGGAGTGGGTTGCCATTTCCTCCTCCAATGCATGAAAGTGAAAAGTGAAATTGAAGTCAATCAGTCGTGTCTGACTCTTAGCTACCCCATGGACTGCAGCCTACCAGGCTCCTCCATCCATGGGATTTTCCAGGTGAGAGTACTGGAGTGGGGTGCCATCACCTTCTCCAAGAAGGTGCCTAGAGGGTCACAATCCATGGTGGTCACAAAACAGTTTCACACAACTTGGCAATTAAACAATAACCATCACAGTTGAGCATATCCTATTATTCTCTATGTTGTATTAAGCAACTAATTTTTTCTCCCAAAATGCATCAATGTGTACATTGGAATAACAATTTGATTCCGATCCAAAAATTACCTTTTGTCTTCTAACCCTTCTTTTTGAAAAAGCAGCAGCATCACTGAACATTGCTCACTAAATAATGAAGGTGAAGAGAAACTATGATTCCTACTTTAATAATAATATCACCTTGCAGTTTATAGAGGGCTTTCCTATATGTTTTCTCATGTGATCGTATGATTTGCCCCCAAAATCTCAGGAGGAAGGCATAGACTAGAAATCATAATTTTAAAATGAAAAAACTTAAGACACATAGAAGTCAATGGCTTGCCCTTACTGCTCTTGAAAATTAGCATCATATGGTATGTATATCTTTCAATCTGATTAGATGAGTTTAGGCTGTGAACCAACATCTCAGTAGCTTAACACATCAAAAGTTTATTTCTCACACACACAAAAATCCACTCTGAGTCTGAGAGAATTTCCCAGAGATTCATCTATTTGGTCATTTAATATTTCAGGCTGCTTTGGTTTATCTTCCTCACCTTCAATACAATAAGTACATGCTTCCAGAATTACTATGGCAAAGAAAGAGAACATGGAGAAAATCACACCGGTCCTTAGATACTTCTAACCAGAAATGGCACTTTTCTCCTCCCATTGGATAAAGCAAGTTATATGACTGTGTCCAACTTAAAGGAGGCATGTGCCCAAAAGTAGAAGAAAATCAGAGACTTTGGTGAACATTTGTATGTCTGCTACAAAATATTTGATTTGTTCCCTTCCACAAGATCATACTTTCTCAATTTAGAATGTTCATGAGTAGTGTTCGTAATGACGGACGAGCTAATGAAGTGTCCTTCTGGACTTAAGAGTCTAAAGAATTTTAAGACTCCAGTACACTTTTTCAATCCACATTAGGTAAAAGATTCTCAAAGATGCCCTGATACCTAGTAGTAAAGAGCTTAAGGTTTGAAATCAGAACAACAGTTCAAAACCATCTTCACTACTTATTATCTTTGAGACTTGGGGCTAGGTGTTTTACATTTCCAAGTAAAAAGGAAATAAAAATGGTATCAACCTTATAGATTTCTTCTGAGCATTAAGAAAGATAATGCATAAAAGCAAAGTGTTTGACATAGGGTAAACCCTCAATCAATGTATACAGCTTTCATTATATTGTAGTCCATTATAATGATAATATACATATTATAAATAAACAGGCCTTAGAAAGCATCACTATGAACAAAGCTAGTGGAGGTGATGGAATTCCAGTTGAACTATTTCAAATCCTGGAAGATGATGTTGTGCAAGTGCTGTACTCAATATGCCAGCAAATCTGGAAAACTCAGCAGTGGCCACAGGACTGGAAAAGGTTAGTTTTCATTCCAATCCCAAAGAAAGGCAATACCAAAGAATGCTCAAACTACTGCACAATTGCACTCATGTCACACACTAGTAAGTAATGCTCAAAATTCTCCAAGCCAGGCTTTAGCAGTACATGAACTGTGAACTTCCAGATGTTAAAGCTGGTTTTAAAAAAGGCAGAGGAACCAGAGATCAAGTTGCCAAAATCCGCTGGATCATCGAAAAAGCAAGAGAGTTTCAGAAAAACATCTATTTCTGCTTTATTAACTATGCAAAAGCCTTTGACTGTGTGGATCACAATAAACTGTGGATAATTCTGAAAGAGATGGGAATACCAGACCACCTGACCTGCCTCTTGAGAAACCTATATGCAGGTCAGGAAGCAACAGTTAGAACTGGACATGGAACAACAGACTGGTTCCAAATGGGAAAAAGAGTACATCAAGGCTGTATATCGTCACCCTGCTTATTTAACTTATATGTAGAGGACATAATGAGAAATGCTGGGCTGGAAGAAGCACAAGCTGGAATCAAGATTTCCGGGTGAAATATCAATAACCTCAGTTATGCAGATGACATGACCCTTATGGCAGAAAGTGAAGAGGAACTAAAAAGCCTCTTGATGAAAGTGAAAGAGGAGAGTGAAAAAGTTGGCTTAAAGCTCAACATTCATAAAACGAAGATCATGGCATCTGGTCCCATCACTTCATTGGGAATAGATGGGAAAATAGTGGAAACAGTGTCAGACTTTATTTTGGGAGGCTCCAAAATCACTGCAGATGGTGACTGCAGCCATGAAATTAAAAGACACATACTCCTTGGAAGGAAAGTTATGACCAACCTAGATAGCATATTCAAAAGCAGAGACATTACTTTGCCAACAAAGGTCTGTCTAGTCAAGGCTGTGGTTTTTCCAGTGGTCATGTATGGATGTGAGAGTTGGACTGTGAAGAAAGCTGAATGTCAAAGAATTGATGCTTTTGAACTGTGGTGTTGGAGAAGACTCTTGAGAGTCCCTTGGACTTCAAGGAGATCCAACCAATCCATTCTAAAAGAGATCAATCCTCAATGTTCTTTGGAAAGACTGATGCTAAAGCTGAAACTCCAGCACTTTGGCCACCTCATGTGAAGAGTTGACTCATTGGAAAAGACTCTGATGCTGGGAGGGATGGGGGCAGGAGGAGAAGGGGACGACAGAGGATTATATGGTTAGATGGCATCACCGACACAATGGACATGGGTTTGGGTGATTTCTGTGAGTTGGTGATGGACAGGGAGGCCTGGGGTGCTGCAATTCATGGGGTCACAAAGAGTCAGACACGACTGAGCAACTGAACTGAACTGAAATAAATAGGTCCTAGATTTTTCGAGGACAATTCCAGCACTCTCTTATTTCTCTTCCCCTACATGTATTGACTTTGGTGCAAAAACATCACTACAAGTATAATTCACAATATGATAAATTTGAAATCTTAAAGAAAAACAGATTATACCTAAAGATGATCACATATGAATATTAAAACACTAAACTAATATTTTGGGAAGAATCATAGGAATATAATGACATCTGCTTTACTTCCATTCTATTTAATAAGGCCATTTGTCAATCAGAGGTAAAAACTTAAATATTCCAATATGAAGATTATTCATAATTCCGTGTCATTTATTGTATTATCCTGAAGTCTTATAGATATATGGCAATTAACTGTTCAGTGTTTAAAGCCATGAACTCTTTAGGTTGTAGTGGTCTTACAAATTAGAACACAATTAAACCGTGATACACTTATCAACCAGGTATATGTTATGGTATCACTGAAAATAGATAAATTTATTTTAAATTTGTTTTAATCACAATAAGCAGTAGCATAATAGAATTGATTTATTATTATTTTTGAAGTGCTTAATGTGACAGAAACATGTAATATTGTCAATGAATATTGAGAAAAAGCAAACATTAGCTTTTCCCCCAACACCAATAGAATGCTATAAAATTGGAAACTTTATATTTTCATTCACTTTATATAAATAAAATTCCAAGTTTACAACATTTCTAGATAAGAAGCCATTTAGATAAACTCCTAATCAGTATCAGGCTCATCTAATTGCTAATCAGAAAGGAATTTCTGAATTTTTGAAGTTTAGCCATTCATGATATTAACAATTTAGTATTTTGTGTGTGTGCCTGTGTGAAGCATGAATTTATCCTTAAAATTACACTGAGATAATCTGCTAACTTCTTTTGTGTGCCTCAACAAACATACACAAATGGAAGTGGACTACTGACCTAATGCAAAGACAAAATTATGACTTTACCTCAAGCTCTATGCTAGTTGATAACACTTACTGAATAATATTCTTCATGCAAAGAACTATATATTTTCTAATATTTACCTCACTCTACTATTTTTTGTAAAGTAGTATGTTTATCATAACTATCACTGATTAAAATTTGATCCATTTTCCCACTTTCAGAAGTGTAAGTAATCTTTGAAATCGGACTTTAAATTATAAATGACAAATTTTCCCGTCTTTGCAGAAAGAAAATAGAATTATTTTAAAGTCCATTTTCCTATATTCACCCACACATATGTCAGTTCTGAGAAATTAATTTCCAAGATTGTCTCAGTAAGGTCCTGTTTCCTTACTAATTTATACTAAGTGAATTTTGTACCCTATACGAGGGAGACAACATCCAACAAAATTAGTAAAGTCTCACCAGATTTGAATTATAACTTTATAGTTGTATACCAGATATTTTTGACCTTTCCAGTTTCCAAGGTCAATTTGAAAATACTTTCCTTTAAGATCTCTTCATGTGAAAAACCTAGTTTGCATATTAGAAAATGGAGATTTTTGTAAAAATATTACAGAAAATTCAGAACAGGAACAAAAATAATAACATTGGGTAAATAATTAATACTTTATAGAAGCACTGTTCTTCTAAATATGTGTTAGGAAATATGGATCTAGACAATATGCTGCTCAAGGATAGTGACCATGATTTATTTTTCTATGCAATTTCACCAGTATGTATTTCAGTGCTAAGTGTTTAATACGTGTTGAAAATGTTGAATGAATGATAGGGCAAAGGATGGATAGATGGATGGATGAAAGAGGGAATGAATTAACAAATGAATAAAATGACTTTTGATCAACAGCTACACTAGATCAGAGACTTCACTTTATGAGGTCAAAATTTCTTTGCCCCTAGAAAATTTTTTTGTACTTTATTAAATGGCCTTTTAAGATTTGAACTTGACATTATCATCAAATCAGTAGGTACGTCTCAAGAAATAATACATGATTTTGACCTTTTTTATTGTAGCCACCACATCATTACTCTGCTTGATTAACTTGTCAGCTTTCTCCTCTCCAGACAGTGAGTCAAGCCCTTTGCACTGAAAGCTTTTAAAATGGCTAAAGGATCCACGATAAGGTCAGACTACATCAATAGAGAAAGCAGAGCAAGATTTTTTATTTTATTTTATTTTACAAGATGAAAATGACAAAAATTGATTAGTGGCTATCTCATGACACTTCACTTATTCATTTTTTTTTTAAATGCAAGTTGGACACAGGGTTTTGTCAGTAAAGACTTTGAAATCAATTTAAGGTATATTTATATTTTAAGACCCCATAAACTAAAACTTTTATATGGAACTACAGCCTGAGTCACATCTTTGCTGCTGCTAAGTCGCTTCAGTCGTGTCCAACTCTGTGCGACCCCATAGACGGCAGCCCACCAGGCTCCCCCGTCCCTGGGATTCTCCAGGCAAGAACACTGGAGTGGGTTGCCATTTCCTTCTCCAATGCATGAAAGTGAAAAGTGAAAGTGAAGTCGCTCAGTCGTGTCAGACTCTTAGCGACCCCATGGACTGCAGCCCACCAGGCTCCTTTGTCCATGGGATTTTTCAGGCAAGAGTACTGGAATGGGGTGCCATTGCCTTCTCCGGAGTCACATCTTTAGGAAGCATCTTTTTTTTTTTTTTTTTAATTAAACAAACAGAATAGTAAAATACGCTGAACTAAGTAGAGAGAAATAAACTACATTTTCGAAGACTAGCTGTTAGCAATGTCAATCAACATTTTTGATGATCCCATTTTACACAAAGCATTGCATTATGTTTCATGAAGGAGTTAGAAAATAAGTCTTCTAAGTACCCCTTCATGGATCACAGCCTTGTTATGGCAAAGGGGCTTATGTAACTCAATGAAGCTATGAGCCATGCTGTGCAGGGCCACTCAAGAGGACGGATCATAGAGGAGAGTTCTGATGAAACGTTGTCCACTAGAGGAGGGAATGGCAAACCACTCCAGTATTCTTGTCAGGAGAACCCCATGAACAGTATGAAAAGACACAAATATTTGACACCCCAAGATGAGTCCCAGGTTGGGAGATGTCCAATATGCTACTGGGGAAGAGCAGAAGGCAATTTTTTTTGAGGGGTTTGCAAAGAGCTGGACATGACTTAGCGCCTGAACAAGTATCTAAAACCCATATTATTCACATAGAGAGAGAAAACAGTCATGTGTGATTCAGTCTAAGACCACTTAAAAACACTGTGATAAAAACATATAAATTTAAATACTCAGAAGAAATAATATGCAGAGGACATAGTGAAGGAAGGATTAGGATGGTGGTTCATAATGGATCAGCTAAGTTTAGTGCTTCTCAACTGGGGGAGATATTGCTCCCAGGAGACATTCAATAGTATCTGTGAACAATTTTGATTGTCACAATTGAGGGTATGCTACTAGAATTTACTGGGTAAACATCATGAATAATGCTAAGCATCCTACAAAGCACAAGATAGTCCCCCACAAGAAAGAAGATGGCAAAAAAATATCAGTAGTGCTGAGATTGAGAAACCCTAAGCTAAGTTCTGGTAAGACAAATTCATGGTATTCTTGTTCAATTTTCATCATCTCCCCACAGTATTAGGTTACTAACTTTGCACTAAAGCAATCAATATTTGAATGCACAAATTGCTCTAAAAATTATGTGATCTAAGTCTTTCTCCTTACTTTAATGTAATGACACTTGACCCTTATGCATCAAAATGCTGTTAGTGGTGAATGTAAACAATATTATCATTTGTTAGGATATGAGATAAGACTACTTGATTTTCCATGGTGCTTTAAAATTTTCAAAAAAGGGAAACAATGAAATCAGGAAAGAGTTAATGATCGCTATTTTAAAATGTCTTATCTTGAAAGGTAAAAAAATAGAACTATCCATAATGACCATAAGGCATATAATTAGCATAGATGATTTTTATTTTAAATGACACTCTTTTCTCTAGTGCTTTTGCCTCTTAGAGAGGGCAGGCTACTAATATAAGACCTTAGTTCATTTACTCATTTCTCTCATCAAAGTTTTCTTTTTTAATATATAGTGAGAATCATTATGAGTAGAAATAGTTTGAATCTTGGTATAATGAAATTCTCTTTATAAGGAAAACATTTATCTCTCACTTTTGTCAGCAAAAAGTACCTGGTTTATGAGTGAAAATATCTCAAATATGATGGTCTCAGTTCTCGGTGTCTTTGGCTAAGGTTTTATAGGCTCTTTGATTTGTGTTCTAAAAGAAACACAACAATCTCAGGAATGGCTTAAAAATTTCAGGATTTTATTTCCTATTCGATCATCTGAGCAGTTGAGATATGGTTTTCAAATGCTCTTTAGCAAGAAGTATTAAACAATGTCCTGAGCTTTTTGTATTAGACAGGTAAATTCAGAATGGAAAACAAATTTTAGTAAAACATTTGAGTATAGTTCATATAGTAAATCCTATCTGTCTCTGGAATCTTGGTGCATCCATAATGCTCCTCAATTCCCAGCCTCCTTTACCACCATGTTTCCATTCTTCCCTCCCTTTCTAGGGTAAAATTCCATGGCCAGAATCTATATGGCCCTGTTTCTCTCAGCGAATGTTTCATTTGACCACGGACAGGTAATCAAAATAACCAATCCATACTAGTCATTGACAAAGTATAATTTCTCCAAGATACTACATCTGCATTTTAATATGAGCCTTTTAGAAATACAATGTTTTACATAAAAGCAGTGATTCCAAAGCAACACTAGTTAATTACCATATTGATTGCATTTCTGGCTTAATAGATTTATTAATATGTGAAAGATACAACATAACCAAATTATAATTGAAATGATGAATTCAAAGAACTATGAAAATAAAATATGAAGTAATTGAGAGATGGGTGTCTCTGACAGAAAGTGATCCTGATCATAATAAAATACTCACAGGCATATTCAGTGATTGTAGAAAAGAAAACAATCCTGTCCAGTAATAATATACTTTTAGAATATCGACTGTAGAATCTGAAGTTTGTTCATTTTTGATAAATATTAATATAAAATACTATTCTAAAAATAATGTACTTCTTGCAGTTGTCATTTTCAGGTTATTTTTATTTAAAACAAAAGAATACTGAGTCGACAACTGTATAAGTGTTCATCATAAGATAAACAGTACACACACATCTGCCAGCTTATTTTAATAATAATTCTAGCAAAAGTCAACTATTACACTTTACAAATGAATAGACTATAACAAGGGGATACAGAAAGACAGGCATTCTATTAGGCTAGGACTGTATATCATTTGGCTTGAAGTTTATTTTCTGTGACACCTACAAGTGAGTGTGGTATTCTTCTCAATTATCATCCAAAATTCAAGAAAACAGATAAATAATAGCTGAACTCCTACAGCTTGAGAGGGAGGTTACATGGCGCATGTTACAATGGCAAACTGTAAAAGCTGGGAAGGTATAAGTCTAGATGTTACAGTTGAGAACATTACGTGAAATCATAGACTGAAAATAATGATTACACCAAAGGAAGAGAGAAAATTTCACTGTAGGATTAAAAGATATAACATGATAAAATAGTATGTAGGAAGGGTCAAAAAATGATGAATTGCCAATAGAGAAAAAACTAGTAAGAAAAATAAAAAAAATAAAAATTTAATAAAATGCTACAATTACTTATCACTGAAATATGTTTTTTTAAAGAATTACAGCAACAACATATTGGCTTTAGAATGAAGCACAGAAAGCATCTAGTCAATCTCCATCATTTTGAAAATGAAGAGAATGAGGTCAAGATTGATAAAATTCAAGTAAAGTCACAAAGTAAATCAGTGGTACAACAGTAACAATATTTATTATGGAATAAAAAAATAGCACTTAAATGCTGCAGACAACTTACTTATTAGACTTAGAGCCCAACGTCCTCCACACTAATTCTCTAAAGTAAGAAGAAATATTATCCACTGGTGACTTTTTGCCCACTTAGTAAAAGACTGGTGTTCATTTTAGACTGGCTTTAACCATATTGGAAGGCTTTCCAGGTGGCTTAGGGGTAAAGAACATGCCAGGTAATGCAGGAGACACAGGTTTAATCTCTGGGTTTGGAAGATTCCCTGGAGAACGAAATGGCAACCCACTCCAATATTCTTGCCTGGAGAATTCCATGGACAGAGAAGTCTGGCGGGCCACAGTTCATGCAGTTACAAAGAGTCCATATTAGAAAATAATAGTTAGCATATATTCACTGCTTACTGTGTCAGATACTATACGTATCTTTTTCTTTTTTCTCATTTAGCTCTTACAGCAACCCTATAAGGAAGGCACATTTAGTGTCCTCATTTTCAGATCAAAAAACTAGAGGCTTAACAGGGTAGTAAATTGTCCAAATTTTCACAAATAAAAATAGAAGGATCAACAGTCTCCCAAGGCAAGAAAAATATAAGTTAAAATAAATAAATGGGGCCTAATCAAGTTATAAGCTTTTGCATATCAAAGGAAATCATAAGCAAAATGTAAAGATAACCTATTTTCTGGGAGAAAATATTTGCAAATGATACAATAACCAAATACAAATAACCAAAAAAAGAAAGAAAGAACGAAAAATGGATAGAAGATATAAATAGACATTTCTCCAAAGAAGACATATACATGGTCAAAAAGCACATGAAACTATGCTCATCAGAGCTAGTTATTAGAAATACAAATAAAATCAACAATGAGGTACCACTTCACACTGTTCAGAATAGCCATCATTAAAAAGTCTACAAATACTAAATGCTGGAAAGCCTATGAAGAAAAAGGAACTCTCTTAACACTGTTGGTAGGAGTGTCAAGTGATGCAACCACTATGAAAATCATCATGAAGGTTCCTTAAAAACTAAAAGCAGAGTTGCCATATGACTCAGAAATTCCACTTCTGGGCAGATAATGAGACAAAACATATTAATAATTTTAAAAGATACATGCTCCCCTACATTCATAGCTGCACTATTTTCAACAGCCAAGACACAGAAACAACCTAAACGTCCATCAACAAATAAGTGGATAAATAAGATGTAGCAAATATATACAATGGAATATTACTCAGCCATTGAAAAGAATGAAATAATGCAATTTGCAGCAATATGGAAGGACCTTGAGATTATCATACTAAGTGAAGTAATTCAGAAATAGAAAAACAAATATCATACGATATCATATATCATATGGTATCAAAAATATGATAAAATTATTAAAATTATGAAAATGTCACAAATACCATATCACTGGAATCTAAAATATGACACAAATGAACATATCTACAAGACATAGAGAACAGACTTGAGGTTGCCAAGAGGGGTGAGGGAAGGAAGTATTGGGAGTTTGGAATTAGCAAATAGAAATTAAATATAGGATGGATAAATAGCAAAGTCCTAATGTATACCACAGGAAACTATATTCAATATCCTATGACAAACCAGAATGGAAAAATATATATATATTACCTGCTGAGTCACTTTGCTGTATGGCAGCAAAAAACATTTACACAATGTTGTAAATAAACTATATTTCAATAAAATTAAAAAAAAAATAACTGAGGCCCAGAGAAGTACTTTTCACAAAGTCACAGAGCAGTTTTATGGTAGAACAGTACTAGAACAGTTTTTCTAGCACCCTGCCAAGTGTTTAATGCATTATGTATCTTTTCTGAGTTTGTACAGAATTTGTAATCCGTGACTCAAGGTATCAGTCAACATTGTATTTGCTTCAAGTTATTCCTCATATACACATGGCCCCTTCTTCGAACTAAATTGTCATCATTTAAATTCTCTCTTTCTCTTGTTTTATCTTTCAGAAGCATGTTTGTCCATTCCTGGTAAGCACTATTTTCAACATCTTGATAATAAATAATTAAGCAAGAAAACAGACCAAGATTCTGACTCTAAGTAGTTTAGTTTCGGACACTTTTACTGTGTCAAAGGTCTTCCCTTGTAGCTCAGTCAGTAAAGAATCTGCCTGCAACGCAAGAGACCTGGGTTCAGTTCCAAGGTTGGGAAGATCCCCTGGAGAAGAGATTGAAACCCACCCCAATATTCTTGCCTGGAGAATCCCATGGGGTCACAAGACTCAGAAATGACTTAGCGACTAAATCACCACCACCACTGTGTCAAAAAGGTGGAACTTATTCCTAATACGTAATTTGTCAAGGTCTGTAGGGTTACAAAATGAACAAGGTTTAACGTTAACACCCTTGACTGTTCAGTAAAGCAACATGAAAATTAAGTAACATGCAAATAAAGCAACAAATAAAAGGACAGAAAATTGCTCGGGCTCTAAGGCTTCCCTTGTGGCTTAGCTGGTAAAGAATCCACCTGGGAGACCGGAGTTCAATCCGTGGGTTGGAAAGATCCCCTGGAGAAGGGAAAGGCTACCCACTCCAATATTGTGGCCTGGAGAATTGCATGGACTGTATAGTCCATGGGGTGGCAAAGAGTTGGACACGACTGAATGGCTTTCACTTCAAGTAAACATTACTGCAACAAAAATAACCACAACAAAAGAAACTTTTAAGGATAATAACTCTTTATTGGAGAAGTTTAATTTTTTTCATGGGGTGTATTAGTGAGGGTAGATGCTTAGAATGAATCAACAAAAGCAAAGGTGTTGGTGATACAACAGAGAAGGAATAATCCATAGCGCAAGATTTCTACAACAAAATAAAGGATGGGACTCAGCTCACAGATGAGATGATGAGCCTTGCAAAGGAGAAAGGATACCCCTTCCCTGTGAAAGAAGTGAAAAAGGAAAATATCAGTATAGATGAAGATATAATTTTTGATGTGGTAGCAGTGAGACAAAGGGAGAAGGTAATTTAATGGTGTCCACTTCTTCTGTGAAATATGCAAGAGGTAACCAACTGTGGAAGGTTACAAGTTTAAAAAGAACAAAACAGTTTTGATCCTTTTCTTGCAGAAAACAAAAGAGAGCTGAATGGGGAAATGTAGTAATACTGTCAGGCAGCATTAAAGATCCCTCTGTAGTAGGAATTAATTCATGCACATATTTGTTTGTGAAATATACATCATTTATGGTGGTTAATTTTATGTGTCAACTTGGCTGGGCCACTGTGCCCAGATATTTGGTCAAACATCATTCTGGATATTTCTGGGAGAAAGTTTTTCAATAAGATTTACATTTAAGTCAGTGGACTTTAAGGAAAGCAGATTGTCCTCAATAATGGGTCTCTTCCAATCAATTGAAAGCCTAAATAGAACAAAAGCTGACTTTCCTCTGAGCAAGAGGAATTTCTCTTCAGACTTCATCTGCAACATCAATTCTTCCTTGGGTCTTTGGCCTCACTGCCTTTGAACTTAAACTGCAGCTTGTTTCTGAGTCTCCAGGATGTCAGCCTCTCTCATCAAATTTTGGACTCACTAAGTCTCCCCAATTGCATGAACCACTTCCTTAACATAAAGTTTTTTCTGTATATTTACACATACACTTGGTTCTGTTTCTCAAGAGAGCACTGAGAGACACATTACCAATACAGAAAAGTGAATTAAACATAAATGTATGAAGAAAATGTTAAAATTAAAAATATTGATGTTTACAGATCAAGAAACAGACCACCACAATGCTCAGTACCCCATACTGATCCCACTTCTTCCCAAGACCATATTCTAAAATTGACAACAGCTTGCACAGTTGTATATTTTTTGATAATAGCATTCAGCATTCCTCTGAAGACTCCAAAAACATAGATATGGCTTGAACCGAAGTTGCATTTAAGAGGATGGTACAATATAAGGACAAAAAAATAGAATAAAAATAGAATATTAATAGAGAGCCAATGCCCATACAGGAAAAGAGGTAAGCTGGGAAGACTGGAAACCTATGAAATATGAGCTTAATTAGACAACATCCACTGTTGTCTGGCTAGCAATGGTTGCCAGAAAGAATTGCTTCCTGTACAACAAAATTAGTTATAATTTTTAGTAAATATCCCCTAACATTTCACTGACTTATAACTAATAAAACTATCTCATCATGTAACTTGTTTTGATCCCTTGCTGTATATTTTGCAAACAACTTATCAGATCAGATCAGATCAGATCAGTCGCTCAGTCGTGTCCGACTCTTTGCGACCCCATGAACTGCAGCACGCCAGGCCTCTCTGTCCATCACCAGCTCCCGGAGGTCACCCAGACCCGCATCCATCGAGTCAGTGATGCCATCCAGCCATCTCATCCTCTGTTGTCCCCTTCTCCTCCTGCCCTCAATCCCTCCCAGCATCAGAGTCTTCTCCAATGAGTCAACTCTTCGCATGAGGTGGCCAAAATACTGGAGTTTCAGCTTTAGCATCATTCCTTCCAAAGAACAACTTATACTAGAAGGCTAACTGGAGAGTTATGTTGCTTGATTAAGATGTAAATGGATGATATACTCAGCTTTTCTTCTTCCACATGACAATGCAAGTGGCACCAAATATTGGGACGTTGGGTATTTGTTTATCTGTGTGGCAAAGCACAAACCAAAACAGAACACATAAGCATGGTAACTCTCAACACACCTCTACAAAGATTTTCATCTTTTTTCCAAACATGAACTCTCATTAGGCTTCGTGACTTGATAAGAAGACATTGCTATGCCCCACTGACACCTAATTATGAATCTGTACCTAACCATTACCACATTTCAGGTTATACTGTCGTTGTTGTAGTTTAGTCACTAAGTAGAGTTCCATGCTTTTGTGACCCCATGAAGTATAGCTCACCAGGTACCAATGTCCATGGATATTCTAGGCAAGAATACTGGAGGGGTTGCCATTTCCTCCTCCTGGAAAACTTCCCCACCCAGGGATCTAGCCCATGTCTCCTGCTTGGCAGATGGATTCTTTACCACTGGGCCACCAGGGAAGCCCCCTCATGTTATACATTTCAAACCTACTCCAAATAAATATTTATTTTAAAAATTATTAAGTAAAATATCACTTTTTAGAGAATTACCTAAAAATTTAGAGTTATGAAAGAATTCCACCTCCCTCCCTTCTCACACACTTCACCCTTCTCTTTTGTCCCTCCCCATCATCAAAACAAAACAAAAAAAGATACACACTCATCTTTTTACAACTTGATATTTTAATCATCAACATTTGAGTACTTCGGTCTCTATAGACGGGACTATCACTGTATGTTTGATCCCTTTGTAAATGACTATTCTGTCAGGGCTTTCCTGGAGTGACAGCAGATTGCTCAAGGTCTTGGGCTCCAGGTGGGCACAGGAGGGTACTTGGAGAATCCTCAGGAGAACTGTTGGAAAAGCCCTCTGGGATTTCTTCACCCGCCATCAGCTGATTTTCATTCTTCTTTTCATTCTGAGGGTGGTGGTAGAAGACTAGTATGTTGATTTCTTCCCTTTATTATCCCTTCCCTCATTCTGCTGAAAGGTTGATTTTACCTTCCTCATGAGCTTTCGTATCTGGTAAGAAAACAAAGTCATCCAGAGAGACATTATTGAGGGAGGATGGGAGGGAGGACTTTGAGAGAACGGGTGTGCATTGAGGAGGGGTTTTGTGCCAGACAAGGGCAGGGTGGGGGATGAAGAGAAGGAGCATGAGTAGGCTAATCTGACCTTCTCACTGTCCAAGCCCTTGGATTGATCAGACATCTTTCTCTTCCTTTGTTTAGCGATTGACGCTTGTTGCTCCAAACTTATGCTATCTGAATCTCTGACTTGTCTTCCTTCACTTCCTCAATTAAGTCTGCAATGTTGTAGCAACAGTGGCCTACACCAAGACTCTTGGACTCTCAATATATACCGTCCCAGGACAATGAAGAGCCACAACCATTAGCTTTGATTGGTCAGCAATAAATCCCTCCAGCCAATGGTAGCCCTGACATGGCTTGACATCACGTAGCACCACTCTTAAAAGTCCTTGGGGAAGGGGAAGGGTACAGAGGCATCTAAGTCCTCTGGTTTGAGAAGGGGAGTGCTTCATCAACCTCCATTAAATAGCCTTCACAAGTTCACTTTCCATGCTTCCTCATCTTGTCTGGTTCAGTTCTTGTGGTGTACATGTTAGGGACTGAGTGTTCCATCCAAACCATTCCTCATGGCTACTCCCATTCAGTGCTTAATTCTTTTGTCTTCCAGATCTCATTTCTTAGTATTTTGTGTGTTTTTTTTAACTTTTTTATTTTAGAAGTTTTAGATTTACAGAATAATTGTGAAGTGTATATTCGTATACTCCACAACCAATTCCCCATATTAACATTGTACATTAGAATGGAACATTTGTGCAAATTCTTGAACCAATACTGAAACAGTTTTATTAACTAAAGTCTGGACTTTATCAGATTTCCTTGGTTTTTACCTAATGTCCCTTTGCTGTCCTGGTATCCCATCCAGGGTAGTACACTAAATTTAGTCATTCCATGTTATGCCTTCTTAGGCTCCTCTTTGCTGTGACAATTTTTTAGATTTCTTGTTTCTGAGGACCTTGACAATTGGGAGTTTTGCATGTTGGCTTTTACATTAGATCCTGAGTTGTTATTGGTATTATCCTGAAAAGTTTTTATAACATTCTTCTTCCAAGGAACGTCAAATCAAGCTAGTACTATCAGTGTTGTGGATTCTCCCATGGCAATAGTTGAATTAGCCTCTTGGCTTTGTCACAGAGGTGACACACATGTTCCTCTCTGGAGCCCAGAGAATCAAGATCATTTGTATTTATAAGGCATACATGGCAGCAGCAGGAGCATTTTGTAAGGTACTAGTGAACACATCTGCCAGTGCAGGAGATGCCAGAGACGTGGGTTGGATCCCCTGGAGGAGGAAATGGCAACCCACTCCAGTATTCTTGCCTGGAAAATTCTATGGACAGAGGAGCCTGGCTGGCTACAGTTCATGGGATCACAAAGAGTCACACATCGCTGATCACACACACACACACACACACACACAGTCATTTACTTTTCGAAGTATGACTTCAGTACCCACACAGTAATTGCTCTTCTTCCATATGACCATCCTGTCTATTGAACAGACTATTAGCTTTTCACCTGAGTTCTATAGAAAGGGGACCAACATATGGTTGAGACAAAACCAGTCTTCACAAGGTAAGCATCATTTCTTTGAGGTTAGTATCAGTCACAAGTTAGTTTGGAATGATACATATGATTCAACCTGCGACTCACAATTAGGTGCAGGTTGAGATACACAATTCAGAACAGCTTTAAGGAGGGTCCAAATCCAATAATCTTTTCACTTATGACAACTGGCTAAACTGATTTATGTTAGTCAAAGCTTCAGCAGGCACTCACCAATATACAGCACAAAGAAGCAAGGTCAAAGCACAAGCTAGCCACAGGGCAGTCGCTCACAGTACATGTTCACCAGCATACAGCAGAGCCAGTTTGAAAGCCAAAGAAGAGAGAAAAGACACCTGGTGGTAAGGGACTACATCTCAGTATTCTAATCTTGAGGCCAATTGCTGTCATCAATCCACAGAGACAGGATGGATTCTTCAACCAAAATTTGGTTTGGATGTTGAGACTAATGACACATACCCCAAGAGAGCATGAAAAAGTTCATCATTCACATGAGTTCTTCTGGGGAGAGCAAAGCAAGCTCTCAAGCAGGTTCAAGAATGGCTTAAGAGAGCAGAGGGAGACTGACTTTACTTTTATGGTGGTAAAAGAGGATAAAGCTGGAGAGTTCCACATAGGTCAGGGCATGGATGGTCTGAACTTCCTTTGGCCCACAGAAGAGAATACCTGGGCTTTCTTATCAGATATAGGTAAGTAGGGGAAGATGTGTGCGAGGGCTCTTTCATAGAAAAATGTGATGTAAATTCAAGGTGTTTATCACAGTTTTGAATTCTCATTACATTATAACCAAACTTCACATGTTGTTTTCAGTTAAACTGCTTTTTACTAGATTTGTGTTGCTCTCCAGTCAGTCATGTCCGAATATTTGAGACTCCATGGACTGTAGCACACCAGGCTTCCCTGTCCTTCACCATCTTCTGGAGTGTGCTCAAACTGATGTCCTCTGAGTCAGTGATGCCATCCAACCATCTCATCCTCTGGTGTTCTCTTCTCCTCAAGCCTTCCATCTTTCTCAGCATCAGGCTATTTTCCAATGAGTCTGCTCTTTGCCTCATGTGGCCAAAGTATTGGAGCTTCAGCGTCAGTCCTTCCAGTGAAAATTCAGAGTTGATTTCATTTAGCATTGACTGGTTTGATCTCCTTGATGTCCAAGAGACTCTCAAGAGTCTTCTACAGCACCGCATTTCAAAGGCAACATTTCTTCGGTACTCAGCCTTTTTTATTGTCCAATTCTCACGTCCATTCAGGAGTACTGGAAAAACCATTGCTTTGACTATACACATCTTTGTAGGAAAGCGATATCTCTGCTTTTTAATATGCTGTCTAGGTTTGTCATAGCTTTACTTCCAAGAGAAAATGTCTTTAAATTTCATGGCTACAGTCACCACCCATAGTGATTTTGGAGTTCAAGAAAATAAAGTACGTCACTGTTTCCATTGTTTCCCCATCTATCTACCATGAAATGATGGGACAAATGACTATACAGAATAGAGTCAGACATGACTGAGCTACTGAACTGAATTTAACTGAATGGACATGATGCCATGATCTTCGTTTCTTGAATGTTGAGTTTTAAGCCAATATTTTTCTTTACCCTCTTCTTTCACCTTCATCAAGAAGCTCTTTAATTCCTCTTTGCTTTCTGCAACAGAGTGGTGCCATCTGTATCAGTTCAGTCACTAAGTTGTGTCCAACTCTTTGTGACCCATAGACTGCAGCACACCAGGCTTCCCTATCCATCACCAACTCCCGGAGGTTGCTCAAACTCATGTCCATTGAGTTGGTGATGCCACCCAACCGTCACATTCTCTGTCATCCCCTTCTCTTCCTGCCTTCAATCTTTGCCAGCATCAGGATCTTTTCCAAAGAGTCAGTTCTTTGCATCAGGTGGCCAAAACACTGGAGCTTCAGCTTCAGCATCAGTCCTTCCAATGAATATTCAGGACTGACTTCCTTTAGGTTTTACTGGTTTGAACTCCTTGCAGTCCAAGGGACTCTCAAGAGTCTTCTCCAACACCACAGTTCAAAAGCATCAGTTCTTCAGTACTCAACTTTCTTTATGGTCTAACTCTCACATCCATACATGACCACTGGCAAAACCACAGCTTTGACTAGAAGGACCATTGTTGTTAAACTAACATCTCTGCTTTTTAATATGCTCTCTAGGTTGGTCATAGCTTTTCTTCCAAGGGGCAGGCATCTTTTCATCATGGTTGCAGTCAATATCTGCAGTGATTTTGGAGCCCCCAAAATTAAGTCTGACACTGTTTCCACTGTTTTCCCATCTATTTCCAATGAAGTGATGGGACCAGATGCCATGATCTTAGTTTTCTGAATGTTGAGTTTTAAGCCAGCTTCTTCACTCTCCTCTTTCACTTTCATCAAGAGGCTTTTAGTTCCTCTTCTCTTTGTGCCATAAGGGTGGTGTCATCTGCATATCTGAGGTTATTGATATTTCTCCCTGCACTCTTGATTCCAGATTGTGATTCATTCAGCCCGGTATTTCACATGATGTACTCTGAAAATAATTTTAATAAGCAGAGTGACAATATAAACTTTGACATACTCCTGTCGCAATTTGGAACCAGTCCATTGTTCCATGTCTTGTTCTAACTGTTGCTTCTTGACCTGCATACAGATTTTTTCAGGAGGGAGGTAAGATAGTCTGTTATTACCATCTGTTGAAGAAATTTCCACTGTTTGTTGTGATACACACTGTCAAAGACTTTGGCCTAGTCTGTAAAGAAGAAGTAGATGCTTTTCTGGAAGTCTTGTGCTGTTTCTATGATCTAATGGATGCTAGAGGTTAATCTCTAGTTCCTCTGACTTTTCTGGACCCACCTTGAGCATCTTATAGATCTTGGTTCACATACAGCTAAAGCCTAGAATTAAGAACTTTGACCATTACTTTGCTAGCATGTGAGATGAGTGCACTTGTGTGGTAGTTCAAACATTCTTTGGCATTGCATTTCTTTGGGACTGGAATGAAAACTGGCCTTTTCCAGTCCTGTGGCCACTGATGAGTTTTCCAAATTTCCTGGCATATTGAGTGCAGTATTTTCAGAGCCTCATCTTCTAGGATTTGAAATGCCTCAGCTGGAATTCAATCACCTCCACTAGCTTTGTTTGTAGTGACCTTTCCTGAGGCCCACTTGACTTCTCATTCCAAGATGTCTGGCTCTAGGTGAGTTATCACACCCTCATGGTTATCTGGGTCATTAAAATCTTTTATGTAGAGTTCTGTGTATTCTTGCCACCTCTTATTATCACCTGCTTCTGTTAGGTACATAACATTTCTGTCCTTATTTGTGGGCACAAAGATGTGCCCATCTTTGCATGAAATATTCCCTTGGTATCTCTAGTTTTCTTGAAGAGATTTCTAGTCTCTCCACTTCTATTGTTTTCTTCTATTTCTTTGCATTGATCACTTAGAAAGGCTTTCTTATCTCTTCTTGATATTCTGTGGAACTCTACATTCAGATGGGCATATCTTTTCTCCTTTGCCTTTAGCTGCCCTTCTTTTCTCAGCTATTTGTAAGGCCTCCTCAAACAGCTGTTTTGCCTTTTTGCATTTCTTTTTCTTGGAGACGGTCTTGATTACCACCTCCTGTACAATGTCATGAACTTTTGTCCATAGTTCTTCAGGCACTCTGTCTATCATATCTAATCCTTTGAATGTATTTGTCACTTCCACTGAATAATTGTAAGGGGTTTGATTTAGATCATACCTGAACAGCCTAATGGCTTTCCCTACTTTCTTCAATTTAAGTCTGAATTTTGCAATAAGGAGTTAATGATCTGAGCCACATTCAGACTGGGAGCTGACTGTTTACCATTCTATGGAAAACCAGTTATCCCAGTGCAGTTCACTAAACAGATCATTTTTTCACCTTTTTTTTAAAATTTAAATTTATGTAAAAAAAAAAAAAACAAAGTTTTTTTTTTAATTTTCAAATGTACTAGATAAATCTATTTTTTCTCAAAAAAAATAATTTTTTTTTTTTTTTTTTTGATACAAAAAAGACCCTTTTTAACTTTCCCACCCTTTTTTATTTTTTTTATTTTTTTTTTTTAATTTATATATTTTTTTTTTTTTTTTTTTTTTTTTTTCTATTTTTTAAATTTCAAAAAATTTTTAATAATAATTGGTCTAAATTAGCAAGGGAAAAATATTTTGAATGCTGTCTTTATCTATTTAGCATCTATTTAGAGCCATGTACAGAAAGATAGTTGTAAAAAGTGTGCATATCCCAGGGTGTTTTCAATTTTTAGTGCTCAGGGTAATTTTTTTGAAAGTTCATTCCTGTACTTTGAGTTTTTAACAATAAAAATGGTAAATGATTTTAAGCTTAACATTTTCTAAAGCAAACATTATAAAGCAGGGAACATGATCTAGTATATGCAGAATGATTTGAGTGTTCACTCCTCCAGGAGTTCATCAATCATGCCTTAAACAGTGACCATAATATTGTTTCTCTTGTGTTCAGGTTTGGGATTCCAGAGATGAATGAAATATGCTTGTCCTTGTTGTATATTGGGGAAGACGAATAGATATATGAAAAATTCTAATGTAAAATGGCAATTGCTTTAATCCGAGTATCTGTAGGAGCACAAAAGCAATGGAGTCTGCTGGCTTTGGCAGCAGAGAGGCTTCAAAGCAGAAGCACCATTTGAGTTTAGCCTTAAAGAATGAGGACACTTTCATCACTCGGCTGCTCTAGGTGTGGAAGGGACCTTCCTTCCTACAACGGGAAAAGAAAAATCATTTCCGATTTCATTATGTGGAGAAGCCACTAAACAGCTTCTTACTTGCAGTCTTAAATGATGCTAATGTGGAAAGATGGGCAAATATCAGAGACCAAAAGGAGAAAGTAGAAGCATCAAGGGAACAAGAGACTTTGGACAGTCCTGATCAGGAGGTAATAAAATGAGGACCTGCTTTGAAAAATCCAAGAAGATTTTTCTGAGGAAAGAAGAACTCAACGCTGCATTTGGAAGGAAGCAACTGTGAATACAGTCTAACTAAGCTCAGCATGTTATATTTGCTGGTAAGGAAGAAATATGGGTTGCTGTTCATTTAAGATCCATGTAAGAGGTTGGAGAAGAGGGTGTTGGTATTCCAGCAATGATTTGTTAGGTAGAAAGAGAAGGTTAGAAATCAGATACTACTATAATCATGAAATAAATTAATTATAAGCCATGGACAGACACTTGTTATCTAGAGATACCAGAATGCCTAAGCATTGAGAAAAGGTGCCCACAAATACTCTGTCTACAAGGATGAAAGAAGGGCTGATTACTCAATTACTCATTACTTAACAGCAGCTAACACAGGACTTTCTAGGTTTGGAGGTGGAGGGTAGGGGAGAAAGAGGCAAGACGTATGTACTTAAGTATGTATGTATGTATTTATATTATCGATAGAAACAGAAGCCATTTAATCGTATGCTTTGTGGCTGTTGTTATGGCCAAGTTGCGTGAGTCGTGTCTGACTCTGTGTGACCCCTTAAATGGCAGCCCACCAGGCTCCCCTGTCCCTGGGATTCTCCAGGCAAGAACAATGGAGTAGGTTCCCATTTCCTTCTCCAGTGCATGAAAGTGTGAAAGTGAAGTTGCTCAGTTATATCTGAGTCCTCACGACCCCATGGACTGTAGTCCACCAGGATTCCTCGATCCATGGGATTTCTCAGGCAAGAGTACTGAAGTGGGTTGACCTTGCCTTCTCCAATCATATGCTTGCTGCTGCTAAGTCGCTTCAGTCGTGTCCAACTCTGTGCGACCCCTCAGGCGGCAGCCCACCAGGCTCCTCAGTCCCTGGGATTCTCCAGGCAAGAACACTGGAGTGGGTTGCCATTTTCTTCTCCACTGCATGAAAGGGAAAAGTGAAAGTGAAATCGCTCAGTCGTGCCTGCCTCTTAGCGACCCCATGGACTGCAGCCCACCAGGCTCCTCTGTCCATGGGATTTTCCAGGCAAGAGTACTGGAGTGGGTTGCCGCAATCATATGCCTAGTATTGTTCTAATATAATGTCAGGTGTTTTACATAAATTCTTCCATTCAATCCTAGAATGATACTAAGATACAGATACATGCGATCATCATTCCCATTTTACTGATGAGAAAACTAAGTGTTATCAAAGTTTAGGAACTTACTCAAGGTCCTATACCTTTTAGGTGGTGAGATTGGACTTGAAATCCTGTGGTTGCAACTGTTCAACTAAATACTGTTTTATTCCCTCTGCTGCGACCCTAGTCTCGGTTATCATTATATCATACTTTTGTATCATTCAGAGGAAGAGACTCCTCTGATTCTACACAGTTCACAACATTCAGTGAACTTTGTAAAAAGGCAATCAGACTATATCACTTTCTTTATCAAACTATCAAAGAGCCCTCCACTGCACAGAAGATAAAGTCTAGATTCTTATCACACAATCCCTCCAAGACCCCATCTCTGCCTGTCCAGCCGCAGTCTTCTCAGTCTGCTCTGCTCCTCTCTGACTGATCTCCAGTTACGCTCGACATGCACAGTTCCTCAGCGCACTGTTCTTGCCTCACGACATGACTTCTTGCTGTTCTACCTATAATGCTGTTCTTCAAACACTTCACACAACTCACTGTATCTCATTCTTCAAATCTTGATTCAGATATCAACACCTCAGAAAAGGTTTCCCCACAGCCTTTAGGTAAAGCTGTCCTCTGCCCCACACCAATACCGGGAACCACCCCTTTGCCCATGAAAATAGAAATTACTTGATGACAGGAAATACTGACTTTATGTCCTTCACTGTAAGTCCAGAACCAAGAACAATATCTGACTCATACTAGGCCCTCAAGCCATATTTGTTTCCTGAAATAGTGGTTCTTTCTCATGTGTATAAATACATACATACATGTATATATGTATATATGCACACACACACACACATATGCTTTTGTGAAATATGGGAGCTTGACATCATCTCATAGAATTGGAATGTACACTGACCTCCCCAAATTTCATCTCAATGTCAAGACTAATGATTTCATACGTAGACCAAGAGTATATGAAAATGATTGTTACTCATATAATGAGTTATGTATCAAAAATAGTGTTAAGCCAAAGAAAAAGAGAAAAAATAGTAACTGTGAGGTGATGGATCATTATATGATTGTGGTTCATTCATTCGATAGATGTAGGTACGGAGATAGATACAATCAAAGCATCAATTTCTACACCTTAAACATAAGCGATTTTATATGTCCATTACAGGTCAATAAAAGTGAATAAACAATGGGATCAAACTCTATTACAATTTACCCATTATGTTTGTTTGATAACTAAAGCATTGCATGGTTAATTTAGTTTCATCTTGTTTATGGAAGCCATTATGGAACCTGCAGTGTGAGACCAGTAAAGGAGATGAGTATTCCATTGAATATGTTGTTCAAGAGCTACTATTTTGTATTCTCAAAAGTAAAATGAGTGGGTCTCTATCAATGTGTAGAGTTCCAAAGAGGACAAGGAATGCCATGGTGAGACATTGTATTGTGGCTTTAATATGTGGAGAAATGTGTGACCTTGATTTACATTTTGGGTATAATCTCTCTGGAAGCAAGAGATTCCGTGAGTTCATCCTAAATGATACAAGCTTGGATAGGAATTGTTTGACTTGGCAAGAATAGACAGTCAGCACATTGGCAGGAGCCCAAAGATCTATAAAGATGTGAAGATGAGGCCAATTATTGGTCACACATTGTCTGCGAAGGCAACTGCATCAGGTTTGAACATTTGAGCTGACCTTTGGGTCCTGTCCTTTATAAGAACATTCTGCTGAAGAGATGAAAAGTAGCAACTCTCAAGCAAGCTCCATGAAGTGTCATGGTGTTGATATCAATGGTTAAGTGAATGATCTCCCTTTGGTTTTCACTGTGTTGATGCTAACGGGCTCCCCAGGTGTCCAGGGGTTCTAAGAAATGAACTCTTGTAGCAGTGTGGCATCTGGCAAAGGGCTGAGCACAGGAGAAGGTACCCTCTCCTGAAGATAGGGTATGCAGAGGGCCCAGGTTCAGCTCCATCCTGTAGCAAGGAGGCTTCACTAGCTATCCTGAGCTTGCAGAGTGCTACTTCTGTAATCAAAGGCCAAATGGGCAGCTGGATATGGAGGGTCATGTGTTCAAGACCTGAGATAGTCTGTATTTCCAGGCCAGTCCAGCATGTACCCACACGTGCTACACTACGGTCATACAGCATTGGGCATAGGTGGGCAGTTCCTCGTATCAGAAGCCCATGAGACCAATGGCTATCATTGATGGTACAGGGACTCCAAGATACATGAGAGAAGGTTGCTAAAGCTTGCACAGTGAAGGAGTCTCCGGGGGCGCTAATAGGGGTGCTTGTACTTTGGCAATTTAGGCAGACTCTAGAATCTTTTGACACAAGGTGTCTCATTCAAGGCAGGCCTATTTGGAAGTTACTGACCAAAAATACTGTGCATATGAAGAAATGTTGCCTCCAGAATCTAAAAATTTCTAAAACATGTTGTGAAGTCGCTCAGTCGTGTCCGACTCTTTGCCTGCACCAGGCTCCTCTGTCCATGGGATTTTCTAGGCAAGAGTACTGGTTGCCATTTCCTTCTCCAGAGAATCTTCCCGACCCAGGGATCGAACCCAGGTCTCCTGCATTGTAGACAGACGCTTTACCATCTGAACCACCAGGGAAGACCTGGTGAAACATGTTGGGCTTGTCCTAACAGTATGAATACTTCATCAAAGACTGAAATTAGTTTCTCATCATTGGCAAGATTGGAGCAGTCCTCAACTTACCAAAAAATTTTCAGGAACTTAACTGATGTGGTGGGACCGTCTACTAGTGTGTCATAGGAATCTCTTCAAATGAGAATGTCATCAGTGTGAGGTCCTAATTGTGTACCTGGGAAAGCTAAAGGTGGTGAAAATATTGCCTTCGAAGACTACGTGAGATGGCAGGTGTGGACAGTGGGCCCACTGAGTAGCCAGGTGAAGGTGTATCGTGTCCCTCTGAAGGTGAAGGTTAAGTGTAGCTGAGAAGTTGTTGATATAGTCACTGAAAAGGGCAGGCTAGCCAAATGCTTTGTTATGACTACAAAGTATTTACTAGTTATCCTGTGGAAGCAATATTGTTAACAATATACATGGAACCCTAGTGAGTGGGGCAATGACACCAAGGGTAAAAGTTCACACTGAGGCCCTGAGTTCTCATTTTACAGCTTTAAGTTCAAGTAAAATTTGCCTGTTAAGTGCAGCAGGAGTGGGGATAATCAAACCTTCTCTGAATAGGTCTGCTATAATGGGTTTCAATCTGTGAAGACCCTGGTTTCACTGAGATTGAATCTTTTTAAAAACAACTGAGGTGAAAATTGTGATTGTAACTAAGGGGAAAGGTCTATCCGGTCTCATATTTTTAAAGCTTATTATAAAGGCCAATGACTTAATTTTATTATTCATTGGGTCAGAGTATCCATGTGCACTAGAGGCTATTTGGGGTAATGGAGGTTTTGGTAATGGGAAATGTAGGCAAGGCAATCGGAGAAGGCAATGGCACCCCACTCCAGTACTTCTGCCTGGAAAATCCCTTGGGTGGAGGAGCCGGAAGGCTGCAGGCCATGGGGTCGCTGAGGGTCGGACACGACTGAGCGACTTCACTTTCACTTTTCACTTTCATGCATTGGAGAAGGAAATGGCAACCCACTCCAGTGTTCTTGCCTGGAGAATCCCAGGGACGGGGGAGCCTGGTGGGCTGCCATCTATGGGGTCACACAGAGTCGGACACGACTGAAGTGACTTAGTCGTAGTAGTAGGAGGAAAGGCAATAATACCATTGGTTAATGTTAGGTATATCTGTTTCTATTTCATGTTCCTTTATTCCCTGGCTGATTTTAGTAGTTTGCCAAAATGTGGGCCAGAAGAGGAACACAAATTGAGGAGGGGTAAAAACTCAATTGTCAAACATCAAGAGTGGAATCTGGTTATTACACAGAGCCAACACCCCTACATCACCCCTCTCCCCAGATGGGACCTTTGAAACACACAGAAACACCAAGTCCTTTTCCTTCTCATCAGTGGGATGAAGTGTTCAGGAAGAAATCTTCAGTCTGCAGTTCTCAGTCTTCACCCAGTCCTCACCCCCAGTGTCTGAGTAAGTATGGACTGGCTGGTCTGGGCCCTAAACTGAAAGGATGCCACCTCCCTCCCTCCCTCCTCCCACACTGGACCCTTCCCATTCTCCCCTCTCCATCATCAAAAAAACATGCACACACATCTTTTTTACTGCTTGTTGATACTTTAATCATCAACACCTGGGTACTTCGATCTGTCCAGAGGGGACCATCATTGTATGTTTGATCCCTATACAAACGACTATTCTGCCTTTGCTTTTCCTGGAGTTACAGCAGATGGCTCAGCATCTTGGGCTCCAGGTGGGCACAGGGGCTTACTTGGAGAATCGTTAGAAGTGTTGGAAGAATCCTCCAGGTTTTCTTCATCCGCCATTGGCCCATTTTCATTCTTCCTTTGATTTTGCGGGTGCCTGTAGAAGACTAGTATGATCGACTTCTTCCCTTTCTTACTCCTGTCCGGATTCTGCTGAACGGTTGATTTTACCTTCCACGTGAACTTTTGTATCTGGTAAGAAAACAAAGTCATCCAGAAAGACATTAGTGGAGGAGGATGGGAAGAACTTTGAGAGATCGGGTGTGCATTGGGGAGGGGTTTGTGCCAGGCAAGCTGCGGCAGGGCGAGTCTTGGGTGGGGGATGAAGAGGAAGAACATGAGTAGGGTAATCTGACCTTCTGACTGTCCAAGCCATTGGACTGATCAGTATTCTTTCTCTTCCTTTCGTTCGAACTTGAAGCTTGTTCAGGCAAATTGGAAGTGTCGATCTCAATTTCCGATTCCTCCTCCTTCACTTCCTTCATTAGGTCTGCCATGTTGTAGCAACAGTGGTCTACACCAAGGCGCCTGGCGTCTCTATATATACCTTCCCAGGACAATGACGAGCCACAACTGTCCGTTTGATTGGTCAGCAAGAAATTTCTCCAGCCAATGGTAGCCGTGACATTGGTGACATCACAAAGCGCCACTTACGAACATCCATGGGGGAGGGGAGGGTGCAAAGGAGTCCAGGTGCTTTGGTTTGAGAATGGGAGTGCTTTCTCAACAACCATTAAAGAGCCTTCCCAATTTGACTTTCCACATTTCCTCATCTTGTCCAGTTCAGTTCTTGTGGTGTAGAAGTTAGGGAGCCAGTGTTCCCTCCAAACCATTGCTCATGGCCACCCACATTCAGTGATTAATTGTGTCATCTTCCAGATCTCATCACCTAGTATTTGTTTTTTTTTTTTTTTTTTCAGAAAAACATTTTTTGTTTAGATGTTTTAGACTTCCAGAATAATTGTGAAGAGTATAATCGTACACTCCATAGCAAATTCTCCTTAGTAACCTTGTGCATTACTATGGAACATTTGTTCAACTTAGTGAAGCAACAAGGAAACGGTATTATGAACTATAGTCTGGACTTTATCAGATTTCCTTCGTTTTTACCTAAGGAAGTAAAGTTGGTGATACCATCGAACCATCTCCTCCTCTTTCGTCCCCGTATGCTCCTACATTCAATCTTCCCCAGCACCAGAGTTTTTTCAAATGAGTGAGTTCTTCACATCACTCATATCTCCAATACTTTGATGGCAAAAGTATTGGAGTTTCAGCTTCAGTATCACGTCTTTAATGAATAGTCTGGACTTATTTCCTTTAGGAATGACTGGTTGGGTGCCCTTGTAGTCCAAGGGACTCTCCAGAATCTCTCAAACACCACAGTTCAAAAGCATCCATTCTTGAGCGCTCAAGTTTCTTTATAGTCCAACTTTCACATCCATACAATGGCAACCCACTCCAGTATTCTTGCCTGGAGAATCCCAGGGATGGGGGAGCCTGGTGGGCTGCCGTCTATGGGGTCGCACAGAGTTGGCCACGACTGAAGTGACTTAGCAGCAGCAGCACATCCATACTCGACTACTGGAAAAACCATAGCTTTGACTAGATGAACGTTTGTAGGCAAAGTAACGTCTCTGCTTTGTAGAATGCTGTCTAGGTTGGTCATAACTTTCCTTCCAAGGAATAAGCGTCTTTTAATTTCATGGCTGCAGTCACCATATGCAGTGATTTTTGATCCCCAAGAATGAAGTCTCTCACTGTTTCTATTTTTTTCCCCATCTATTTTCCATGAAGTGCTGGGACCAGATGCCATGATCTTCATCTTCTGAATGTTGAGTTTTAAGCCAAATTTTCACTCTTCTCTTTTAGTTTCATCACAAGGCTCTTTAGTTCTTCTTTGCTTTTTGCCATGAGAGTGGTGTCATCTGCATATCTGAGGTTATTGATATTTCTCCCAGAAACCTTGATTCCTTCTTGTGCTTCATCCAGCCTGGCATTTTGCGTGATGTGCTCTGCATAGATGTTAAATAAGCAGGGTGTACAATATACAGCCTTGACGTACTCCTTTCCTGATTTGGAACCAGTCTGTTGTTCCATGTCCAGATCTAACTGTTTCTTCTTTAGCTGCATACAGATTTCTCAAGAGGCAGATAGGGTGGTCCTGTATTCCCCCACCTTTAAGAATTTTCCACAGTTTATTGTGATCCACACAGTCAAAGGCTTTGGCATAGTCAAAAAGGAGAAATAGATGTTTTTGTGGAACTCTCTTGCTTTTTCTATGATCGAGCAGTTGTTGGTGATTTGATCTCTGGTTCCTCTTCCTTTTCTAAATCAAGCTTGAACATCTTGAAGTTTACTGTTCACGTACTGTTGAAGGCTGGCTTGGAGAATTTTGAGCATTCCTTATTTAGTATGTGAGATGAGTGCAATTGTGTAGTAGTTTGAACATTCTTTGGCATTGCTTTTCTTTGGGATTGGAATAAAACTGAGCTTTTTCAGTCCTGTGGCCACTGATGAGTTTTCCAAATTTGCTGCCATATTTAGTGCAGAGCTTTAAAAGCATCAGCTTTTGGGATTTGAAATAGCTCAACTGGATTTCCATCACCTCAACTAGCTCTGTTCATAGTGATGCTTTGTAGGGCCTCTTGACTTCACATTCTCTTGTTTCTGAGGACTTTGACAATTTGGAGTTTTGCATGTTGCTTTTTACATTAGATGCTGAGATGTTGTTGACCTTATCGTGAAAAGTTTTTATAAGTTTCTTCTTCCAGTGAACCTCAAATGATGTTAGTACTATCAGTGTTGTGGACTTACCCATGGCAATGGTTGAATTAATCTCTTGGTTTAACCACAGAGGTGACACACAGGTTCATCTCTAGAGCCCAGAGGATCAAGATCATTTGTAGTTATGAGGCAAAGGTGGCAGCAGCAGGAGTGTTTTGTAAAGTACTAGTGAATCCAGCTGCCATTGTAGGAGATGCAGGAGACGCAGGTTGGATCCCCTGGAGGAGGCAATGGCAACCCTCTCCCGTATTCTTGCCTGTGAAATCCCATGAACAGAGGAAGGCTCCAGTTCATGACTGGCTACAGTTCATGGGGTCACAAAGATTCAGACATGACTGACCATAACACACACACACAGTGAGTCATTTACTTTAGGAAGTATGACTTCAGCATCTCACATAGTAACTGCTTTTCTTCCCTATGGGAGAGCATCCTGTCTTAACAGCCTATCAGTTTTTCACCTGAGTTCTATAGAGAAAGGGGGCCAACACACTGGTTGAGACACAACCAGTGTCCAAATGATAAGGCTCGTTTCTTTGAGGTTAGTATCAGTCATGGGTTAGTTTGGAATTGATACACATGATTCAACCTGAGACTCACACATAAGTCCAGGTTGAGATAGAGAATTCAGAACTGCTTTAAGGAGGGTCCCAATGTAATAATCCTTTCACTATATGCCAACTGGCTAAACTGATTTATGTTGGTCAAAGCTTTAGCAGGCGCTCACAAATGTAGTGCAAAGAAGCAAGGTGAAAGCACAAGCTAGCCAGACGGCAGGAGCTCAAAGTGCATGTTCTCCAGCTACAGCAGAGCCAGTGCGAAAGCCAAAGAAGAGAGAAGAGACCCCAGGAGTTAAGGGACAGCATCTCAGTATCCTGCTCTTGGGGCCAATTGCTGCCATCACTCCAAAGAGACAGGATGGAGCCTTCAACGGCAATTCGGTTTGGATGCTGAGACTGATGACACATATTCCCAGAGAGTGTGAAAAAATTCATCACTCACATAATGAGTTTTTCTGGGGAGAGCAGAGCAAACTCTCAAGAAGGTTGAAGAATAGCTGAATAGAGCAGGGGAGGGAGACTGGCTTGGCTTTTATGGTGGTAAAAGGGGATGAAGCTGGAGAGTTCCACATATAGGTCAGGGCTTGGGTGATCTGAACTTCCTTTTGGCCCAGAGAAGACAGTACCTGGGCTTTCTTCTCACATATTGGTAAGTAAGGGAAGAGCTGTGGTAGGGCTCTTTTAGGCAATAATGTTATGTACATGCATGGTGTTTAGCACAGTTTTGAATTCAAACAGCCATTATAACCAATCTTCTCATATTGTTTTCAGATAAACTGCTTTTTGCTAGATTAGTTGTTGTTATTCAGTCACTCAGTTATGTCACCTCTTTGTGACCCCATGGACTGATGCGCGCCAGCCTTGCCTGTCCTTCACCCTCTCCTGAGGTTTGCTCAAACTCATGTCCATTGAGTCGTTAATGCCATCCAACTATCCCATCCTCTTTCATCCCCTTCTCCTGCCTTCAGTCTTTTTTACCATCAGGGTCTTTTCCAGCGAGTCGGCTCTTTGCCTCAAGTGGCCAAAGTATTGGAGCTTCAGCTTCAGCATCAGTCCTTCTAATGTATATTCAGGGTTGATTTCTTTAAGGATTGACTGGTTTGATCTCCTGGATGTCCAAGGGACTCTTAAGAGCCTTCTCCAGAACCACAGTTCAAAGGCATCAATTCTGTGGCACTCAGCCTTTTTTATTGTCCAGCGATTACATCCATTCAAGACTACAGGATAAAGCATTGTTTTGACTATACAGACCTCTGTAGGCCAAGTATTATCTCTGCTTTTTAATATGCTCTTGAGGTTTGACATTGCTTTTCTTTCAAGGAGAAAGTGTTTTTAGTTTCATGGCTGTAGTCAACATCCATGGTGATGTTGGAGGCCAAGAAAATGAAGCCCATCACTGTTTCCATTTTTCCCCATCTATTTGCCGTGAAGTGTTGGGACCAGATGATATTATCTCTGTTTTAGAGTGTTGAGCTTTAAGCCAACTTTTTCCATTCTCCTCTTACCTTCATCAACAGGCTCTTTAATTCCTCTTCACTTTCTGCCTTAGCCTGGTGCCATCTGCAAAGTTCAGTTACTCAGTCA
Organism: Tragelaphus eurycerus; assembly: GCA_935064755.1. NCBI lineage: Eukaryota > Metazoa > Chordata > Mammalia > Artiodactyla > Bovidae > Tragelaphus > Tragelaphus eurycerus. Next base: position 987,039 of record CAKXYN010000238.1, read on the forward strand.
TTTCCGAGTCTTTGAGACATCATGGACTGCAGCATGCCTGGCTTCCCTGTTCATCACCAACTCCCAGGGCTTTCTCAAACTCATGTCCATCGAGTCAGTGATGCCATCCCACCATCTAATCCTCTGTCATCCCCTTCTCTTCCTGCCTTCCATCTTTCCCAGCATTAGGGTGTTTTCCAAGGAGTCAGTTGTTTGCATCAGGTGGCCACGGTTTTGGAGCTTCAGCTTCAGCATCAATCCTTCCAATGAATATTCAGGACTGATTTCCTTTACAATTGTCTGGTTTGATATCCTTGTAGTCCAACAGACTCTCAAGAGTCTATTCTCTAGCACCACGGTACAAAAGCATCTGTTCTTCGGTGCTCAACTTTCTTTATGGTTCAACTCTCATATCCATCCATGACTTATGGAAAAACCATAGCTTTGAATACATGGACCTTGTTGGCAAGGTCACGTCTCAGCTTTTTACTATGCTCTCTAGGTTGTTCATAGATTTTTTTCCAAGGCAGAAATATTTTTTTTTTTAATTTCATGGATGCAGTTAGCGTCTGCAATGATTATGGAGCCCAAGAAAATAAAGTCTGTGACTGTTTCCATTGTTTCCCCATCTACTTGGCATGAAGTGATGGGATCGAATGCCATGATCTTTGTTTTTTAAATCTTGAATTTTGAGCCAGTTTTACCACTCCTCTCTTTCATTTTCATCAGAAGATCCTTTAGTTCCTCTACGCTTTCTGCCATAAGGGTGGTGTCTACGGGGCAAATCTCAGGTTATTGATATTTCTCCCAGCAGTCTTGATTCCTGCTTGTGCTTCATCCATCCTGGCGTTTCACATAATGTACTCTGCTTATAAGTTAAATAAGCAGGGTGACAATATACAATCTTGACATACTCCTTTCCCAATTTGGATCCAATCCTTTGTTAGAAATCTGATTTTAACTGTTGCTTCTTGACATGCATACAGATGTCTTAGGAGGCAGGTAAGGTGATAGGGTATTCCCATCTGGTTAAAAGTTTTCCACAGTTTGTTATGATCCACACAGTCAAAGGCTTTGTTTTAGCCAGTAAAGGAGATGTCGATATTTTGTGGAATTCTCTTCTTTTCTGCATGATCCAGCAGATGTTGGCAATTTGATGTTTGATTCCTGTGCCCTTTCTAAATACAGCTTAAACATGTGGACGTTGTCAGTTCATGTACTGCTGAAGCCTAGCTTGGAGAGTTTTCAGCATTACTTTGCCAGCCAGTGAGATGAGTGCAGTTGTGCGATAGTTTGAGCATTCTTTGGCATTGCCTTTCTTTGGGATCGGAATGAAAACTGATGTTTTCCAGCCCTGGGGCCACCGGTGAGTTTTCCAAATTTGCTGGCATATTGAGTGCTGAACTCTCACAGCATTATCTTTGAGATTTGGAGTAGCTCCCCTAGAATTCCATCCCCTCCAGTAGCTTTGTTTGTAGTGATGCTTCTGAGGCCCACTGGACTTTGTGTTCTAGGATGTCTGGCTCTAGGTCAGGGATCACACCTTCATGGTTATCTTGGTCATTAAGATCTTTTTGTATAGTTCTTTCTGTGTGTTTTGCCACCTCTTCTTATTATCTTCCACTTCTGGTAGGTCTATACCGTTTCTGTCCTTTATTGAGCCCATCTTTGCATGACATATTCCCTTTGTATCTCAAATTTTCTTGAAGAGATCTTTAGTCTTTCCATTCTATTGTTTTCCTCTATTTCTTTGCATTGATCACTTAGGAAGGCTTTCTTCTCTCTCCTTGCTGTTCTTTGGAACTCTGCATTCATTTTTTTGTGTGTGTGTGTGTGAGTCTAGGGACTTTTATTTATTTTTTTTATTTATTTATTTTTTTTTGCTTAACTTTACAATATTTTATTGCTTTTACTATACATCGAGATGGATCCGCCACCAGTATACACGTGTTCCCCATCCTGAACCCTCCTCCCTCCCCCCTTCCCACACCCTCCCTCCAGGTCATCCCAGTGCTCTAGTCCCAGGCATCTGTTATAGGGCATCATACCTGGACTGACTCATTTCAGATATGATATTATACATATTTCAATGCTATTCTCCCCAATCATCCCACTCTCTCCCGGTCCCAGAGTCCAAAAGTCTGTTCTATACATCAGTGTCTCTTTTGCTGTCTTGTAAATATGGTTATTTTTACCATCTTTCTAAATTCCATATATATGTGTCAGTATACTGTATAGCCAGGACGTGGAAGCAACCTAGATGTCCATCCACAGATGAATGGATAAGCAAGCTGTGGTACATATACACAATGGAGTATTACTCAGCCATTAAAAAGAATACATTTGAATCAGCTCTAAGGAGGTGGATGGAACTGGAGCCTATTATACAGAGTGAAGTAAGCCAGAAACAGGAACTCTGCATTCAGATGGGTATGTCTTTCCTTTTCCCCTTTGCCTTTAGCTGCTCTTCTCCTCTCAGCTATTTGGAAGCCCTCCTCAGACAGCCCTTTTGCCTTTTGGCATTTCTCTTTCTTGGCGATGGTCTTGATCACCACCTCCTGTACAATGTTACAAACCTCCGTCCATAGTTCTTCAGGCACTCTGTCTATCAGATCTAGTCCTTTGCATCGATTTTTCACTTCCACCGTATCATTGTAGGAGATTTGATTTAGGTCATACCTGATTGGCCTAGTCATTTTCCCTGCTTTCTTCAACTGACATCTGAATTTTGGAAGAAGGAGTTCATGGTCTAAGCCATAGTCAGACGGGAATATGAATGTTTACCATCATATGGAAAACCAGTTACCCCAGTACAGATTACTAAGCAGATCACTGTTTCACCACTGACTTGAAATTGATCTTTCAAGTAAAATAAGTATACCAAAGTTTCTATTTGTATTCTCAGATATACTATTGAGATGTATTTTCTCTGATAGCCGATAATCTCCTACTGTTGTAACTGGATACAAGAAAATCCCATGTAAATTTCTCAGCCTATCCTAGTATAATGCATTTATAACTTTAAATGAACATAATGTTTAGTTTATCAATTTTTTATTGGCTGTTCTAAAATACTCAAAGAATTTTATTTTATTTTTTATTCATTTAGCAAATTTTTATTTTTTGAATATAAATTTATTTATTTTAATTGGAGGCTAATTAGTTTACAATAGTGTATTGGTTTGGCCATACATCAACATGAATCCACCACCGGTGTACACGTGTTCCACATCCCAAACCTCGCTCCCACCTCCTTCCCTATCACATAGCTCTGGGTCATCCCAGTGCACCAGCCCTGAGCAATCTGTATCATGCATCAAACCTGGACTGGCAATTCGTTTCATATATGATATTATACATGTTTCAATGCCATTCTCCCAAATCATCCCACCCTCACCCTCTCCCACAGAGTCCTAAAGACTGTTCTATACATCTGTGTCTCTTTTGCTGCCTCTCATACAGGGTTATCATTACCATCTTTCTAAATTCCATATATATGTGTTAGTATACTGTATTGGTGTTTTTCTTTCTGGCTTACTTCACTCTGTATAATAGGCCCCAGTTTCATCCACCTCATTAGAACTGATTCAAATGTATTCCTTTTAATGGTTGAATAATACTTCACTGTGTATATGTACTATAGCTTTCTTATACATTCATCTGGTGATGGACATCTAGGTTGCTTCCATGTCCTGGCTATTATAAACAGTGCTGCGATGAACACTGGGGTACACGTGTCTCTTTCAGTTCTGGTTTCCTCAGTGTGTATGCCCAGCAGTGGGATTGCTGGGTTGTATGGCAGTTCTATTTCCAGTTTTTTAAGGAATCTCCACACTGTTCTCCATAGTGGCTGTACTAGTTTGCATTTCCACCAGCAGTGTAAGAGGGTTCCCTTTTCTCCACACGCTCTCGAGCATTTATTGCTTGTAGACTTTTGGATGGCAGCCATTCTGACCGGCGTGAGAAGGTACCTCATTGTGGTTTTGATTTGCATTTCTCTGATAATGAGTGATGTTGAGCATCTTTTCATGTGTTTGTTAGTCATCTGTATGTCTTCTTTGGAGAAATGTCCGTTTAGTTCTTTGGGCCATTTTTTTGATTGGGTCGTTTATTTTTCTGGAATTGAGGTGCAGGAGTTGCTTGTATATTTTTGAGATTAATTCTTTGACACTTGCTTCATTTGCTATTATTTTCTCCCATTCTGAAGGCTGTCTTTTCACCTTGCTTATAGTTTCCGTCGTTGTGCAGAAGCTTTTAATTTTAATTAGGTCCCATTTGTTTATTTTTGCTTTTATTTCCAGTATTCTGGGAGGTGGGTCATGGAGGATCCTGCTGTGATGTATGTTGGAGAGTGTTTTGCCTATGTTGTCTTCTAGGAGTTTTATAGTTTCTGGGCTTACATTTAGATCTTTAATCCATTTTGAGTTTAGTTTTGTGTATGCTGTTACAAAGTGTTCTAGTTTCCTTCTTTTACACGTGGTTGACCATTTTTCCCACTACCACTTGTTAAAGAGATTGTCTTTTCTCCATTGTATATTCTTGCCTCCTTTGTCGAACATAAGGCATCCGTACATGCCTGGATTTATCTCTGGGCTTTCTATTTTGTTCCATTGATCTATATTTCTGTCTTTCTGCCAGTACCATACTGTGTTGATGAATGTGTCTTTGTAGTAGAGCCTAAAGTCTGGCAGGTTGATTCAACCAGTTCCATTCTTCAATTTCCACATTGCTTTGGCTATTCGAGGCTTTTTGTATTTCCATACAAATTGTGAAATTATTTGTTCTAGCTCTGTGAAAAATACCGTTGGTGCTTGATAGGGATTGCATTCAATCTATAGATTGCTTTTGGTAGTATACTCATTTTCACTATAGTGTTTCTTCTGATCCATGAACATGGTATATTTCTCCATCTATTAGTGTCCTCTTTGATTTCTTTCACCAGTGTTTTATAGTTTTCTATATATAGGTCTTTAGTTTTTTTAGGTAGATATATTCCTACGTATTTTATTCTTTTCGTTCCCATGGTGAATGTTATTGGTTTCCTTAATTTCTCTTTCTATGTATAGGTATGCAAGGGATTTCTGTGTGTTGATTTTATATCCTGCAACTTTACTCTATTCATTGATTAGCTCTAGTAATTTTCTGGTGGAGTCTTTAGGGTTTTCTATGTAGAGGATCATGTCATCTGCAAACAGAGTTTTACTGCTTCTTTTCCAATTTGGATTCCTTTTATTTATTTATTTATTTTCTGCTCTGATTGCTATGGCCAAAACTTCCAAAACTAGGTTGAATAGTAGTGGTGAAAATGGGCACCCTTATCTTGTTCCTGACTTTAGGGGAAATGCTTTGAATGTTTCACCATTGAGGATAATGTTTGCTGTGGGTTTGTCATATGTAGCTTTTATTATGTTGAGGTATGTTCCTTGTATTCCTGCTTTCTGGAGGGTTTTTATCATAAATGGATGTTGAATTTTGTCAAAGGCTTTCTCTGCATCTATTGAGATAATCATATGGCTTTTATCTTTCAGTTTGTTACTGTGATGTGTTACATTGATTGATTTGCGGTACTAAGGAATCCTAACTTCCCTGGGACAAAGCCCTTTTGGTCATGATGTATGACCTTTTTAATGTTTTGTTGGATTCTGATTGCTAGAAGTTTGTTAAAGATTTTCGCATCTATGTTCATCAGTGATATTGGCCTGTAGTTTTTTTTTTTTTTTTTTGAGGGGGGGCATCTTTGTCAGGTTTTGGTATTAGGGTGATGGTGGCCTCATAGAATGTGTTTGGACGTTTACCTTCCACTGCAAATTTCTGGAAGAGTTTGAGTAGAGTAGCTGTTAGCTCTTCACTAAATTTTTGGTAGAATTCAGCTGTGAAGCCGTCTGGACCTGGGCTGTTGTTTGCTGGAAGATTTCTGATTACAGTTTCAATTTTCGTGCTTGTGATGGGTCTGTTAAAAGGTTCTATTTCTTTCTGGTTCAGTTTTGGAAAGTTGTACTTTTCTAAGAATTTGTCCATTTCTTCCACGTTGTCCATTTTATTGGCATATAATTGCTGATAGTAGTCTCTTACGATCCTTTGTATTTCTGTGTTGTCTGTTGTGATCTCTGTTTCCATTTGTAATTTCATTGATTTGATTCTTCACCCTTTGTTTCTTGATGAGTCTGGCTAATGGTTTGTCCATTTTATTTATCCTCTCAAAGAACCAGCTTTTGGCTTTGTTGATTTTTGCTCTGGTCTTTTTTGTTTCTTTTGCATTTATTTCTGCCTTAATTTTTAAGAATTCTTTCCTTGTACTAACCCTGGGGTTCTTCATTTCTTCCTTTTCTAGTGGCTTTAGATGTAGAGTTAGGTTATTTATTTTTCCTTTTTTGTTTTGTTTCTTGAGGTATACCTGTTTTGCTATGAACGTTCCCCTTAGCACTGCTTTTACAGTGTCCCCCAGGTTTTGGGCTGTTGTGTTTTCATTTTTATTCGTTTCTATGTATATTTCTATTTCTATTTTAATTTCTTCTGTGGTTCAGCAGCGTGTTGTTCAGCCTCCATATGTTGGAATTTTTAATAGTTTTTCTCCTGTAATTGAGATCTAATCTTACTGCATTATGGTCATAAAAGATTCATGGAATGATTTCAGTTTTTGTGAATTTACCAAGGCTGGATTTATGGCCCTGGATGTGATCTATCCCGGAGAAGGTTCCATGTGCACTTGAGAAAAAGGTGAAATTCATTGTTTTGGGGGTAAAACATCCTATAGATATCAATTAGGTCTAAATGGTCTGTTGTATTAGTTAAAATTTGTGTTTCCTTGTTAATTTTCTGTTTAGTTGATCTATCCTTAGGTGTGAGTGGGGTATTAAAGTCTCTCACTATTATTGTTATTGTTAATTTCCCCTTTCAAACTTGTTAGCATTTGTCTTACATATTGCGGTGCTCCTATGTTGGGTGCATATATATTCATCATTGTTATGTCTTCTTGGATTTATCCTTTGATCATTATGTAGCATCCTTCTTTGTCTCTTTACACAGCCTTTGTTTTAAAGTCTAATTTATCTGATATGAGTATTGCTACTCCTGCTTTCTTTTGGTCTCTATTTGCGTGGAATATTTATTTTCAGCCCTTCACTTTCAATCTGTATGTGTCCCTTGTTTGGTGGTGGGTCTCTTGTAGCAATATATAAAGGGGTCTTGTTTTTTTGTCCATTCAGCCAGTCTTTGTCTTTTGGTTGGGGCATTCAGCCCATTTACATTTAAGGTAATTATTGATTAGTGCTGCTGAATTCTCTCAGGTTTCGCTTGTCTGTAAAGCTTTAGATTTCTCTTTCATGTTGAATGAGATCCTTGCTGGGTACAGTAATCTGGGTGGTAGGTTTTTCTCTTTCATCACTTAAATATGTCCTGCCATTCCCTCCTGGTCTGAAGAGTTTCTAGTGAATGATCAGATGTTATCCTTATGGGAATCCCCTTATGTGTTATTCATTGTTTTTCCCTTGCTGCTTTTAATATTTATTCTTTGTGTTTGATCTTTGTTAATTTGATTAATCTGTGTCTTGGGGTGTTTTGCCTTGGGTTTATCCTGTTTGGGACTCTCTGGGCTTCTTGGACTTGGGTGATTATTTCCTTCTACATTTTAGGGAAGTTTTCAAGGATTATCTCCTCAAGTACTTTCTCATGGTCTTTCTTTTTGTCTTCTTCTTCTGGGACTCCTATCTTTTGAATGTTGGGGCATTTACCATTGTCCCAAAGGTCGCTGAGATTGTCCTCATTTCTTTTCATTCGTTTTTCTTTTTTTCTTCTCTGATTCATTGATTTTACCATTCTATCTTCTACCTCACTAATCCTATCTTCTGCCTCTCTTAGTCTAACTATTTGTTCCCTCCAGAGTGTTTTTGATCTCATTTATGGCATTATTCATTATATATTGACTCTTTTTTATTTCTTATATGTCCTTGTTAAACCTTTCTTGCATCTTGTCAATCCTTGTCTCCAGGATGTTTATCTGTGATTCCATTTTGATTTCACGATTTTGGATCATTTTCACTATCATTATTCGGAATTCTTTATCAGGTAGATTCCCTATCTCTTCCACTTTTGTTTGGTTTGGTGGGCATTTATCCTGTTCCTTCACCTGCTGGGTATTCCTCTGTCTCTTCATCTTGTTTATATTGGTGTGTTTGGGGTGGCTTTTCTGTATTTTGGCAGTTTGTGGAGCTCTTTATTGTGGAGTTTCCTGGCTGTGGGTGGGGTTGTAGGGGTGGCTTGTCAAGGTTTCTTGGTTAGGGAAGCTTGTGTTGTTGTTCTGGTGGGTGGAGCTCTATTTCTTCTCTCTGGAGTGCAATGAAGTGCCCAGTAATGAGTTATGAGATGTCAGTGGGTTTGGAGTGACTTTGGGCAGCCTGTATATTGAAGCTCAGGGCTGTGTTCCTGTGTTGCTGGAGAGTTGGTGTGGTATGTCTTGCTCTGGAACTTGTTGGCCCTTAGGTGGTGCTTGGTTTCAGTGTAGGTATGGAAGCTTTTGATGAGCTCCTGTCAATTAATGTTCCTTGGAGTCAGGAGTTCTCTGGTGTTCTCAGGATTTGGACTTAAGCCTCGTGCTTCTGGTTTTCAGTCTTATTTTTACAGTAGCCTCAAAACATCTCCATGTATATAGCACCTTTGATAAAATATCTCTTTCAAAGACAATGGGCTGCTTTTCTGGGTACCTGATGTCTTCTGCTGACATTCAGAAGATGTTTTGTGGAACTGACTCAGTGTTCAAATGTTCTTTTGATGAATTTGTTGGGGAGAACGTAGTCTCCTCATCCTATTCCTCTGCCATCTTAGGACCACTCCCTCAAAGAATTTTAAAGCTATGAAAAGTAGTGGTCTAAATTAGCAAGCAAAAAATATTTTGAATGCTGTCTTTATCTATTTAGCATCTATTTAGAGCCATGTACAGAAAGATAGTTGTAAAAAGTGTGCATATCCCAGGGTGTTTTCAATTTTTAGTGCTCAGGGTAATTGTTTTGAAAGTTCATTCCTGTACTTTGAGTTTTTAACAATAAAAATGGTAAATGATTTTAAGCTTAACATTTTCTAAAGCAAACATTATAAAGCAGGGAACGTGATCTAGTATATGCAGAATGATTTGAGTGTTCACTCCTCCAGGAGTTCATCAATCATGCCTTAAACAGTGACCATAATATTGTTTCTCTTGTGTTCAGGTTTGGGATTCCAGAGATGAATGAAATATGCTTGTCCTTGTTGTATATTGGGGAAGACGAATAGATATATGAAAAATTCTAATGTAAAATGGCAATTGCTTTAATCCGAGTATCTGTAGGAGCACAAAAGCAATGGAGTCTGCTGGCTTTGGCAGCAGAGAGGCTTCAAAGCAGAAGCACCATTTGAGTTTAGCCTTAAAGAATGAGGACACTTTCATCACTCGGCTGCTCTAGGTGTGGAAGGGACCTTCCTTGCTTCAAGGGAAAAGTAAAAATCATTTCCGATTTCATTATGTGGAGAAGCCACTAAACAGCTTCTTACTTGCAGTCTTAAATGATGCTAAAGTGGAAAGATGGGCAAATATCAGAGACCAAAAGGAGAAAGTAGAAGCATCAAGGGAACAAGAGACTTTGGACAGTCCTGATCAGGAGGTAATAAAATGAGGACCTGCTTTGAAAAATCCAAGAAGATTTTTTTGAGGAAAGAAGAACTCAACGCTGCATTTGGAAGGAAGCAACTGTGAATACAGTCTAACTAAGCTCAGCATGTTATATGTGCTGGTAAGGAAGAAATATGGTTTGCTGTTCATTTAAGATCCATGTAAGAGGTTGGAGAAGAGGGTGTTGGTATTCCAGCAATGATTTGTTAGGTAGAAAGAGAAGGTTAGAAATCAGATACTACTATAATCATGAAATAAATTAATTATAAGCCATGGACAGACACTTGTTATCTAGAGATACCAGAATGCCTAAGCACTGAGAAAAGGTGCCCACAAATACTCTGTCTACAAGGATGAAAGAAGGGCTGATTACTCAATTACTCATTACTTAACAGCAGCTAACACAGGACATTCTAGGTTTGGAGGTGGAGGGTAGGGGAGAAAGAGGCAAGACGTATGTACTTAAGTATGTATGTATGTATTTATATTATCGATAGAAACAGAAGCCATTTAATCGTATGCTTTGTGGCTGTTGTTATTGCCAAGTTGCGTGAGTCGTGTCTGACTCTGTGTGACCCCATAAATGGCAGCCCACCAGGCTCCCCTGTCCCTGGGATTCTCCAGGCAAGAACAATGAAGTAGGTTCCCATTTCCTTCTCCAGTGCATGAAAGTGAAGTTGCTCAGTTATATCTGAGTCCTCACGACCCCATGGACTGTAGTCCACCAGGTTCCTCGATCCATGGGATTTCCCAGGCAAGAGTACTGAAGTGGGTTGACCTTGCCTTCTCCAATCATATGCTTGCTGCTGCTAAGTCGCTTCAGTCGTGTCCAACTCTGTGCGACCCCATAGGCGGCAGCCCACCAGGCTCCTCAGTCCCTGGGATTCTCCAGGCAAGAACACTGGAGTGGGTTGCCATTTTCTTCTCCACTGCATGAAAGGGAAAAGTGAAAGTGAAATCGCTCAGTCGTGCCCGCCTCTTAGCGACCCCATGGACTGCAGCCCACCAGGCTCCTCTGTCCATGGGATTTTCCAGGCAAGAGTACTGGAGTGGGTTGCCGCAATCATATGCCTAGTATTGTTCTAATATAATGTCAGGTGTTTTACATAAATTCTTCCATTCAATCCTAGAATGATACTAAGATACAGATACATGCGATCATCATTCCCATTTTACTGATGAGAAAACTAAGTGTTATCAAAGTTTAGGAACTTACTCAAGGTCCTATACCTTTTAGGTGGTGAGATTGGACTTGAAATCCTGTGGTTGCAACTGTTCAACTAAATACTGTTTTATTCCCTCTGCTGCGACCCTAGTCTCGGTTATCATTATATCATACTTTTGTATCGTTCAGAGGAAGAGACTCCTCTGATTCTACACAGTTCACAACATTCAGTGAACTTTGTAAAAAGGCAATCAGACTATATCACTTTCTTTATCAAACTATCAAAGAGCCCTCCACTGCACAGAAGATAAAGTCTAGATTCTTATCACACAATCCCTCCAAGACCCCATCTCTGCCTGTCCAGCCGCAGTCTTCTCAGTCTGCTCTGCTCCTCTCTGACTGATCTCCAGTTACGCTCGACCTGCACAGTTCCTCAGCGCACTGTTCTTGCCTCACGACATGACTTCTTGCTGTTCTACCTATAATGCTGTTCTTCAAACACTTCACACAACTGACTGTATCTCATTCTTCAAATCTTGATTCAGATATCAACACCTCAGAAAAGGTTTCCCCACAGCCTTTAGGTAAAGCTGTCCTCTGCCCCACACCAATACCGGGAACCACCCCTTTGCCCATGAAAATAGAAATTACTTGATGACAGGAAATACTGACTTTATGTCCTTCACTGTAAGTCCAGAACCAAGAACAATATCTGACACATACTAGGCCCTCAAGCCATATTTGTTTCCTGAAATAGTGGTTCTTTCTCATGTGTATAAATACATACATACATGTATATATGTATATATGCACACACACACACATATATGGTTTTGTGAAATATGGGAGCTTGACATCATCTCATAGAATTGGAATGTACACTGACCTCCCCAAATTTCATCTCAATGTCAAGACTAATGATTTCATACGTAGACCAAGAGTATATGAAAATGATTGTTACTCATATAATGAGTTATGTATCAAAAATAGTGTTAAGCCAAAGAAAAAGAGAAAGAATAGTAACTGTGAGGTGATGGATCATTATATGATTGTGGTTCATTCATTCGATAGATGTAGGTACGGAGATAGATACAATCAAAGCATCAATTTCTACACCTTAAACACAAGCGATTTTATATGTCCATTACAGGTCAATAAAAGTGAATAAACAATGGGATCAAACTCTATTACAATTTACCCATTATGTTTGTTTGATAACTAAAGCATTGCATGGTTAATTTAATTTCATCTTGTTTATGGAAGCCATTATGGAACCTGCAGTGTGAGACCAGTAAAGGAGATGAGTATTCCATTGAATATGTTGTTCAAGAGCTACTATTTTGTATTCTCAAAAGTAAAATGAGTGGGTCTCTATCAATGTGTAGAGTTCCAAAGAGGACAAGGAATGCCATGGTGAGACATTGTATTGTGGCTTTAATATGTGGAGAAATGTGTGACCTTGATTTACATTTTGGGTATAATCTCTCTGGAAGCAAGAGATTCCGTGAGTTCTTCATCCTAAATGATACAAGCTTGGATAGGAATTGTTTGACTTGGCAAGAATAGACAGTCAGCACATTGGCAGGGGCCCAAAGATCTATAAAGATGTGAAGATGAGGCCAATTATTGGTCACACATTGTCTGCGAAGGCAACTGCATCAGGTTTGAACATTTGAGCTGACCTTTGGGTCCTGTCCTTTATAAGAACATTCTGCTGAAGAGATGAAAAGTAGCAACTCTCAAGCAAGCTCCATGAAGTGTCATGGTGTTGATATCAATGGTTAAGTGAATGATCTCCCTTTGGTTTTCACTGTGTTGATGCTAACGGGCTCCCCAGGTGTCCAGGGGTTCTAAGAAATGAACTCTTGTAGCAGTGTGGCATCTGGCAAAGGGCTGAGCACAGGAGAAGGTACCCTCTCCTGAAGATAGGGTATGCAGAGGGCCCAGGTTCAGCTCCATCCTGTAGCAAGGAGGCTTCACTAGCTATCCTGAGCTTGCAGAGTGCTACTTCTGTAATCAAAGGCCAAATGGGCAGCTGGATATGGAGGGTCATGTGTTCAAGACCTGAGATAGTCTGTATTTCCAGGCCAGTCCAGCATGTACCCACACGTGCTACACTACGGTCATACAGCATTGGGCATAGGTGGGCAGTTCCTCGTATCAGAAGCCCATGAGACCAATGGCTATCATTGATGGTACAGGGACTCCAAGATACATGAGAGAAGGTTGCTAAAGCTTGCACAGTGAAGGAGTCTCCGGGGGCGCTAATAGGGGTGCTTGTACTTTGGCAATTTAGGCAGACTCTAGAATCTTTTGACACAAGGTGTCTCATTCAAGGCAGGCCTATTTGGAAGTTACTGACCAAAAATACTGTGCATATGAAGAAATGTTGCCTCCAGAATCTAAAAATTTCTAAAACATGTTGTGAAGTCGCTCAGTCGTGTCCGACTCTTTGCCTGCACCAGGCTCCTCTGTCCATGGGATTTTCTAGGCAAGAGTACTGGTTGCCATTTCCTTCTCCAGAGAATCTTCCTGACCCAGGGATCGAACCCAGGTCTCCCGCATTGTAGACAGACGCTTTACCATCTGAACCACCAGGGAAGACCTGGTGAAACATGTTGGGCTTGTCTTAACAGTATGAATACTTCATCAAAGACTGAAATTAGTTTCTCATCATTGGCAAGATTGGAGCAGTCCTCAACTTACCAAAAAATTTTCAGGAACTTAACTGATGTGGTGGGACCGTCTACTAGTGTGTCATAGGAATCTCTTCAAATGAGAATGTCATCAGTGTGAGGTCCTAATTGTGTACCTGGGAAAGCTAAAGGTGGTGAAAATATTGCCTTCGAAGACTACGTGAGATGGCAGGTGTGGACAGTGGGCCCACTGAGTAGCCAGGTGAAGGTGTATCGTGTCCCTCTGAAGGTGAAGGTTAAGTGTAGCTGAGAAGTTGTTGATATAGTCACTGAAAAGGGCAGGCTAGCCAAATGCTTTGTTATGACTACAAAGTATTTACTAGTTATCCTGTGGAAGCAATATTGTTAACAATATACATGGAACCCTAGTGAGTGGGGCAATGACACCAAGGGTAAAAGTTCACACTGAGGCCCTGAGTTCTCATTTTACAGCTTTAAGTTCAAGTAAAATTTGCCTGTTAAGTGCAGCAGGAGTGGGGATAATCAAACCTTCTCTGAATAGGTCTGCTATAATGGGTTTCAATCTGTGAAGACCCTGGTTTCACTGAGATTGAATCTTTTTAAAAACAACTGAGGTGAAAATTGTGATTGTAACTAAGGGGAAAGGTCTATCCGGTCTCATATTTTTAAAGCTTACTATAAAGGCCAAAGACTTAATTTTATTATTCATTGGGTCAGAGTATCCATGTGCACTAGAGGCTATTTGGGGTAATGGAGGTTTTGGTAATGGGAAATGTAGGCAAGGCAATCGGAGAAGGCAATGGCACCCCACTCCAGTACTTCTGCCTGGAAAATCCCTTGGGTGGAGGAGCCGGAAGGCTGCAGGCCATGGGGTCGCTGAGGGTCGGACACGACTGAGCGACTTCACTTTCACTTTTCACTTTCATGCATTGGAGAAGGAAATGGCAACCCACTCCAGTGTTCTTGCCTGGAGAATCCCAGGGACGGGGGAGCCTGGTGGGCTGCCATCTATGGGGTCACACAGAGTCGGACACGACTGAAGTGACTTAGTCGTAGTAGTAGGAGGAAAGGCAATAATACCATTGGTTAATGTTAGGTATATCTGTTTCTATTTCATGTTCCTTTATTCCCTGGCTGATTTTAGTAGTTTGCCAAAATGTGGGCCAGAAGAGGAACACAAATTGAGGAGGGGTAAAAACTCAATTGTCAAACATCAAGAGTGGAATCTGGTTATTACACAGAGCCAACACCCCTACATCACCCCTCTCCCCAGATGGGACCTTTGAAACACACAGAAACACCAAGTCCTTTTCCTTCTCATCAGTGGGATGAAGTGTTCAGGAAGAAATCTTCAGTCTGCAGTTCTCAGTCTTCACCCAGTCCTCACCCCCAGTGTCTGAGTAAGTATGGACTGGCTGGTCTGGGCCCTAAACTGAAAGGATGCCACCCCCTCCCTCCCTCCTCCCACACTGGACCCTTCCCATTCTCCCCTCTCCATCATCAAAAAAACATGCACACACATCTTTTTTACTGCTTGTTGATACTTTAATCATCAACACCTGGGTACTTCGATCTGTCCAGAGGGGACCATCGTTGTATGTTTGATCCCTATACAAACGACTATTCTGCCTTTGCTTTTCCTGGAGTTACAGCAGATGGCTCAGCATCTTGGGCTCCAGGTGGGCACAGGGGCTTACTTGGAGAATCGTCAGAAGTGTTGGAAGAATCCTCCAGGTTTTCTTCATCCGCCATTGGCCCATTTTCATTCTTCTTTTGATTCTGCGGGTGCCTGTAGAAGACTAGTATGATCGACTTCTTCCCTTTCTTACTCCTGTCCGGATTCTGCTGAACGGTTGATTTTACCTTCCACGTGAGCTTTTGTATCTGGTAAGAAAACAAAGTCATCCAGAAAGACATTAGTGGAGGAGGATGGGAAGAACTTTGAGAGAACGGGTGTGCATTGGGGAGGGGTTTGTGCCAGGCAAGCTGCGGCAGGGCGAGTCTTGGGTGGGGGATGAAGAGGAAGAACATGAGTAGGGTAATCTGACCTTCTGACTGTCCAAGCCATTGGACTGATCAGTATTCTTTCTCTTCCTTTCGTTCGAACTTGAAGCTTGTTCAGGCAAATTGGAAGTGTCGATCTCAATTTCGGATTCCTCCTCCTTCACTTCCTTCATTAGGTCTGCCATGTTGTAGCAACAGTGGTCTACACCAAGGCGCCTGGCGTCTCTATATATACCTTCCCAGGACAATGACGAGCCACAACTGTCCGTTTGATTGGTCAGCAAGAAATTTCTCCAGCCAATGGTAGCCCTGACATTGGTGACATCACAAAGCGCCACTTACGAACATCCATGGGGGAGGGGAGGGTGCAAAGGAGTCCAGGTGCTTTGGTTTGAGAATGGGAGTGCTTTCTCAACAACCATTAAAGAGCCTTCCCAATTTGACTTTCCACATTTCCTCATCTTGTCCAGTTCAGTTCTTGTGGTGTAGAAGTTAGGGAGCCAGTGTTCCCTCCAAACCATTGCTCATGGCCACCCACATTCAGTGATTAATTGTGTCATCTTCCAGATCTCATCACCTAGTATTTTGTGTTTTTTTTTTTTTTTTAGAAAAACATTTTTTGTTTAGATGTTTTAGACTTCCAGAATAATTGTGAAGAGTATAATCGTACACTCCATAGCAAATTCTCCTTAGTAACCTTGTGCATTACTATGGAACATTTGTTCAACTTAGTGAAGCAACAAGGAAACGGTATTATGAACTATAGTCTGGACTTTATCAGATTTCCTTCGTTTTTACCTAAGGAAGTAAAGTTGGTGATACCATCGAACCATCTCCTCCTCTTTCGTCCCCCGTATGCTCCTGCATTCAATCTTCCCCAGCACCAGAGTCTTTTCAAATGAGTGAGTTCTTCACATCACTCGTATCTCCAATACTTTGGTGGCAAAAGTATTGGAGTTTCAGCTTCAGTATCAGTTCTTTAATGAATATTCTGGACTTATTTCCTTTACGAATGACTGGTTGGGTGCCCTTGTAGTCCAAGGGACTCTCCAGAATCTCTCAAACACCACAGTTCAAAAGCATCCATTCTTCAGCGCTCAGCTTTCTTTATAGTCCAACTCTCACATCCATACAATGGCAACCCACTCCAGTATTCTTGCCTGGAGAATCCCAGGGATGGGGGAGCCTGGTGGGCTGCCGTCTATGGGGTGGCACAGAGTTGGCCACGACTGAAGTGACTTAGCAGCAGCAGCACATCCATACTCGACTACTGGAAAAACCATAGCTTTGACTAGATGAACGTTTGTAGGCAAAGTAACGTCTCTGCTTTGTAGAATGCTGTCTAGGTTGGTCATAACTTTCCTTCCAAGGAATAAGCGTCTTTTAATTTCATGGCTGCAGTCACCATATGCAGTGATTTTTGATCCCCAAGAATGAAGTCTCTCACTGTTTCTATTTTTTTCCCCATCTATTTTCCATGAAGTGCTGGGACCGGATGCCATGATCTTCATCTTCTGAATGTTGAGTTTTAAGCCAAATTTTCACTCTCCTCTTTTAGTTTCATCACGAGGCTCTTTAGTTCTTCTTTGCTTTTTGCCATGAGAGTGGTGTCATCTGCATATCTGAGGTTATTGATATTTCTCCCAGAAACCTGGATTCCTGCTTGTGCTTCATCCAGCCTGGCATTTTGCATGATGTGCTCTGCATAGATGTTAAATAAGCAGGGTGTACAATATACAGCCTTGACGTACTCCTTTCCTGATTTGGAACCAGTCTGTTGTTCCATGTCCAGATCTAACTGTTTCTTCTTGAGCTGCATACAGATTTCTCAAGAGGCAGATAAGGTGGTCCTGTATTCCCCACCTTTAAGAATTTTCCACAGTTTATTGTGATCCACACAGTCAAAGGCTTTGGCATAGTCAAAAAAGCAGAAATAGATGTTTTTGTGGAACTCTCTTGCCTTTTCTATGATCGAGCGGTTGTTGGTGATTTGATCTCTGGTTCGTCTTCCTTTTCTAAATCAAGCTTGAACATCTTGAAGTTTAGTGTTCACTTACTGTTGAAGGCTGGCTTGGAGAATTTTGAGCATTGCTTATTTAGTATGTGAGATGAGTGCAATTGTGTAGTAGTTTGAACATTCTTTGGCATTGCTTTTCTTTGGGATTGGAATAAAACTGAGCTTTTTCAGTCCTGTGGCCACTGATGAGTTTTCCAAATTTGCTGCCATATTTAGTGCAGCGCTTTAAAAGCATCAGCTTTTAGGATTTGAAATAGCTCAACTGGAATTCCATCACCTCAACTGGCTCTGTTCATAGTGATGCTTTGTACGGCCACTTGACTTCGCATTCTCTTGTTTCTGAGGACTTTGACAATTTGGAGTTTTGCATGTTGCTTTTTACATTAGATCCTGAGATGTTGTTGACCTTATCGTGAAAAGTTTTTATAAGTTTCTTCTTCCAGTGAACCTCAAATGACGTTAGTACTATCAGTGTTGTGGACTTCCCCGTGGCAATGGTTGAATTAATCTCTTGGTTTAGCCGCAGAGGTGACACACAGGTTCGTCTCTAGAGCCCAGAGGATCAAGATCATTTGTAGTTATGAGGCAAAGGTGGCAGCAGCAGGAGTGTTTTGTAAAGTTCTAGTGAATCCAGCTGCCACTGCAGGAGATGCAGTAGACGCAGGTTGGATTCCCTGGAGGAGGCAATGGCAACCCTCTCCCGTATTCTTGCCTGTGAAATCCCATGAACAGAGGAAGGCTCCAGTTCATGACTGGCTACAGTTCATGGGGTCACAAAGATTCAGACATGACTGACCATACACACACACACACACACACACACACACACACACACACACACACACACACAGTGAGTGATTTACTTTAGGAAGTATGACTTCAGCATCCCACATAGTAACTGCTTTTCTTCCTTATGGGAGACCATCCTGTCTTAACAGCCTATCAGTTTTTCTCCTGAGTTCTGTAGAGAAAGGGGGCCAACACATGGTTGAGACACAACCAGTGTCCAAATGATAAGGCTCATTTCTTTGAGGTTAGCATCAGTTACAGTTTAGTTTGGAATTGATACACATTATTCAACCTGAAACTCACACATAAGTCCAGGTTGAGATAGAGAATTCAGAACTGCTTTAAGGAGGGTCCCAGTGTAATAATCCTTTCACTATATGCCAACTGGCTAACGTATGTCAAAAGTCAGTAGACTGCTTTTTCTGAAAATGCAAATTAATTTCTTGTTTCACCAGCAATATGTAACTGTACCAAATTTATCACAGTTTCATGAGCAATATTTTTTTTATCATTTTAACCTTTACTCCTCTGTTTATAAGTTGTATAATAACACTTCACATAGATTTTAAATTATCCCCTGTCATGGCTAGAGTGACTGTTCTATTTTCTGTCAGGTAGTTTATCTATCAGATCAGATCAGATTAGTCGCTCAGTCGTTTCCGACTTTTTGCAACCCCTTGAACCGCAGCACGCCAGGCCTCCCTGTCCATCACCAACTCCCGGAGGTCACTCAGACTCACATCCATCAAGTCAGTGATGCCATCCAGCCATCTCATTCTCTGTCATCCCCTTCTCCTCCTGCACCCAATCCCTCCCAGCATCAGAGTCTTCTCCAATGAGTCAACTCTTCACATGAGGTGGCCAAAATACTGGAGTTTCAGCTTTAGCATCATTCCTTCCAAAGAAATCCCAGGGCTGATCTCCTTCAGAATGGACCCGTTGGATCTCCTTGCAGTCCAAGGGACTCTCAAGAGTCTTCTCCAACACCACAGTTCAAAAGCATCAATTCTTCGGCACTCAGCCTTCTTCACAGTCCAGCTCTCACATCCATACATGACCACAGGAAAGACCATAGCCTTGACTAGGCGAACCTTTGTTGGCAAAGTGATGTCTCTGCTTTTGAATATGCTATCTAGGTTGGTCATAACTTTCCTTCCAAGAGTAAGCGTCTTTTAATTTCATGGCTGCAGTCACCATCTGCAGTAATTCTGGAGCCCAGAAAAATAAAGTCTGACACTGTTTCCACTGTTTCTCCATCTATTTCCCATGTAGTGATGGGACCAGATGCCATGATCTTCGTTTTCTGAATGTTGAGCTTTAAGCCAACCTTTTCACTCTCCACTTTCACTTTCATCCAGAGGCTTTTGAGTTCCTCTTCACTTTCTGCCATAAGGGTGGTGTCATCTGCATATCTGAGGTTATTGATATTTCTCCTGGCAATCTTGATTCCAGCTTGTGTTTCTTCCAGTCCAGCATTTCTCATGATGTACTCTGCATATAAGTTAAATAAACAGGGTGACAATATACAGCCTTGACGTACTCCTTTTCCAATTTGGAACCAGTCTGTTGTTCCATGACCAGTTCTAACTGTTGCTTCCTGACCTGCATACAGATTTCTCAAGAGGCAGATCAGGTGGTCTGGTATTCCCATCTCTTTCCGAATTTTCCACAGTTTATTGTGATCTACACAGTCAAAGACTTTGGCATAGTCAATAAAGCAGAAATAGATGTTTTTCTGGAACTCTCATGCTTTTTCCATGATCCAGCGGATGTTGGCAATTTGATCTCTGGTTCCTCTGCCTTTTCTAAATCCAGCTTGAACATCAGGAAGTTCACGGTTCACATATTTCCGAAGCCTGGCTTGGAGAATTTTGAGCATTACTTTACTAGCGTGTGAAATGAGTGCAATTGTGTGGTAGATTGAGCCCTCTTTGGCATTGCCTTTCTTTGGGATTGGGATGAAAACTGACCTTTTCCAATCTTGTGGCCACTGCTGAGTCTGGGATTAACCCTCGCCTTCCCGCGAGCGGCCCACTAGGAGCGCCTCGCCTTCCCCGCGACCCGCGCACTAAGAAGCGCCTCGCCTTCCCGCGACGTGTGCACTAGGAGTGCCCCGCCGGCTGCGTGGCGCACTAGGAACTCGGCCGAGAGGAGCTACCCCACGACCAAGGTCAGGAAGGGCGGCAGTGAGGAGAGACCCCTCCTCCAAGGTTAGGTGCGATGGCTGTGCTTTGCTGGAGCAGCCGGGAAGAGATACTCCACACTCAAGGTAAGAGAAACCCAAGTAAGACGGTAGGTCTTGCAAGAGGGCATCAGAGGGCACGTACACTGAAGCCATACGCACAGAAAACTAGTCAATCTAATCACACCAGGACCACAGCCTTGTCTAACTCAATGAAATTAAGCCATGCCCGTGGGGCAACCCAGGATGGGTGGGTCATGGTGGAGAGATCTGACAGGGTGTGGTCCGCTGGAGAAGGGAATGGCAAACCACTTCAGTATTCTAGCCTTGAGAACCCCATGAACAGTAAGAAAAGGCAAAATGATAGGATACTGAAAGAGAAACTCCCCAGGTCAGTAGGGGACCAATATGCTATTGGAGATCAGTGGAGAAATAACTCCAGAAAGAATGAAGGGATGGAACCAAAGCAGAAAGAATACGCAGCTGTAGATGTGTCTGGTGATAGAAGCAAAGTCCAATGCTGTAAAGAACAATATTGCATAGGAACCTGGAATGTCAGGTCCATGAATCAAGGCAAATTGGAAGTGGTCAAACAAGAGATGGCAAGAGTGAATGTTGACATTCTAGGAATTAGCAAACTAAAATGGACTGGAATGGGTGAATTTAACTCAGAGGACCATTATATCTACTACTGTGGGCAGGAATACCTCAGAAGAAATGGAGTGGCCATCATGGTCAACAAAAGAGTCCAAAATGCAGTACTTGGATGCAGTCTCAAAAATGACAGAATGATCTCTGCCCGTTTCCAAGGCAAACCATTCAATGTCACAGTAATCCAAGTCTATGCCCCAACCAGTAACGCCGAAGAAGCTGAAGTTGAAAGGTTCTATGAAGACCTACAAGACCTTTTAGAACTAACACCCAAAAAAGATATCCTTTTCATTATAGGGGACTGGAATGCAAAAGTAGGAAGTCAAGAAACACCTGGAGTAACAGGCAAATTTGGCCTTGGAACATGGAATGAAGCAGGGCAAAGACTAACAGAGTTTTGCCAAGAAAATGCACTGGTCATAGCAAATACCCTCTTCCAACAACACAAGAGAAGACTCTATACATGGACATCACCAGATGGTCAACACCGAAATCAGATCGATTATATTCTTTGCAGCCAAAGAGGGAGAAGCTCGATACAATCAGCAAAAACAAGACCAGGAGCTGACTGTGGCTCAGACCATGAACTCCTTATTGCCAAATTCAGACTGAAATTGAAGAAAGTAGGGAAAACCACTAGACCATTCAGGTATGACCTAGATCAAATCCCTTATGATTATACAGTGGAAGTGAGAAATAGATTTAAGGGCCTAGATCTGATAGATAGAGTGCCTGATGAACTATGGAATGAGGTTCGTGACATTGTACAGGAGACAGGGATCAAGACCATCCCCATGGAAAAGAAACGCAAAAAAGCAAAATGGCTGTCTGGGGAGGCCTTGCAAATAGCTGTGAAAAGAAGAGAAGCGAAAAGCAAAGGAGAAAAGGAAAGATATAAACATGTGAATGCAGAGTTCCAAAGAATAGCAGGAAGAGATAAGAAAGCCTTCCTCAGCGATCAATGCAAAGAAATAGAGGAAAACAACAGAATGGGAAGACTAAGGATCTCTTCAAGAAAATCGGAGATACCAAAGGAACATTTCATGCAAAAATGGGCTCGATAAAGGACAGAAATGGTATGGACCTAACAGAAGCAGAAGATACTAAGAAGAGGTGGCAAGAATACACAGAGGAACTGTACAAAAAAGAGCTTCACGACCCAGATAATCATGATGGTGTGATCACTGACCTAGAGCCAGACATCCTGGAATGTGAAGTCAAGTGGGCCTTAGAAAGCATCACTACGAACAAAGCTAGTGGAGGTGATGGAATTCCAGTGGAGCTCTTCCAAATCCTGAAAGATGATGCTGTGAAAGTGCTGCACTCAATATGCCAGCACATTTGGAAAACTCAGCAGTGGCCACAGGATTGGAAAAGGTCAGTTTTCATTCCAATCCCAAAGAAAGGCAATGCCAAAGAGTGCTCAAACTACCACACAATTGCACTCATCTCACACGCTAGTAAAGTAATGCTCAAAATTCTCCAAGCCAGGCTTCGGAAATATGTGAATGGTGAACTTCCTGATGTTCAAGCTGGATTTAGAAAAGGCAGAGGAACCAGAGATCAAATTGCCAACATCCGCTGGATCATCGAAAAAGCAAGAGAGTTCCAGAAAAACATCTATTTCTGCTTTATTGACTATGCCAAAGCCTTTGACTGTGTAGATCACAATAAACTGTGGAAAATTCGGAAAGAGATGGGAATACCAGACCACCTGATCTGCCTCTTGAGAAATCTGTATGCAGGTCAGGAAGCAACAGTTAGAACTGGTCATGGAACAACAGACTGGTTCCAAATTGGAAAAGGAGTACGTCAAGGCTGTATATTGTCACCCTGTTTATTTAACTTATATGCAGAGTACATCATGAGAAATGCTGGACTGGAAGAAACACAAGTTGGAATCAAGATTGCCGGGAGAAATATCAATAACCTCAGATATGCAGATGACACCACCCTTATGGCAGAAAGTGAAGAGGAACTCAAAAGCCTCTGGATGAAAGTGAAAGTGGAGAGTGAAAAGGTTGGCTTAAAGCTCAACATTCAGAAAACGAAGATCATGGCATCTGGTCCCATCACTACATGGGAAATAGATGGAGAAACAGTGGAAACAGTGTCAGACTTTATTTTTCTGGGCTCCAGAATTACTGCAGATGGTGACTGCAGCCATGAAATTAAAAGACGCTTACTCTTGGAAGGAAAGTTATGACCAACCTAGATAGCATATTCAAAAGCAGAGACATCACTTTGCCAACAAAGGTTCGCCTAGTCAAGGCTATGGTCTTTCCTGTGGTCATGTATGGATGTGAGAGCTGGACTGTGAAGAAGGCTGAGTGCCGAAGAATTGATGCTTTTGAACTGTGGTGTTGGAGAAGACTCTTTAGAGTCCCTTGGACTGCAAGGAGATCCAACCGGTCCATTCTGAAGGAGATCAGCCCTGGGATTTCTTTGGAAGGAATGATGCTAAAGCTGAAACTCCAGTATTTTGGCCACCTCATGTGAAGAGTTGACTCATTGGAGAAGACTCTGATGCTGGGAGGGATTGAGGGCAGGAGGAGAAGGGGACGACAGAGGACGAGATGGCTGGATGGCATCACTGACTCGATGGATGTGAGTCTGAGTGACCTCCGAGAGCTGGTGATGGATAGGGAGGCCTGGCGTGCTGTGGTTCATGGGGTCGCAAAGAGTCGGACACGACTGAGCGACTGATCTGATCTGATCTGATAAGCTGCCTAGCTCATTTGATCACTTTTCTACCGGTATCTGAATGTTGATTTCATATCCTTGTTTCAATTCTAAATATGTTTCAATGGTACAGTCTCACCAATTATGTTTTCACCTTTGTGTTTACATTATGTAGCTTTAAAAATATTTGTCTTGTTTTATATCATCACAAAATATCTATTAAAATGTGATAATGTATACCCTCCATTTATTTGGTAACAGTGATCCTCCTCTTCTTTATCTGTGGTAAAAATGTTAGTGCATTTTCTTCTCAATGTTTTTATTTTATTTAACACTTGAATCATCTAGAATTTATTTTATTCTATGATTTAAGCTGTAGATCTAAGTTCCTTTTCCCCATACTGAAATCCATTAATTAAGTAATGACTTTTTTTCTACTACTCCGTTGTTTCTGGTTTGCTGAATGTTGAGTTATTAACCAATTCTATTCTGAGATATTAGTATTTCTTATAACATTTAAAAATCAAATATCATATAGTTTTGATAACTTGTTTAAAAATCTTTAAGTACAAGTCTATAGTAATTGGATCCTTCTGACCAATTTTTCTAACAACTTTGTCAAAGTCTAAAACTTTTCTCTGTGGCTTTCATTTGAATGGCAACCCACTCCAGTGTTCTTCCCTGGAGAATCCCAGGGGCGGTGGAGCCTGGTGGGCTGCTGTCTATGGGGTCACACAGAGTCGGACACAACTGAAGCGACTTAGCAGCATTTATATGCAACTAGCTATCTTTATTGGAGAAGGTAATGACACCCCACTCAAGTACTCTTGCCTGGAAAATCCCATGGTTGGAGGAGCCTGGTGGGCTGCAGTCCATGGGGTCGCTGAGGGTCGGACACGACTGAGCAACTTCCTTTTCACTTTTCACTTTCATGCATTGGAGAAGGAAATGGCAACCCACTCCAGTGTTCTTGCCTGGAGAATCCCAGGGATGGGGGAGCCTGGTAGGCTGCCGTCTAGGGGGTCGCACAGAGTCAGACACGACTGAATTGACTTAGTAGCAGCAGCAGCTATCTTTATGCTATTTGGTCTCTCAAGTATTACTTCGCAGTAAATAGCATCATTATTCATGTCTTCCTTTATTTCTTCCACTGGTATTTTATAATTTTCTTTCAATATATCTTTATTCCCTCAAATTAAATGAATTACCCAGTATTTAATACTTTGTCATTATTTTGAATCCCCTTTTTCATTATATTGTCTAGCTATATGTCACTCTTACTAGGAATGTAACTGACTTTTGTCAGTTATCTTATATGTGTTGATGAACATATTTATTATTTTTAATGAATTTTTTGTTGATATCTTGGACTTCTTTATATAATCCTGTCATTTGAGAGGAGTAATATTTTTATTTCTTCCTTCCACATGTTTATAACTCATTTCTTTTTCTTCTTCAATCACATTTAATTACAAAGTTAATTTAGACTGATGAGAGAGACATCCTTGTCATATTTATGTTCTTATGGAGTGTCTCCAGTGCCTCTGGCTCTTGGTTTTATATTTATTATTAATTTTTTACTGAACAAATCATTTTTATATTGTTGTGATAACAGTATATTGACAAACAAATATTTCTAGTTGTTTGCATATGGAACTTTCTAATGATAGTAAAAATTCAGTCAGCTATTTCATGGCTTTGCAAATAACTTAGACTCTTTATTTCAGATGTGTATATAATCATCCCATTAAGAAAGAAAACCTTCCATACCTTTTAATTTTGTTTAACCAATGGGAATTTTAAGAAATGTCTTCTAACCATCTTTGGAAAATCAGGCCTCAGCTCAAACGGAGAGGATTTCCTGGAAAACTTAATCTAATTTGACCACTCACCTCAGGTCACACTCTATCATATCATCCTCTCTCCTTTTTGGCAAAATACGTGACACCATGTGAAACTATTCCAGTTAGTTATTGACTTACATGGCTCTCACCCCATGAGAATGGATGCTCCAAAAGAGCATGGCTTTTTGACTCATCACTGGTGCATTTCCAGTGCCTAGAACAGTGTCTGATACATATTAGACTCTCAATACATATTTTTGAAGTGCAAAAGTGAAAGTGTTAATCATTCAGTCGTGTCCAACTTTTTGTGATCCTGTGGACTGTAGTCCACCAGGCTCCTCTGCCCGTGGGATTCTGCAAGCAAGAATACTGGAGTGGGTTGCCCTTCCCTTCTCCAGGGGATCTTTCCTACCCAAGGACTGAACTCAGGTCTCAGACATTGCCGACAGATTCTTGACCATCTGAGCCACCAGGATGTAAATGAATATACAAATGAATGTAATTTTTAGACTTTATCCATTAATGTTATATCTTATATTACAGTGTTTCTAAGTGTATAATACTTTTGTACCTAGCTCACAGCAGTTTTGTGTATTTTATTCTTTTTGTGATGATATTGCTTGGAATGTTTGCACCTATATTTATAAAACCAACCTATCATTTTTTTCTTGATATTGTTGTGTTTGAGCATTTAATTAAACACCATACTGAGAATGCAAATTAGTGCAACCACTATGGAAAACAGTATTGTGGTCACTCAAAATATAAGAATGTACATCCAGTAATCCACTTCTGCTTCTTTGTTCGATGAAAACAAAGACCATAGTTAGAAAAAATATATGTACTCTTATGTTCATCACAGTACTATTTATAATAGTCAAGATGGAAACAACCTAAGTGCCCATTGACAGATGAATGAAAAAGAAGATGTGGTATATATACAACGAAATACTACTGAGTCATAAAAAGAATGAAGTTTTGCCACTTGTGACAAAATAGATAGGCCTCGAGGGCACTATGCTTAGTGAAATAAGTCAGACAGGAAAAAATACTGTACAATTTCATTAATATATGGAGCATAAAAAAGCAAAATAAACAAAACAAACACAAACACATAGATACAGAGAGTAGACTAGCAGTTACCAGAAGGGAAAGGGAGCGGGAGAGGGCGAAATGGGTAAAGCGGTTCAACTGTATGGTGACAAATGCAAACCAAATTTTTGATGGTAAATGTGGAAGGAAAGTTATGACCAACCTAGACAGCATATTCAAAAGCAGAGACATTACTTTGCCAACAAAGGTCTGTCTAGTCAAGGCTATGGTTTTTCCAGTGGTCATGTATGGATGTGAGAGTTGGACTATAAAGAAAGCTGAGCACTGAAGAATTGATGCCTTTGAACTGTGGTGTTGGAAAACAGTTGAGAGTCCCTTGGACTGCAAGGAGATCCAACCAGTCCATCCTAAAGGAGACAAGTCCTGGGTGTTCATTGGAAGGACTGATGCTGAGGCTGAAACTCCAATACTTTGGCCACCTCATGCGAGGAGTTGACTCATTGGAAAAGACCCTGATGCTGGGAGGGATTGGGGGCAGGAGGAGAAGCGGATGACAGAGGATGAGATGGCTGGATGGCATCACCGACTCGATGCACATAAGTTTGGGTGAACTCTGGGAGTTGGTGATGGACAGGGAGGCCTGGCGTGCTGCGATTCATGGGGTCGCAAAGAGTCAGACATGACTGAGAGACTGAACTGAACTGAACTGATGCCGTGGTATACTCAAAAGCTATCATACATGACTTCCGTGGTGGTCCAGTGATTAAGAATCTGCCTGCCAATGCAGGAGACTTGGGTTCCATCCCTGTTCTGGGAAGATCCCACATGCTGCAGAGCAACTTAGCCCAGGTGCCGTGACTACTGAGCCCATGCCCTAGACCCCATGCTCTGAAGCAAGAGAAGCCACAATAATGAGAATCCTGTGCACTGCAACTAGAAAGCAGCCCCTGCTCTCCACAGCTAGAGAAAGCCCTCACAGCAACGAAGACCTAGCACAGCCAAAAATAAAGAAGTGAACATGTTAAAAAAAATAAATATTTTTAAAAAGTTGAAGTATACTGTTGTGCACATGAAACTTATATAATGTTATAGACCAATGTCACCTCAATTAAAAATAGATTAAAACCAAATTTACTTCATAAAACAAGTTTGATAGTATGCCCTTTTCTGTATTTTTGGACAGATTGTTTAATAATAACAGAAGGATTGTTTCTTGGAAAACTTCTCCAGTGAATCAATCAGAGGCAGGTGCCTGATTTTATATTATTTAATTTTTTACTTACTTTAATTTCAGCTTTATTGAGGTATAGTTGACAATATTTTCTTTTCTATTTTTTCATCTATGAAAAGTCTACTCATGTGGATTCTCTGCATCATAGTTGGCATTGCAGATGTTTATGTAGGTTCACATTCATCACTACTCAGTTATTACTTTGTTTTTTTTTAAAGATTTCTTTGTTTATTTGCCTGTGGTTGGTCTTTGTCACTGCGAGAGGGCTTTCTCTAGTTGTGACAAGCGGGGGTTACTTTTCCTTGCTGTGTGGGGCTTCTCATTGCAGTGTCTTCTCTTGTTGCAGAGCACAGTCCCCTAGGCACTCAGGCTTTAGTAGTTGAGGCGTGTGAGCGCAGTAGTTGCAGCTTGCAGCCTCTATAGCACTGGCTCAGTGATTGTGGTACACTGGCTTACTTGCTCTGTGGCATGTGGGATCTTCCTGGATCAGGGATCGAGCCAGTATCCCTTGCATTGCAAGGCGGATTCTTAACCACTGCACCACCTGGGAAACCCCTTAGTTGTTACTTTCAATAGCATGTAGCTGAGAATGATAACTCACTGAATCCAGTCATTCAATCATTCAACAAATATGTTTTGAACCATTTTCTCTGTGTTGGTGGCACAAAAATGAAGAAGAAACAGTCTCTGTTCTCATGGACTCTATGGTCCAGTTGTGGAGTGTGCTGGTTAGTCTGTGTTTATGGTGCCCTTATCCCCACTCCAATCCATTCTCTGCTCTTCTCTGCCTTGCTCTGTGCCCTGGGAGACTGACGTCTATGAAGGCAATTGCCAAGGCTCTCCAGCCTTCTGGCCTCAGGCAGGAGTTCATCTTTTGGAGGAATGGCAGGAAATGAGAGGTCATGAGGTAAGAGAGGTTGGTATATTTGTCCCCTCACTTCCTACCTTCTTGAAGATGGCTGCAAAACCAGGCACTAAATTTCACAGTCCCCTTTGCACCTAGGCATAGTCATGTTCTTTGGAATACAATAGAACGTGAGTTGACATGGTCTGTATCGGTTCCAGGCTGAGACCTCTTGAGAAGTGGTGGAATTTTTCCCTCTCTCTTTCCTCTTCTGATGGCTAGGAGCAGAGAACTCTGGGGTCCTAGGAGAATGGTGGAAACACAGAATGGAAGAAACTTGGCCTCTTAATTATTGCAGACAAGAAAGCTGCCCACCAACCAGGAACATCCAATTTCTACTATTCAATCAGTGAGAAACAATGTGTAATTTTAATGACTCTCTTAGGTTACTCCCAAGTCGAGGAGCAAATGCACAACTTGGAGATATCCTTTAAATGTTTTATTTTCCTTGGGCAGGTCTGTACTGTCCTTCACCTTAAAGTAGAAATATCTGGTATGTAGGTAGCAGGATTTGAATCCAGGTTTTCTGATTCTTAAACCCAGAGGTCTTTCCTGTGCATTAGAATTGCTAGTAGAAGATGAGGCAATAACTTCTCTCCCTGTCTCTCACTACCATCGCCATTAAAACAAAGCAATGAAATCTACGACCTTTTACATAATTCAAAAAAATTGTGAAACGTGTAGTAGGTGGTTTAGGGTCATTGAGATTTTATTGAATTCCAGGATTTTCCTCCCTTCAATTACCTTGGTAGTCCCTAGATATAATAGCTGTCTGGATGATTAAGAGATTTGGAAACAAAGATGCAGGATAAGTCAGATGAGAGACAACTTTGTAATGCTGCTGACTTGTTATCAGATCAGATCAGATCAGTCGCTCAGTCGTGTCCGACTCTTTGCGACCCCATGAACCGCAGCACGCCAGGCCTCCCTGTCCATCACCAGCTCCCGGAGGTCACTCAGACTCACATCCATCGAGTCAGTGATGCCATCCAGCCATCTCATCCTCTGTCGTCCCCTTCTCCTCCTGCCCTCAATCCCTCCCAGCATCAGAGTCTTCTCCAATGAGTCAACTCTTCGCATGAGGTGGCCAAAATACTGGAGTTTCAGCTTTAGCATCATTCCTTCTAAAGAAATTCCAGGATTGATCTCCTTCAAAATGGACTGGTTGGATCTTCTTGCAGTCCAAGGGACTCTCAAGAGTCTTCTCCAACACCACAGTTCAAAAGCATCAATTCTTCGGCGCTCAGCCTTCTTCACAGTCCAGCTCTCACATCCATACATGACCACAGGAAAGACCATAGCCTTGACTAGGCGAACCTTTGTTGGCAAAGTGATGTCTCTGCTTTTGAATATGCTATCTAGGTTGGTCATAACCTTCCTTCCAAGGAGTAAGCGTCTTTCAATTTCATGGCTGCAGTCACCATCTGCAGTGATTTTGGAGCCCAGAAAAACAAAGTCTGACACTGTTTCCCCATCTATTTCCCATGCAGTGATGGGACCAGATGCCATGATCTTCGTTTTCTGAATGTTGAGCTTTAAGCCAACCTTTTCACTCTCCACTTTCACTTTCATCAAGAGGCTTTTTAGCCCCTCTTCACTTTCTGCCATAAGAGTCCTGTCATCTGCATATCTGAGGTTATTGATATTTCTCCCGGCAATCTTGATTCCAACTTGTGTTTCTTCCAGTCCAGCATTTCTCATGATGTACTCTGCATATAAGTTAAATAAACATGGTGACAATATGCAGCCTTGACGTACTTCTTTTCCTATTTGGAACCAGTCTGTTGTTCCATGACCAGTTCTAACTGTTGCTTCCTGACCTGCATACAGATTTCTTAAGAGGCAGATCAGGTGGTCTGGTATTCCCATCTCTTTCAGAATTTTCCATGGTTTATTGTGATCCACACAGTCAAAGGCTTTGGCATAGTCAATAAAGCAGAAATAGATGTTTTTCTGGAACTCTCTTGCTTTTTCCATGATCCAGCAGATGTTGGCAATTTGATCTCTGGTTCCTCTGCCTTTTCTAAATCCAGCTTGAACATCAGGAAGTTCACGGTTCACATATTGCTGAAGCCTGGCTTGGAGAATTTTGAGCATTACTTTACTAGCGTGTGAGAGGAGTGCAATTGTTCGGTAGTTTGAGCACTCCTGACTTGTTATACAATTGTCCTAAGCCTGAATGCTGGTGGTACCAAACAAGGCTTTGTTGTTCTCAGAAATTTTGCGAGAGCAACTCTGGCATAACATCTTTCATTTCCCAGATGAAATACAGCTTTCCACGAGCAATCCAATTGTGGGTTTAGGGAGAACCTTTTTTGGGGGAGCGGCCAGAGAATGAGCATCCAGTGTTGTGCTTTTGCAGCGAGATTCATAATTGTGTGTTCCCAGGGGAAGAGGTTCAAGAAGGGCATCTCAGAGGGACATGTCAGCCCTTCTCTGTGGCTCAAGGATGTATGGAAAGGGCCAAGTAAAGCCTGGGCTTCCGGGAAGACAATCACTTGCATGGTGGATTTCAAGGGGCATCAGAAAATCCTTCCTTCACTACCTGCTCTCTCCCCTCCCACACCGATGGCAGCAACTTCACCTGAGCATACTCAGGGTAAAGCATTGCCATCTTCAAAAAACACAAGTCGTCCTGGTCCTAGTACCCATCCAGCTGCTAACTCCTCTATATGAATGAGTGTCTCAGCTCCTTTCCTTTCCGACCAAAGAAGCAAGGCTTGGATTGCTTTGAGAGAGTGAGTTGGGAGAGGGCTGTTGCCTGCCCAATTCACATTTGGCTCAGCCATCTTGGACCTGGTTCCCTTCGCATCATTGGAATTCTCCTCTGCACATCATCCGCTCCACAAAGGCTTCCAGATCCTCAGCAGGAGCCCCAGAGACCTTTGCAGGAGTTGTTCCTTGTGGCAGAGTGAGGTCTAGACCCTTAGTGGGCCCTGTGTCTAGGAAGGACAGCCACGGTGCTGGCAGAGGCAGCTGAGAAGTGGCCTTCTGGCTGGGGATTCAGAGCTGGAGCTGCTTCTCCCCAGGCCAGGGCCACCTTTCCCGGGCCTCTACCACTCAATCCCAGAGGGTACATCTTGCTCTTGGAAAGATGAGGCACTTTTGACCTTCCTTGGAGGAGCTGACTACTGAGAAGGAGAATGGGTCAGGAAGTGGAGAACAAGTGTTCAGATTCCAAAGGGAAAGAGTGGAGTCCAGAAGGAAATCAATGATTTGTGGATATGATCTCGTGTGTGTATAAGAAATAAATGATACCTGACTTACAGGAGGTGGAAGGGAGAGAAGAAATGGAGGTGGTGCTGGTTGGGAGGGACACTGAAACTGTCCTAGATCCTGAGAAACTGGCCTGTGTGTCTTCCCTCCTGGTCCCCAAGGCCCAGACCTTCTTGGCCCAGTAGCCTGCCAGGGCAGGCCTGGCCAAATCCCAAAGCAGGCAGAGTCGCACTTTGCTATCCCTCTCCCTGCCTCTGCCTTGATGTCCCATCCCAAACCCCTGCGCCCCTTCCCTGGTTCTTCTCCTTTTAGCATTTTGAGGCCAATATTTCTGAGTTCTCTCTAATGCCTTGCAGGAAAGAACCTAATGCCTCATTCAGACTTTAGGGGCTGACATTCTTAAGTGGCATCCTACCCAGGGAAATTGCCTGTTTTAAGAGAATGGTGATGGGACTTCCCTAGGTGTCTAGTGGCAAAGACTCTGACCTCCCAATGCAGGGGTGCAGGGTTTAATTGCTGGTCAAGGAACTAGATCCCATATGTTTCAGCTAAGACCCAGTGCAGCCAAATAATTACATAAAAATAAATACATTTTTAAAAAAAGAGAATGGTGGAGGCAGGGGACAGAGTTCCCCACCAAGCTTAGTGAATCTCTAGTGGAGGAATTCCAGGACAAGGGAGCTGAATCACAGTGTACCTGGATGGGTGAAGCCTGGCACTGGGAACCATGAAGGGCAGCCCAAAAAATGCCATCCCCAGCAGAGGGAACTTGGAGCCATTTTCCAGCCATGTGTCCTGGGTGGTGGCCTGGCCCCAGAATGCGCCTTTCTAGCATTTTGGCAACAGCAGCCACCCTTGCTTTCTGTCAACTCCCGTCCATGTACACAATGATACTTCAGGCCGAGACTGTGTTTGAATGAAATCCAAACAGTCTGCCCTGCCTTAGATTAGAATTCGGACAAGCAGGAAAACTCTCAAAGCCTCACCTGTTTGTGGTTAATCTTCACCAATCAGAATCCTACCCTCTAAATGCAGTTATGGAGAATGAGCATCTCCAAACGGAGGGGGAATCTCCTAATCCCCGTTTCCCAGTTCCACCAGCTAAAATGAGCCGAACAGAGAAGACGGCTTTTAATGGAGTCCCACAGACTCCTAAACAAATGTCAGGTATAACATTAGTGTGTTTAGAAAAGTCACCAAAGATCATTCTTTGGAAATCTATTGTGTAAACTGCCAACTAGCAGGCCTCCCAGGATCATTTTGAATGTGTTGGGTCTTGTAGATGAAGACTTTCTCAGAGATGCCAGACAGCCGGAACCATCCTCCTATTGATAAGGAAAAAAAAATGAGGAATCGTGAGAAGAGAATTATAGAGCAAGAGCTGAATGTATTCAAAGACAAATTAAAATTCAGAGTCAGCCTGGAGAAACATATGGCTTGAAAATCACCATTCCAACCTCTGTCAGGGAGTTTTCCATTTTCTATGCCAGCCCCTTAAGTGCATCCCTGTGGAAACAAACATGAGTTCCCAGGCCCAGTCTTAAGCAATTGTGTGAATTAATTGCTTTCTTGTTTGGTGAAGGGAGTAAGCCACTATTTACACTTGTTCTCTCTCGAGCCTCTGGGAGATGCAAAATAACTGTAGTTCCCAGCAATGTGATTAAATTGTATGTAAGGATTGCCTGGCAGCTAGAGCTGAGCAGAAAAGTGAGGAAGTACTTTGTTCCAATGGGTGTTTAAGTTGGAAGAGCTCACACAGTACTTTCCAGTCAAACAAAGGATGAAGCTTGAAGGACATCTTTGAAATATATTGTGAAAGCTTCTTGGGGCTTCAGGTTGGTATCCCCAGAACTGGCTGTGACTTCTTAGCCCGAGGTGCACCTGGCAGGAGCCTTGTTTTACAGCAGGCTCTTTTGGACTCTCCAAACATTCAGCGCCTCTAGGAATGGAGTTGCCACCCAGGCTTTGGCAGCCAAGAAAAAAACCTGGAGGCCTCTCGTGAGTGGGGACTGTGTAGAAGGGAGAGGGCGTGGGAAAAACAAGACAATAAACGTTCCAAAAGGCATGAGGGATGAGTCCAGAGAATTCCTGCTTTTCTATATATGACTACTTGAAATTTCAGTGTATGAGCATTTTCTTTTTTTTCATTGAGTAATTTCTCAGTTGAAAACTCAGGGCAAATTCCCTTATTATAGGTTGAAAGCTCAGGCTCAGCCAGAAAGCGCATGGTCATCGGGATGGGAAGAGCACATTGTCTTCCACCTTAACTCTTGTCTTTTGTTTGGGCAAATCAGGAAAGGAATTTCTCTCAACTCAACTGACTCTGTGAAGGAAAGGAGATCACTGGGGCAAAAGAAGAAAGAGCACTTATCTGGCCATCAGGAAACTTTGCTTTTAGTTACAGCCTTCCTGCCCCTTTGGATTTATGACCTTGGGTCAGCCACATCCTTTCTTGAGGCCTTAGTTTTCTCATCTTTAAAATGAAGATGAGAACTAGACTCCTGGTCCAGTGGCTAAGACTCCCAGCTGCCAGTGCAGCAGGCCTGGGTTTGATCCATGGTCAGAGAACTAGATCCCATATGCCACAGCTAACAGTTCAAACGCTACAACTTAAGATCCTGCATGGCTCAACTAAGACCCAGTGCAGCCAAATGAATAAATAAATATTTTAAAAAACAAAAGGAAGAGGTTCACAAATATAGAGAAGATTCTTATGGTTGTCAATGAGGGTGAATGAGAGAAGAAAAGACTGGGAGTTGGGATTCGCAGATACCAAGTATATATAGGGTGGATAACCCACAAGTTCCTACTGTACATACACCACAGGGAATATTCAATATCCTGTAATAAACCGTAATGGGAAATCATGTGAAAAAGGATGTGTATATACATATGCATAACTGAAATTGCTTTGCTGTACAGCTGAAATTAACACAACAATGTAAATCAACTATACTGCAATAAAATTTTAAAAATAATTAAAAAATAATTTTAAAAGGATGAGATTAATCATCTTTCAAACTATCTTCTAATAATCTGTCATATCTGAGAAAGAAGTTGTCATCTCAGGTCCTATATGTTCTATTCAAGTTCATTTCCTCTGTTCAAAGGTCATGGTCCCACTGGTTTAGGGCCCATATTCTTTCTTGTCTCGCATTTATTCCCATCATCCAGTAGATTCTCTTTGGTAGTGAGCTCTTCACGAAGACACCAAGAATATTTTTAATTAAAGTATAGTTGAATTACAATGTTGTGTTATTGCTGTAACTCAGTTTATATATATATGTATATGTGTTATATATATATATATATACATTCTTTTTCATATTTTTTCCATTATGATTTATCAACTGTAGTTTCTTCTCTGTGCTATATAGTAGGACCTTGTTGTTTATCTATTCTATATATACCAGTTTGCATCTGCTAATGCAAAATTCCCAATCAAACCCTCTGCCTGCCCCCTCACCCTCAGCCACCACCAGACTATTCTCTGCATCCCTGGTACTGTTTCCATTTCATAGATACATTCATTTGTGGAAGACACCAAGATTTTGAACCTATTTATTTATATTCTAGACCAGCTTGTTGTTGTTGAATCAGTTGTGTCCAACTCTTTGCGACCCCTTGGACTGCAGCACACTGGGCTTCCCTGTCCTTCAGCCTCTCCCAGAGCCTGCTCAAACTCATGTCCATTGAGTCCATGATGCATCCAACCATCTCATCCTCTATCATCTCCTCCTCCTGCCTTCAATCTTTCCCAGCATCAGGGTCTTTTCAAATGAGTCAGTTCATTGCATCCTGTGGCCAAAGTATTGGAGCTTCAGCATCAGTCCTTCCAATGAATATTCAGGATTGATTTCCTTTAGGATTGACTGGTTTGATCTCCTTGCAGTCCAAGGGACTCTCAAGAGTCTTATCCAACACCACACTTCAAAAGTATCAAATCTTCAGTGCTCAGCCTTCTTTATGGTCCAACTCTCACATCCATACATGACTACTGGAAAAACCTTAGCTTTGACTAGACGGACCTTTGTTGGCAAAGTAATGTCTCTGCTTCCTAATACACTGTCTAGGTTTGTCGTAGCTTTTTTTCCAAGAAGCAAGCATCTTTTAATTTCATGGCTGCAGTCACCATCTGTGACTTGGGGGCACAAGAAAATAAAGTCTGTCACTGTTTCCATTGTTTCCTCATCTATTTGCCATGAAGTGATGGGACCAGCTAGCATCTTGGGTTAGTCTAGCATGATTGTCCTATCAAGGAATCCCCTCAAAGGTATAGGTATTTTTTGAACTACAGCATTTTTTTAAACATTTACAATTTTATTAGACTGCTATTCTATATGAGTTATAAGTGCATGTCTAGAAGTAATCTGGTACTATCTGATTTCAGACACACTGAACTCCTGATTGAGAAGCTGGTACAAGTGTGTTTAGACTTAGGCAGAGCAGAGATTGAAGCCAGGGTTCTCTGTACCTCTTACTAGCTGAGTGACCTTAACACAAGTTGCCAGATCTCCCTAAGTGTAACCTTTCTCAATTAAGAAAATGGTTTTTGTGAGAATTAAACAAGTTGACACAGATAAAACACCTGTACGGTGCCTGGGACATAGTATTCAAGCAAAGTAGCTAGCCATGGTTGTTCTTGTGACTTTGCCTGACTAATGTCAAACCTCCACCTCTCTGTTTGTGGTGGTATGGGATTAGAAGTACCTACTTTCACGCTGTTGAGTGTTTGCCTCTGGATTCTCTGCTTCTCTCTTGCCCCTCCCCCAGCCCTGTCCATTTGTCTCCCACTTATCTTCCTCTTCCTCCTTTCTCTCTGACCTTTAGGTTTTCCTCCCTTCTCTCCTTTTCTCTCCTCCACCTCCTTACTCCTCACACACCCACTCTCACACAAGCATCCTTTGTACCTGTCTTGGCTGCTTTCCTATTTCAGTCTAACTCAGGATGTGACCTTAACGTTCAGAACAACAGCCGCTCCCTCATAGAGCCCACACCACGTGCTTTACACACAACAACTCAATTCATCTACACAATCCCAAGAGGTACATAAGTAGCCCTGTTTTAAAGATGAAAGCATGACATCTAAAGAGACTACGTGAGCTGCTCAAGGTCACAGGACCAGTAAAGGGTGGAAATGGGATTCAAGCCCAGAGAGTTTGGCTCTGGGATCTGAGTTCCAGGATCTGTGCTCTTAGGCAGTACAGGATGCTGCCTCCATGAAGAAAAGAAATGGGAGAACCTGGTGTCTCCACAGGTCATCCAAACAGTGAACAAAGTACTATTGATGATTGAATAGGGTTTGAGTGTCTGTCTTTTCCAAGGCTGTCATACGCTATGAGTTGAACCTTTGCTTCTGTAGGTCATAACAATAGGAAGGAGATGAGGGGAAGGTAGAGTGGTGAAGTACAGCAGGATGTCAGTAATGGTCCCAATGAGAATAAAAATAGCCCTTCAGGGGACTTCACTGGTGGTCTAGTGGGTAAGGCTCTGCACTCCCAATGCAGGGAGCCCAGGGTTTAATCCCTGATCAAGGAAATAGATCTCATATGCTGCAGCTAAGACCCAGTGCAACCAATTACATAAAAACAAATATTAAAAATAAACACACAAGGGAATTCCCATAAGGATAACAGCTGATCTTTCAATAGAAACTCTCCAAGCCAGGAGGGAATGGCAAGACATACTTAAAGTGATGAAAGAAAAGAACCTACAGCCCAGATTATTGTACCCAGCAAGGATCTCATTCAAATATGAAGGAGAAATCAAAACCTTTACAGACAAGCAAAAGCTGAGAGAATTCAGCACCACCAAACCAGCTCTCCAACAAATACTAAAGGACATTCTCTAGACAGGAAACACAAAAAGGATATATAAATTCAAACCCCAAACAACAAAGTAAATGGCAACGGGATCATATTTATCATTAATTACCTTAAATGTAAATGGGTTGAATGCCCCAACCAAAAGACAGAGACTGGCTGAATGGATACAAAAACAAGACCCCTCCATATGCTGTCTACAAGAAACCCACCTCAAAACAGGGGACACATACGGACTGAAAGTCAAGGGCTGGAAAAAGATTTTCCACGCAAATAGAGACCAAAAGAAAGCAGGAGTAGCAATACTCATATCAGATAAAATAGACTTTAAAACAAAGGATGTGAAAAGAGACAAAGAAGGTCACTACCTAATGATCAAAGGATCAATCCAAGAAGAAGATATAACAATTATAAATATATATGCACCCAACTTAGGAGCACCACAATATATAAGACAAATACTAACAAGAATGAAAGGAGAAATCAACAATAACACAATAATAGTGGGAGACTTTAATACCCCACTCACACCAATGGATAGATCAACTAAACAGAAAATTAACAAGGAAACACAAACTTTAAACGATACAATAGACCAGTTAGAACTAATTGATATCTATAGGACATTTCATCCCAAAACAATGAATTTCACCTTTTTCTCAAGTGCACACGGAACCTTCTCCAGGATAGACCACATCCTGGGCCATAAATCCAGCCTTGGTAAGTTCAGAAAGATTGAAATCATTCCAAGCATTTTTTCTGACCACAATGCAGTAAGAGTAAATCTCAATAACAGGAGAAAATCTATTAAAAAGACCAACATATGGAGGCTGAACAACACACTCCTGAATAACCAACAAATCACAGAAGAAATCAAAAAAGAAATCAAATTCTGCATAGAAACGAATGAAAATGAAAACACTACAACCCAAAACCTGTGGGACACTGTAAAAGCAGTCCTAAGGGGAAAGTTCATAGCAATACAGGCATACCTCAAGAAACAAGAAAAAAGCCAAATAAATAACCTAACTCTACACCTAAAGCAACTAGAAAAGGAAGAAATGAAGCACCCCAAGGTTAGTAGAAGGAAAGAAATCCTAAAAATTAGGGCAGAAATAAATGCAAAAGAAACAAAAGAAACCATAGCAAAAATCAACAAAGCCAAAAGCTGGTTCTTTGAAAGGGTAAATAAAATTGACAAACCACTAGCCAGACTCATCAAGAAACAAAGGGAGAAAAATCAAATCAATAAAATTAGAAATGAAAATGGAGAGATCACAACAGACAGCACAGAAATACAAAGGATCATAAGAGACTACTATCAGCAATTATATGGCAATAAAATGGACAATCTGGAAGAAATGGACAAATTCTTAGAAAAGTACAACTTCCCAAAACTGGATCAGGAAGAAATAGAAAATCTTAACAGACCCATCACAAGCACGGAAATTGAAACTGTAATCAGAAATCTTCCAGCAAACAAAAGCCCAGGTCCAGACGGCTTCACAGCTGAATTCTACCAAAAATTTAGAGAAGAGCTAACACCTATCCTACTCAAACTGTTCCAGAAAATTGCAGAAGAAGGCAAACTTCCAAACTCATTCTATGAGGCCACCATCACCCTAATACCAAAACCTGACAAAGATCCCACAAAAAAAGAAAACTACAGGCCAATATCACTGATGAACATAGATGCAAAAATCCTTAACAAAATTCTAGCAATCAGAATCCAACAACACATTAAAAAGATCATACATCATGACCAAGTGGGCTTTATCCCAGGAATGCAAGGATTCTTCAATATCCGCAAATCAATCAACGTAATACACCACATTAACAAACTGAAGAATAAAAACCATATGATTATCTCAATAGATGCAGAGAAAGCCTTTGACAAAGTTCAACATCCATTTATGATAAAAACTCTCCAGAAAGCAGGAATAGAAGGAACATACCTCAACATAATAAAAGCTATATATGACAAGCCCACAGCAAACATTATCCTCAATGGTGAAAAATTGAAAGCATTTCCTCTAAAGTCAGGAACAAGACAAGGATGCCCACTTTCACCATTACTATTCAACATAGTTTTGGAAGTTTTGGCCACAGCAATCAGAGCAGAAAAAGAAATAAAAGGAATTCAAATTGGAAAAGAAGAAGTAAAACTCTCACTATTTGCAGATGACATGATCCTCTACGTAGAAAACCCTAAAGATTCCACCAGAAAATTACTAGAACTGATCAATGAATATGGTAAAGTTGCAGGATATAAAATTAACACACAGAAATCCCTTGCATTCCTGTACACTAATAACGAGAAAATAGAAAGAGAAATTAAGGAAACAATTCCATTCACCA
This sequence comes from Tragelaphus eurycerus, assembly GCA_935064755.1. Lineage (NCBI taxonomy): Eukaryota > Metazoa > Chordata > Mammalia > Artiodactyla > Bovidae > Tragelaphus > Tragelaphus eurycerus. The sequence goes on from CAKXYN010000238.1 coordinate 1,027,233, forward strand.
TTGCAATGAAAACAATAAAATACTTAGGAATATATCTTCCTAAAGAATCTAAAGACCTATATATAGAAAACTATAAAACACTGGTGAAAGAAATCAAAGAGGACACTAATAGATGGAGAAATATACCATGTTCATGGATTGGTAGAATCAATATAGTGAAAATGAATATACTACCCAAAGCAATTTATAGATTCAATGCAATCCCCATCAAGCTACCAACGGTATTCTTCACAGAGCTAGAACAAATAATTTCTCAATTTGTATGGAAATACAAAAAACCTCGAATAGCCAAAGCTATCTTGAGAAAGAAGAACGGAACTGGAGGAATTAACCTGCCTGACTTCAGGCTCTACTACAAAGCCACAGTCATCAAGACAGTATGGTACTGGCACAAGGACAGAAATATAGATCAATGGAACAAAATAGAAAGCCCAGAGATAAATCCACGCACATATGGTCACCTTATCTTTGACAAAGGAGGCAAGAATATACAATGGATTAAAGACAATCTCTTTAACAAGTGGTGCTGGGAAAACTGGTCAAACACTTGTAAAAGAATGAAACTAGAACACTTTCTAACACCATACACAAAAATAAACTCAAAATGGATTAAAGAGCTAAATGTAAGACCAGAAACCATAAAACTCCTAGAGGAAAACATAGGCAAAACACTCTCTGACTTACATCACAGCAGGATCCTCTATGACCCACCTCCCAGAATATTGGAAATAAAATCAAAAATGAACAAATGGGACCTAATCAAACTTAAAAAGCTTCTGCACAACAAAGGAAACTATAAGCAAGGTGAAAAGACAGCCTTCAGAATGGGAGAAAATAATAGCAAATGAAGCAACTGACAAACAACTAATCTCAAAAATATACAAGCAACTTCTACAGCCCAATTCCAGAAAAATAAATGACCCAATCAAAAAATGGGCCAAAGAACTCAATAGACATTTCTCCAAAGAAGACATACAGATGGCTAACAAACACATGAAAAGATGCTCAACATCACTCATTATCAGAGAAATGCAAATCAAAACCACTATGAGATACCATTTCACGCCAATCAGAATGGCTGCTATCCAAAAGTCTACAAGCAATAAATGCTGGAGAGGGTGCGGAGAGAAGGGAACCCTCTTGCACTGTTGGTGGGAATGCAAACTAGTACAGCCACTTTGGAGAACAGTATGGAGATTCCTCAAAAAACTGGGAATAGAACTGCCTTATGATCCAGCAATCCCACTGCTGGGCATATACACTGAGAAAACCAGAATTGAAAGAGACACCTGTACCCCAATGTTCATAGCAGCACTGTTTGCAATAGCCAGAACGTGGAAGCAACCTAGATGTCCATCCACAGATGAATGGATAAGCAAGCTGTGGTACATATACACAATGGAATATTACTCAGCCATTAAAAAGAATACATTTGAATCAGTTCTAAGGAGGTGGATGGAACTGGAGCCTATTATACAGAGTGAAGTAAGCCAGAAACAAAAACACAAATACAGTATACTAACGCATATATATGGAATTTAGAAAGATGGTAAAAAATAACCCTACTTATGAGACAACAAAAGAGACACTGATGTATAGACCAGACTTTTGGACTCTGGGACCGGGAGAGGGTGAGATGATTGGGGAGAATAGCATTGAAATATGTATAATATTATATCTGAAATGTATTAATTGTTCAAACTAAACACTATCATGTTACAATTTGTTCATACTAGATGTTTGTAATGTTTCTGATAATCAATAAAAGAGATTCTTGATCCAAAAAAAAAAAAAAAACAAATATTAAAAATAATAGCTCTTTAGTCCAAACTTTTCCCAAGCTGCAACCTTGAGCAGGCCCCACATGCTCACTCACAAGCACCAGGAAGCTGAGGCTTCCACTTCTGGGAGTGGGTCTCCCTTGCTGTCCTGCCTTGAATGGACCTTGCCCTTCCTGCTGCTGGCAAGGCAGGTCTTGTTGAGGTAACTAAGGACTCTCTTGCCACCAGCTTAACAGCTATTTTAGTAGACCTCTGCACCATTCAGGTTCCTCATCTGTAATGTGGGAACTGTAGTGCAGACTAATTGTGTGAACTGAAAGAAGGCAAGATGTATAAAGCACCCCTACTATTGTTCATGGCTCAGAGTGGGAGCTCTTAATAGGTTTCCAAAAGGTTATTTTTCCTTTTTTTTTTTTTTTGCTGGCCCATCTTATTCTCTGCCTGACACCACCCCTACTCCCAATTCCTTGTGGAAATTCTGGTCCTTGGGGAGAATTTTTTGTCCACCTGGGGCATCCTCTTCTCCACCTTCATCAGCCTCTGGTGGAGCTAAGAATTGTAGCCTTTGACTTTTTTTGCTTGGGAGCTTAATCCAAGTGTCTCCCCACTCCCTATGTGACAAAGTGTGTGACATCATATAAGTAATTTCTTTTTAATTAGCTTTAGTTTCCACTACGCTAGTTCATAGTTCATAACTTGGGGACCCTGGAGGTTGTGGGGAGCTCTGTGCACATTTACAGGACCAGAATTATTCAAATATCTGATATCTGTACTGAGACAATGTGCATGTCTTTTTGGAAAGTTATATGCATCTTTGAACATGGTAGTTGCTGCAGCTTCTGGCAATTTTCTCATTGGTTAGTTCTTTAAATTGGTTCAGATTTCATCAGTTCTGTTTAGTGAGTTGTTTCTTAGTGTAAGAGTCTGTAAATTATCTGATGATGGGACTTACCTCATTCCTTCTCCAAATTCATTAACCTCTAAAAATGGAGTCAGGAATTGGAATTAGAAGGCCAGGGTGATATTTCTTTTATAGCAATTTGTTAATCCTTCAATTATTTGAGGAGGTCAGGCATTGAGAAATCAGGCTCTGGTGAGGGGGTTGAGGATTCCTCTTTATACAATGAAATTGCTCCAGGGGAAATTTTTCCTTGCACAGAAGTGGGGCCTGGGATCTTAGAAACATCACTCTTCACTGTTCCTCAGTTTCTTTCTAACCCTGTAAGTAGACCAGGGGTCAGCAAACTATGGCCCATGTGTAAATCTGGCCCATCACCTGTGCTTGGACACCTGTTTTGCAAGCTAAGAATGGTTTGTACATTTCTAAATGGTCAAAAATATCAAAAGAAGACTATTTTGTGACACATGATAATTATGTAAAATTGAAATTTCAGTGTCCACAAATAAAGTTTTATTGGAACACAGCCATGCTCATTCATTTACATATTATTGACAGCTACTTGTGCACTACAACAGTGGAGTTGATTAATTGTGAAACAGACTGTATGGCCCACAAACCTAGTAGCTGGCCCTTCAGATAAAATGTTTGTCAAACCCTGAGCTAGGTCATCAGCCCTGGTGTCATAGACTTGAAAAGAGGTTCATGAAGACTCAAAATCCTGGCTATTTCTAGACTAGCAGAACAAGCTGCAGACAAGGCAATGGCACCCCACTCCAGTGCTCTTGCCTGGAAAATCCCATGGATGGAGGAGCCTGGTGGGCTGCAGTCCATGGGGTCGCCAAGAGTTGGGCATGACTGAGCAACTTCACTTTCACTTTTCACTTTAATGCATTGGAGAAGGAAATGGCAACCCAGTCCAGTGTTCTTGCCTGGAGAATCCCAGGGACAGGGGAGCCTGGTGGGCTGCCGTCTAGGGGGTCGCACAGAGTCGGACACGGCTGAAGCAACTTAGCAGCAGCAGCAGAACAAGCTGAGAAGGGGACTAGCCACACTTCACCTCCAGCCTTCCAACCCTACCCTACTCTACCACAGATTTAAACCTCTAACAGGTAGAAGGCAGAAAATGTCTAACTCCTTCAACATTCCCGTGTGGCCAATTGTTTTGAAATGTTCTGGCTTAAGGCTTACAGGCAAAGGGGAAGATCTCCAACCTGTGGAGCCCACTCTGCTTCTGTTTCCAGAAACAGAAGAACCAAGGGGGCCATATTACTCTACGAGTAATTTTATGAACTGATTAGTATGAGGCAGCCTCGAAGAACAGATCTGAGTCATTCTGACAGCTTCCCAATGGCCAAAGGACAAACTTCCAGCTTCTCAATGACCAAAGGACTTATGACTTGCTGACCAATTTTTCATCTTCCAAAGCACACGTCTAGGGACTTCCCTGGTGGTCCAGGGACTAAGACTCTGTGCTCCCGATGCAGGGGGCCTGGGTTTGATCCATGGTTGGGGAACTAGATCCCACATGCTGCAACTCAGGCTGCAAGTAAAGATCCTATGTGCTGCAACTAAGAGCTGGTGCAGCCAAATAAGTATATAAAAAATATTCAAAGCACGTGTCTAAACCCTAAATCATCCCTGCATCTTTGTGCAGGTATAACACTCTCAATCTTTCATGAAAAAATTGAATTTTATTTTAGAAATAAACCTTTGAAGTTTAGGGGAAAAAAAGGCAGAAAATCTGCTTTCAAGAGCCAAAAAAGCAATATATTTCAAAGGGTAGTGATGACTCTAATGATGACTCCCTCTGAAGGCCAGAGTTAAGGAGAACAGAACACAATGGTAAGTTGCACACCCAGCACCTGCCAGGTCTGCAGCTCCCTGCTTGTCTCCCTCTCTTTTCTGCTGCCCATCCTGCCATTTCCCTCTGGCTGTCTCTTTGGACTGATTTTATCCTCTCTCTCTGTTTCTGGCTTTGGCCCTTTCCCCTTTTCTTTCTCTTCCTTATGACTCAATCTGTCCTTTCCCCTCAACTTCTGTGTCTCATCTCCCTGTCTCCTACACCTAAGAATGTCCATAATATAAAATGGAAGACAGTCTTTTAACTACTTGTAAATAGTGTTTATGGTTTTAAGTTTTAATTTTAAAAGCAGCTGAGTGAACTGTCATCTATTTCTCAAACTGAACAAAATTGATTATTGTTCATTAGTATGCCCCAGTGACAATACTAATGGTGGCTACCATTAATTGAGCACTTATTAAGTGCTGGACACCTTAGTAGGCACTAAAGTGAAAGTGAAAGTGAAGTTGCTCAGTTGTATCCGACTCTTTGTGACCCCGTGGACTGTAGCCCGCCAGGCTCCTCCGTCCACGGGATTCTCCAGGCAAGAATACTGGAGCGGGTTGCCATTTCCTTCTCCAGGGGATCTTCCTGACCCAGGGATTGAACCCAGGTCTCCTGCATTGCAGGCAGACGCTTTACCCTCTTAGCCACCAGGGAAGTCCCTAAAGATGTTATTAATACATTTGCAATTCACAAGATGAAATAAGTGCTATTGGGGTGTGTGTGTGTGTGTGTGTGTGTGTGTGTGTGTGTGCAGTTCACCATATTTTGATTAGGTAAAAATAGATTCTTTTCATTGAGACGCTCTTTTTAGCTTAATTTTGGTGGTATTTTTTAAACCTAATTAAATATCTTAAGAACATTTAAAAATAAACAGAATTAAAATGAATTCCTGAGGGGTTTCCAAGTGGGGACAAGGGCTGAAAACTTCCTCTGCGCTCTTTGTTTTGGACCCTGTAAATCATGCTCTTGACTCCAGAAGGTATACATCAGATAAGGAAGGGGGAAAGAAATTCCATCCCCCAGTTCAGTGCTTTGTTTTAAGCTTTCCCACGTCAAAATCCTTTAACTGATATGAAGTTAAGAGATTCTGAATGAAAAGGTCTTTCTCTCTTCATTGGTCCCTCTGTTTGTGACATACTTTAATTTCCCTGACCTAGTGGAACATAGGCTAATGATTGACTTACATGACCCCTTTTACTGACTGGTTCTGAAATGTAAGTAAAAGAGGCTAGAATATCACTTCACTGGATGCTGCTCCTCAGCAGCCCTTTGAGTTCTCTTTCCTCCAGCCCCCTAACCACTGCCTTGGCCTCAGTGCCAGTGAGGCACTTGCCTCTGCTGCAAAAGCTAAGTGAAGTCGCTCAGTCGTGCCCGACTCTCTGTGACCCCGTGGACTGTAGCCTACCAGGTTCCTCTGTCCATGGTATTCTCCAGGCAAGAATACTGGAGTGGGTTGCCATTTCCTTCTCCAGGGGATCTTCCCAACCCAGGGATCGAACCCAGATCTCCCGCATTGCAGGCAGATGCTTTAACCTCTGAGCAAAAGCTAAGGAGGTACCCAAATCTCAGATTTTAATGTAGTATTTTTATTTATTTCCCTTTATTAAAATATTTATATGTGTTTATTTTTTAAAATATTTGTTATTGTGGTACTGGGCTGGATCCTGGGGATGAGACAAACAAAGTGGACAAAGTCACTGCCTTGAAGGAGCTCACGGTCTCCAGGCTGAGGTGATGCCCTTCAGGGCTTCAGAAGAGGGAGACGCCTCAGCAACTTCAGCTTGAGGAGATTTCTTGGAACAGCAGTGGTTAAGCTGGAAACAGAATGTGCAAAAGCCTACCATCTGAAAGCAGGAAACTCCTTGGCCATAGCATGGAGTATGTGTAGAGGGAACTGAAAGGGGATGAGATGGGAATGGTGGGGGAGCCCAGAAATGAAGAATCTGATAGAGCAATTGCGTATGGGCTCTGGAGTCAAATTGCTCTGGGTTTGAGTCTCAGTTCCACCCCTCCCTTGCTGAGCAAGTCATGTTGCCTCATTTTGCTTACTTGTAACATGAGGGAGTGCCGGGTGTTCTCTGCCTGCTCCTCCAGGTCCTTCTCCAACTTGCTCTGTTACCATGAAAAGGGTCTTATCAACTGTTTTTCTCTTTTTCGTTTTGGCCATGCCAGGTGGCTTGTTGGAGCTTAGTTCCTGGACCAGGGATGGAACCCTGGCACTGACAGTGTCTAGGCTTGGCCACTTGCATACCAGGGAATGCTCCAGGAGAAAGGTCTCAAAGGATGGCATCAACGGGCTCCCATCCCCTCTGGCTTCTGTTTGGATGGCGCCAATGGGCAGCAGTAACAGGAGGCTGGAGATCAAGAGGAGCGTGAGGGCAGTGTAATTTATTCACCAGATTTCCTCCTTGCTTCAATGCAGCATGTTGGCTGTGTCCCTCTCCCCATAGCACCCACAGCTTCTTTCAGGCACAGATGACACTTTGCTCCCATCCCATCCCTCAGTAAGTAAGTGCCCTGGCATCAGCTCTGGTGCTTCGGCATCCTTTGTTGGTTATTCTAATGCTACCCATACCTTTGCAAACATTCTCTTCATGAAGTTCTCCTTGTTTACCTGTTTCGAACATGCCATCTCTTTTTTGCCGGTTATTGGCACACAGGAAGCGCTCAGTAAACATTCGCCCTCATACCATACATATGCCTAGACTCTTCGATGGTGATGTCTCCTGCTGGAAGTCTCCATCTTTTGCAGAGATCTGCCTAGGGGCTCTGCATTAGCCTTGTTGTTGTTCTGTCGCTAATTCCTGTCTGACTCTTGGTGACGCCCTGGACTGCAGCATGCCAGGTTTCTCTGTCCTCCACTATCTCCCGGAGTTGCTCAAATTCATGTGCATTGAGTCGATGATGCTATCGCCTACTTGTCATTAGCCTACTTGTCAGCAAAAGAGAACAAAGGATTCTCAATTCAAAGTCAGCAGCTGTTCAAGGATGAATGCCAGGACTGGCTTCCCCAACAGGCCAGCTCTGTGATGCCAGCCAGATAATTATTCCAGGCAATTGCTCCTGCCATTGTTCCCTTGGACCAGGTCCATCACTTTGTCACCTGGTTCAGAGGCTTCTATGAGTAGTGTATCAACATTCATTATAAGCGGCTGTGTTTCCACTTCAGTTTTTGTTCCTGTCTTTGGATTAGTGCAGGTCAACCCCTCCCTGAACTCAGTCTATAAAATAAAGACCTTGGCTGAGGCTCCATCTGGCCCCCTCGTATTCACATTTGGGAGGCCGGATGTGGGCGTGCAGCCCTGTCAGGTCTCTGAGGCAGTACCACTGGGCACTTTATCAGGGACCTCCCGGGATGGATGGTTTTGTAGTGTTGATCAATCAGTGGAGAGTTGTATTTCTGAGGACAGTGTTACATAAAGCCTTGGCAGAGATAGTACATTAGCTTTCCCATCCTCCCTAAAGCTGCCAGAAATGCCAATCCCATCCCCTCTCGGTTCACTGTTGGTATCATCTCTGAAGATGCCGTTCTGAGAACAGTGCCTCTAATTTATCCTGTAAGTTTAGAAAAGCTACCAACACCATTCTGAGACAAAACACATCCCTTCTTCTGGGTGATTTTATTTACCCATGAGGTGTGGACTTAACACCTGCTGTATGTTCATTCCAAGAGGCTCCTTGTTTATCATCCATGTGTCTGTTTTAGTCACTTCTCATTAAAGCAGAGCACGGCAACCTTGGTATTAGAAAAGCAGGAAGAAGACTGTGGTGCAGGTGATCTAAACCACAAACAGGGGAAAGGGAATGTGAATTTGACATGAACTCACTCACACCACACTAAGTGAGGTGAAAGTTGCTCAGTCGTGTTCGACTCTTTGCGACCCCATGGACTATACAGTCCATGGAATTGTCTAGGCCAGAATACTGGAGTGGGTAGCCTTTCCCTTCTCCAGGGGGTCTTCCCAACCCAGGGATCGAACCTAGGTCTCCTGCATTGCAGGCGGATTATTTACCAGCTGAGCCACCAGGGAAGTCCACATCACACTAAACTCTCTACTTAACTAGCAAAATCCAATAAATCTTTACAGATCTTTTAGTACCAATCTCCTTATTTCCCAGATGAAAAAAATGGTATGATTGTATCAGTCATCACTGGCGTTACTGGTAGCAACCTTTTCATAGTCATCGGTTTACTTACGAAATACAAATACAGCAGTGAACTTTATAAGCAAAGGAGTTACTCTTTGTATTTTTTCATCACATGACTTATTTGCATAGAGTAAATTTCCAATTACCACCAATTTTCAGGTAATGAAATCAGAGGAAACACCATGAGACTCTGACAAGCCTTGAGCTGGGGAAGCCATGCGAACCTTACTCATTGCTGTATCCACTTATGGCAACAGTTCAGCGGTCTGTGTGGTGCTGCCTCTGGTGTGCAACTAGGGAAGGGTCGGCTGTAGTCTAAGCCTGGAAACTGTGCTGCCTCCCCTTCCTCTTCTCTGCTGATAAAGCTGCAGAAGAGGACAAAGACCCAAAGATGGGAAAAGCAATAGCAAAACACATAAGCCAGTGCTGCTCGGCTTCTGGCCAGGTGCAGCCATATGTCTGGCCAAGTTAACTGGAGAGAGGACAGACATGTCCCAGCAGTGTGGGTAGTGAAGCCACAGCTTTATTGCCCCTGCCTGTCTGTGAGAGAGTCTAGGTAGGTGGTGTTTGGGTGATGGCTTCAGTATCCAGTCATTCAGGTCCTGCACTGTCCCAGCCCTCTAACGGGCCCTCCATTCCCATCTCCAGAGACAAAGTCGAGTCCCTGGGCTTTTGGCCTGACATTCCTCTAACAGTCAGATTTATTCGAAAACACAGGTATCTACACACATGATTCAAAATGCAGGCATATGAAAAGTAAACAGTCCCCCTTAATTGTGGGGAAGGGAATCCTGTTCAAACAGAATGCATAGTGCTCATCCAGTTCATCTACGGTATCATTAAAATTCCACTTCAGCCCGTCACTGACAGTCTCAGTGATGTGTTTCTAGGCAAGCCCCTTTGTTTGCTGTGTCACCATATCATCCTTCTGCTGTCTGTTCCCTTTCTGGAGTTGATGGATTTGGATTTCAATATGTGCTTCACAACTACACAGGTTTGGAACCACAGTGGTATATTTATTTTTACCTGTTTCATTTATTTTTATTGTGAGCTTAAACAATTCTACTGGGATCAAAGGACTCAGAATCTCCTGCACATTTAATTCTATTTGTGTCACTCTAAGTTCACTTGTGATCTTAGCTGATGTACAGACCGGGTTCCTGCAGGGGCTGTAATCAATGCGTACACACTGAAACTGTTAATGTTTCACTTAACATTAGTGTGTATACACATTTCCACAGCTCAACAAAGGTCTGCAACCTTGTCATCTTTAACGGCCATAGGGGATTTCACCGCAGAACCACAGCATTTGAGAAGACCTTGAATTTGCATGTTTTCCTCCTTGAGGGCAGTACTTCAAAATGTACTAGCTGTGAAGAGAGTGTGGCTACACCCAGGCCACAGATCAATAACCAGACACAATACAAATTAAGTCACACTGGAACAAAACCTCACCAAGTTGAATTTAATCAGTGTATATTGTTTCAGGGTAGTTTATTCTCTCCTGGCTTAGGCCCCTGATGTTTCAGCTTCCAGCTATTATTCACTTGGCTAAGTATAGAAGATACGATTTGAAATAAACCTGAGCTGTTTGAGAATGCGATTCTAAGTGAGCTTGACTTTCATCTTTGAAACCTTCCGTTGGGTTCCTTTGCTTGAAACCTTTCCATTTGTCCCACAGGGAACTGGATCTGTGTCATTTTCCTCCAAGCATTCACGTCTTCCTAATTTCCTAGCTGCTGTGGTCTGACAAAGCTTAAGCGCTGACCTGAAGCACTGGGAGACGGCGCTGTTACACACTGCCAACATACCACAGCATTTCATTTATTCATGTTGCCGCTGCTTAATCTGAGGATTGCCAGGAATATTCTGCTATTGGCATCATGGTACTTTTTACTTTAAAGTAGAGCTTTTCATTTTCGGGATCTATTTGTTTTGTATCCCTTGTGAGTTAGAGCTGGTAACTGCATTCATTTTCCTCCCAGTAAGGGGTAAGTATATTGTCTCCCGCTGAGAATAGCCTAGTTCCCTGGATGTGATTCTTTAAGATTCTAGTGCAGCAGTAACATCTTTACCATTTTGAGATAGCCAGAAGAAAGACTTTATCATTTGCAAGGCAGGTCAGGTGGCTGAGAGAAGATACTGATGGGTTTGTTCAAAAGAAACTGCTCAATGGCCAGGGGCTGCACCGTGTCCACGATGACTGAGCGCTTCATTTCAGAGTGATGCAAGCAGTAGAGCACAGCACTGCCCTGTGCTGAGAGTGATCCCCAAAATACTCACCCCACAGTCACCCCCGGCAGCTTTCTTTGTACTTGGCATCTTTAAGGAGCCAAGAGACCTAATGAGGAGGACCTGTTGTCCTTTCCCAAGATGAAAACTCCTGATATACCATCAGCAGGACAGACAATTTTACCTGCAGGCTTCACCAAGTTCTCAACTGGCTCACATTTACACGTTACCTGTCTAGAGTTAGGAATGCATTCTATGGGCAGACTACTAAGTGAACTAGCATGCATGAAAACCAAGCCATGGACTTGGCCTCCTTTTAAATCATAATCTAAGCGATTGAATTTACCAGTTGCTGCTTACAAGCCATCTCTGCTACTGGAAAAACAGTGCATGCACAATTCCTGATGATAACGGGATGCAATAAACCAATACAGGGGGTGGTCCAGGAAATTGGCCTTTGCAAGTCTGAAGAGGCAGTAACTAGCACGGTAGTCCTTCAGATATCTAGGAAGCTCTGTGCAGCCTGCCTAGGAACCTTTCACTAACAAGATTTCACTAATAAAGTCTTCATCTTTGGTTTGCTTATTGATTCATAAATTTATTTCTTCACTGATTCATATAGTCGTTAATTTACCAAATATTTATTAAGCACCTTATTTGTGCCAGGTGTTGCACTAGGCTTAGAGGTTACAGAGATAAAAAAGGCAGTTTCTATTCTGGAGAGCGTCACATATAAATTAATACTACTGAGAGTGTTAATAGCCTCAGTAGGGAGGCCAGAGGTCCCCAAATGGCAGGAGCAAATAAAACTCCAAGTGACAGACTTTTTTTTTTCCTTTTCTTTTCTAATCCTGTGTTGTCATGACGACACCTGTCCACCTGAACTTAACTTTATCTCAAATCTTGAGCTAACCAATGCGTTTATCTCATGGAAATGTCTTCCTTAGGTTATGTTAACGAACTATGTATTTGTTTAGAAATCTGCCTTTCTTCGAGATTCATGTCAATTGTTTTATAGCCAGGGATGACTCACATTGTATCAATGCTATCTCAAAATGCATGTTGTGGGTGAGGGGCCTGGTGGAACTCTCTCAGTTTTGAGGTGCTTCCTTTCTCTAATTCAGAGAAAGCACTGGCGACCCATTCCAGTACTCCTGCCTGGAAAATCCCATGGACGGAGGAGCCTAGTAGGCTGCAGTCCATGGGGTCTCGAAGAGTCGGACACAACTGAATGACTTCCCTTTCACTTTTCACTTTCATGCATTGGAGAAGGAAATGGCAACCCACTCCAGTGTTCTTGCCTGGAGAATCCCAGGGACAGGGGAGCCTGGTGGGCTGCTGTCTCTGGGGTTGCACAAAGTCAGACATGACTGACACTACTTAGCAGCAGAAGCATCTTTCTCTAATTAGCAATTTAGTGAACTCCTATATAATCTTGAACACCAAGTCTGTGACCTTCTCTCTAACCACCTCCTGCCCCAAAATTGAAGCAGTCACTTCAACTGTGATCCCCAAGTTCATGTATATGCCTTGATTTTAGCATTTACCACTCTATAATCTAATAATAGTAATGTGTGTGCTCAGTTACTCAGTCATGTCCAACTACGATCCCATGAACTGTAGCCCACCAGGCTTCTCTGTTCATGGAATTCTTCAGGCAAGAATACTGAAATGGGTTGTCATTTCCTTCTCCAGGGCACCTTCCCAACTCACGGATCCTGCATTGGCAAGCAGATCCTTTACCATTGTGCTACCTGGGAAGACCTTAATAATAGTAACATGATTGTATCATGATTATTAGTAATGATAGTGAAAAGTTGCTGCTACCTTGTGAACTAAGCCCGGATTCTTGGACTCCAGAGGAGAGGATTTTGATCCCGGGCCAGTGATGAGGTTTGATGCTCAGAGCTTTTCTGTAATAAAGTGTTATTAAAGTATAAAAGAGATAGAGAAAACTTCTGACATAGACATCAGAAGGGGACAGAAAGAGTGCCCCCTTCTCTTGGAGAAGAAAATGGCAACCCATTCCAGTGGGTATATATGTGTATGTATATATATAAATATATATATATATACACATACATATACATATATGTAGCAAAATTGCCACAATATGTTTAGTTAACATCCATCACCTCACATAATTACACATTTTTCCCCTTCTGATAAGAATTTTTAAGACCTAGTCTCTTAGCTATTTTCAAATATACATTATTGTTAACTATAGTCAACATGATGTACATACCATCTCCAGAACTTACTTATCTTACAACTGGAAGTTTCTACCTTTTGACAGCCTTCAAACAATTCTCCCACCTCTTATCTCTGGCAACCACCAACCTGATCTCTGCTTATATGAGTGTTTTTTTTTTTTTTTTTTTAATTCTACATGTAAGTGAGATCAAGCAGTATTTGTCTTTCTCTAACTTATTTCACTTAGCATAATGTCCTCAAGTTCCATCCATTTTTTGCATCTGTGTGTGGCATATTTTCTTTATCCACTTGTCTGTTGATGAATGTCTATGTCTGTTGTTTCTATGTCTTGATTATTGCATACAGTCCTGCAATGAACATGGGGCATTCGTTTAATACTTATTGTGTACTTTGTGAGGGCTTCCCAAGTGGCTCAGTGGTAAAGACTCTGCCTGACAATGCAGGAGATGTGGGCTCGATCCCTGAGTTGGAAACATCCCCTGGAGGAGGAGATGGCCACCCACTCCAGTATTCTTGCCTGGAAAACTCCATGAACAAAGGAGCCTCATGGGCTACACTCCATGGGGTCCTAAAGAAATGGATACAACTTGGCAACTGAGCATGCACTCACATGTACTTTGTGCTTTGCATTATTCTAGGCATTGAGGACACAACTCTAAAACAACAGACAAAAATTCCTGCCATCCTAGAGTTTATCTTTAAAGAGCTAAGGAGATGCACAATAAAGAAATGAGCTGTATATGATATAGCAGAAGGTAATAAGTTCTTTGGAGAAAAGTAGGAAAGGGATATAGGGGATGGGGTTCAGGTTTTAGAGAGAGGCCTTGGAGAGAAAGTAACATTTGAGGAGAGGCAAGTCATGAGGATACAGGGGGATGAGTGTCTCAGTAAGCCAGTCAGGGTGACTGGAGCAGACCAGGAGGGATGGTAGCAGGAAGTGAAATCAGAGAGGTAACAGGGGGTTAGATTGTGTAAAATCTTGCAAACTTGAGTAAGGTATCTGGCTTCTACACTGAGACAAGAAGTCACTGGAGGCTATAAAATCATGGATGCTGATTATAAATTTGGCTCACAGACTTTTGGTAAACTCCTGCACTGAAACAAGCATTCATATTTTCCAATGTCAACAATAAAATAATTTTTAAAAGCATTTTTTTTGTAATCAGTGGGTTTAAAACCTACTGTAAAAGCATTTAATGAAGTTAAAAAATTAAGAGGTCTTCAAGAAAGTCATTATTTTAGAATATTTTGTTCCATAACTCAGTGTTTCCCCTTATTATGCCTTGCCCCTGACTCTAACACTCTCTACACTCACCTTTCACCCTAAATTTAGAAAACTGTGTGAGAGATTGCAGATGGACTGATAAGAGTGTGAACTGTATCCCAGAAACAAGTTCCCAAGGAAAGGGGCAGGGAGGAGAGCAAACGTGGAATGACTTCACAGGGAGTGGGTGTCTGGGGGATCTTGAGAGAGGAAACACTTGCAGAAGAACCCTTGTAGCACCTCCTGAATCTCCTGAAAATACCTGTGATGAGACTTTTAAATAAGTCAGTAAATACGACAATTACAAGATCCTATCCTTGAAGACTCTTACTGTTTAAAATTTATGAACACTAATTAACATGGATTTCAGCATTTTTTTTAATACAAACAAACAAATTAGGAAAATAAAATACAGCTCGTGCATGCTCAGTCATCTCTGACTCTTTGTGACTCCATGGACTGTAGCCCGCTAGGCTCCTCTGTTCATGGAATTCTCCAGGCAAGAATACTGGAGTGAGTTGTCATTTCCTCCTCTAGGGGATCTTCCCAACCCAGGGATTGAACTCGCATCTCCTGCATTAGCAGGTAGATTTTTTACCACTGAGCCACCTGGGAAGCCACAAAATATAGTTCACACCTTCATATTTAACTCTCCCTAAACTCACTAGGGGAATGCAATGGCACCCCACTCCAGTACTCTTGCCTGGAAAATCCCATGGACAAAGGAGCCTTGTGGGCTGCAGTCCATGGGGTTGCAAAGAGTCAGACACGACTGAGCAACTTCACTTTTACGCATTGGAGAAGGAAATGGTAACCCATTCCAGTACTGCTGCCTGGAGAATCCCAGGGATGGGAGAGCCTGGTGGGCTGCAGTCTGTGGGGTCACACAGAGTCGGACACGACTGAAGCAACTTAGCAGCAGCAGCAGCAAACTCACTAGAGAATTTACAGAACTGGCAGGTCTCTTCTGGGTATTTCTCCAAGCAGCCACTGAGTGGCAGTCCAGGAAAAATTATTGTAAAGCACAACCTTTCTGAATTCACTGTTAAAAAGTGAAATTTTAAGCAGTAACAGAATAAGGCTGAGAGTGAAAACGTTTTCTGCCTCTGGACTCCTCAGCTTTCTGAGTCCTGCCATGGACCCATTGCAGGTCATTTGTCACTGGCCCACCATTACTGAAGGTCACACATCTTTCATGGCCCCTCTGGGGAGTGTGTGAGGGTGTTGTGAGCAGGTATGGGCTTATGCATATATGTGTAGGTCATGAGCATCCATCTGGCAGTGCTGTTCAAATGGCACCTAGAGAGTTTCTCATTTAGCTGCAAAATGTGCTCTTTAAATAAAATTAAACCAGTTTGTGAATGCAGCCCTACAGTATAACATTATATAGCCAATTGTGTTAGTTGGGTACCAAAGCTAACTTTGCTGGACTTAGGAACTAAATGTACGTATGAATGTGCTCTTGACGGAATTCATTCATATGTAGGGAACCTACTATAGTAGGTTTAAGAAGAACAGGGATGGTGTGAAATCATCCTCTACGCCTGTGGAATGAAGGCCTGGGGGAACATAACAGGATGCTGGGTCCCACTCAGTGGCTCTTGGAAGTTTGTGGTCTTAGAGTTAAAGCCAAAGCAGTCAGCAAAGCTTGTTGTTTTCTCCAGCTCTAATGGGCTGCACAGATGCAGGTCCAGTGCTGGGGGAGAGGTGATTTAACCAGAAAGGCAGTTTACCAGGTGAGAATAACAGAATAGGATAGCTACAAAGAAACTGAGGATGTGTACAAGCGTGTACTAGAATGATGGGCCACAGAAGTCAACGCCAGGAGGGAAGTGAAGAGACGAGGGACTGAGAAGCAGTGAAATGAGGGTACGATCAGTAGAGTTTAGGGCCCTTGTGAGGTTTGTTGGCATTGTTGGGTTATGATTCTAAGGCAGGTGAACTGGAGAGTTAGGAGATGGTGCCCTGAGTGGGAGGCTTGAAAATTAGATTCTGGGATGAGAGGCCAAGGGAACATTGAGAACAAGATCATTGGTGGTTATGAGTAAGAGACCAGACTGTGGGAAGGATCATCTAGGAGTGAAGGAAAACCAATAAAAAAGAAGACAGGTACAGAGTTTTAGAGAGATTATGATCCTAGAGCTAAAATCGAAAGCATAAATATGTAGTTTGGGCCTTTTGGAAAAGACAGGATTCAACCAACACCAAGCAAAACCATCTACAATTTCTGACAGCGTCGCTTTCAGTATGTTACATTCCCCATCCTTGCCACCTCTTGACTAAAGCCAAGACCTATTCACTTTACTGCTTTCATACACATACCCTTTACTAACATGTCTGTAATTTCCAAAGCAAATACTTTCATTAGAACAGGTTGTTGTCTTCTAAAATCTCCCAAGGCATCAATCCAACTTCCTGAAACATTTACATGTTTTCAAATACAATGTACACTACCCATTCACAGACTTTACTTTGAGATCTCTACCTTTAGTAGAAATCCAGGATGTCCACGCCATGTCATGATTTGCCTTTTTGCAGAGGCACATGCTTGAACTTCATTTTCTATAACCCAAATACTCAAAGTGAGACAATGGTTGACCAACCCTTGTTGAGCTTGGATAATCACCCAGCTTCCACAGCTAGGAACAGGAACTCTTATGAAGTCAAAACAATTTTGCTACTCCCACTTCCCATGTTAAAAATGGCCCCCAAAAGAAAACCAGCCTCTAGTGCTGGCAATGAAATTAAGCAGAAGTGAAGAGAATCTAAGAAGGCTATGCTTCTTTTGCATATGAGGCTTTATGAGGGAAATCATATACTATGGTGATATTTGGGGATTTCAAGGACCTCCTGTACAGCTGGATAGAAAAAAAGTGAAAGTGTTAGTTGCTCAGTCGCATCTGACTCTTTGCAACCCCATGGACTATAGCCCGCCAGACTCCTCTGTCACTTCTTGGTCTTTTGGCTAAGATCAAGTGTAGTGCAGAAGAGAGGCAATCTGCATATTCTTTCTCAAATACTTCTATTCTGGAACAGGCAAAACCTGCCCTCACATCCATACTCCCATTAACCCCCAACTTGTACTCTTTGTAGATAGAGTACAATAACAAACATTCACTTCATGTGAGAAAAATTGAAATTACAAATAGATGGCTCTTCTCTACACCTTATAACAGTACATTTCCCTCTCATGGAGATTAGGCTAAAACTAGAAATTTTGGTGTCTTTTCAAACTTGTTCAAATAGGATTCTACCTGTACAGGCAAATCTCACAAAAGCCAAAGAAAAATTTAGGTCAGATGGACGAGGACTTTAATTATCAACTGTGCATGTTTTCAGATCTGAAAGCCTTTTGTGAAACCCCAGGCTACCTGCCCCAGGTAACTACTCTATTATTGAACTGAGCTGGAGAAGACCTCTTCAGGGAGAAATTATAATTGGAAATGTCTTTTATCCTAAACTTCTATCCTACAACACAAGATCCTGGGCACAAAGCCAAGAACCCCATATATTTAGAATATTTTTTAAACCCTCAAATGAGGAAACATGTTTCAGTGTGAGTTTAATATTCAGGGTTCTCTTGAGACAACATTTTTAAAAGGAGGGCAAATAAGAGATACTTAGTTTTATTTTAATGATATCTCTGTGGAAATCCCTAAGGTCCCTTCCAGCCCTAAGATTCTGTGATTTGAGGTCTGGTGAAACGATTTTAATGGGCTCACTGAAGGAATAACTGCAAATGAGCTACCTTGGGGGGATTTTTAATGATCAATTGATGTGCATTGTAAGAAGTTTAACACCACATCTTGAACTACTTTGGTATCCATCATAGAGTCTAACGAAAACTTAGATCTATAGAATTTTATCCAAGAAATCCTCTTGTTGACAGATTACTTAAGAATAATGAAATTGGGGAGGGTATTGCATTATTTTTTGTGAGAGGTCATAGTGATGAATTATAGACTCATAGATCTTCAGAGCTTAATGAGATCATTGGGATCACGTAATTCATGTTTTCAGTTTTTAAAGCCATGTAAAATCTTTTCTTCAAATGTAATATATTAGTTTGCAGTGGGGATGGGGATCCTAGAGATCTAGACCTCTGCAGAACACAATTTTTAAAAATACTGATCTAGTCCAACACACTCAAGAGATCTGGCAACCAAGACTAGAGAGGGAAAAGGGTACACAGGAAATAAGCACTGAAGTCCTTAACTCTCCTTTGATTCATGGATTTTCTTGGGTTATGTCACAGACACTTTGGTTCTTAATGAGGTCCTATAACTATGATTTGATCATCACAACTATATCTGAACTGAAATATTTCCATTCAGTTCAGTTCAGTCATTTAGTCGTGTCCGACTCTTTGCAACCCCATGAATCACAGCACGCCAGGCCTCACTATCTATCACCAACTCCCGGAGTTCACCCAAACCCATATCCATCGAGTCTGTGATGCCATCCAGCCATCTCATCCTCTGTCGTCCCCTTCTCCTCCTGCCCCCAATCCCTCCCAGCATCAAAGTCTTTTCCAATGAGTCAGCTCTTCGCATGAGGTGGCCAAAGTACTGGAGTTTCAGCTTCAGCATCAGTCCTTCCAATGAACACCCAGGACTGATCTCCTTTAGAATGGACTGGTTGGATCTCCTTGCAGTCCAAGGGACTCTCAAGTATCTTCTCCAATACCACAGTTCAAAAGCATCAATTCTTCGGTGCTCAGCTTTCTTCACAGTCCAACTCTCACATCCATACATGACTAGATGGACCTTTGTTGGCAAAGTAATGTCTCTGCTTTTGAATATGCTGTCTAAGTTTGTCATAACTTTCCTCCCAAGGGGTAAGAGTCTTTTAATTTCATGGCTGCAATCACCATCTGCAGTGATTTTGGAGCCCCCAAAATAAAGTCTGACACTGTTTCCCCATCTATTTCCCATGAAGTGATGGAACCAGATGCCATGATCTTCGTTTTCTGAATGTTGAGTTTTAAGCCAACTTTTTCACTCTCTTCTTTCACTTTCATCAAGAGGCTTTTTAGTTCCTCTTCACTTTCTGCCATAAGGGTGATGTCATCTGTATATCTGAAGTTATTGATATTTCTCCTGGCAATCTTGATTCCAGCTTGTGCTTCTTCCAGCCCAGCGTTTCTCATGATGTACTCTGCGTATAAGTTAAATAAGCAGGGTGACAATATACAGCCTTGATGTACTCCTTTTCCTATTTGGAACCAGTCTGTTGTTCCATGTCCAGTTCTAACTGTTGCTTCCTGATCTGCATGCATGTTTCTCAAGAGGCAGGTCAGGTGGTCTGGTATTCCCATCTCTAAAAATTTTCCACAGTTTATTGTGATCTACACAGTCAAAGGCTTTGGCATAGTCAATAAAGCCAGAAATAGATGTTTTTCTGGAACTATCTTGCTTTTTTGATGATCCAGCAGATGCTGGCAATTTGATCTCTGGTTCCTCTGCCTTTTCTAAAACCAGCTTGAACATCTGGAAGTTCGCAGTTCACATATTGCTGAAGCCTGGCTTGGAGAATTTAGAGCATTACTTTACTAGCGTGTGAGATATTTACATTCGCCCCATCTTTATTTCTTTGGAGAGAGAGGAAGAGTAAATCTAAATTCCATGGGATTGTACAGCAGAAACTAACACAACATTGTAAAGCAATTATACCCCAATTAAAAAATAAATAAAAGTAAAAAATGCCATTGGATATTTGGTCTGGTATTTAGGTTTCTAAAGACCTTTCCAAATTATCTGAAATCCAAATACCCATATTGAAAGATGACATCAGGAAGCAATATTAATGGGTTTACTGTTCTTTATTCTGAAGTTCATAACTACTGAAATTAAAGAAAGAGAAGTCTTCATTGTGCATATTATTAAAGGGAAATTAAGACAAATTAAAAGGACTGAGAGTTCTGTGAGGGCAGGGTTATTCCATATTAGATCACTTCTGTATTGCCAGCACTTAATACAATGCCTAATAGATAGTGTGACAGTTAATTTTACGTGTCAACTTGACTGGGCTAAGAGATGCCCAGGTAGCTGGTAAAATATGATTTATGGATGTGTCTGTGTGAGTGTCTCTGGAAAAGATTAGCACTTGACTCAGTAGACTGGAAAAAAGACTGCCCTCACCAATGTGGATGGGCATTATCTAATTCATTGAGGGCCTGAATAGAACAAAAAGGCAAAGGAAGTATACATTCCCTCTCTACTTGTGTTGAGGCATCCACCTTCTCTTTCTTTGTGTTTATTTATTTGTTTGGTTGTGTGCAGTCTTAGTTGCTGTATGTGGAATCTTTGGTTGCAGTGCATGGACTCGCTCTAGTCATGGTGATTTGGCTTGGTAGTTGCAGCCCTGGGGCCTAGTTGTTCCATGGCATGTGGGAATCCTAGTTCCCCAACCAGGGATCAAACCCAGGTCACCTGCACTGCAAGGAAGATTCTTAGCCACTGGACCACCAGGGACGTCCCAGGATCTATCTTCTCTTGCCTTTAGACACTGGTACTCCTGGTTCTCAGGCTTTTGGACTCAGGTTGGGCCTTAGACCATTGGCTCCCCAGTTCTTAGTCCTTCAGACTCAGACTGAATTGCACCATGGACTTTTCAGCTTCTCCAACTTGCAACTGGAAATGATCAAGTTGGAGGCTGCTGCTGCTGCTGCTAAGTCGACTCAGTCGTATCCGACTCTGTGCGACCCCATAGATGGAAGCCCACCAGGCTCCCCCGTCCCTGGGATTCTCCAGGCAAGAACACTGGAGTGGGTTGCCATTTCCTTCTCCAATGCATGAAAGTGAAAAGTGAAAGTGAAGTCGCTCAGTCGTGTCCGACTCTTAGCGACCCCACGGACTGGAGCCTACCAGGCTCCTCCGTCCATGGGATTTTCCAGGCAAAAGTACTGGGGTGGGGTGCCATTGCCTTCCCCGCAAGTTGGAGGAGCAGGAAGTAAAAGATAAGCTCAAATTCCCTGCTCTGGCAATTTGGGCAGACCTCAGCTAGTGGTTCACCTGGTCTTGGTTGAATTTTCTCAGCTGGTGGGTGGGCTTCTGGCTGGCTGGTCTAAGATGATTTGCTTCAGCTGGAATGGCATGTCTGTCTGTGGTCTCTCATCCTCTAGTAAACTAAACTGGGCTTGATCACAAGGCAACTGGCAGCCTCTAAGAGAAGTGCGCAGGATCTCTTAAGGCCTAGGCTTTGAACAGATACGCTCTGCCTTCGGCAATATACTATTGGTCAAAGTAAGGTACAAGCCCAGCCCAGATTCTAGGGGTGTAAAAATTAACTCCACCTCTTGATGGGAGGAGCTAAAGTCATATTACAAACAGTGTTGAGACAGGGAAGAAAGGATTGTGGCCATTTTTGTAGCTAACTAGTAAACAGCTACCTCAGGGCCCTTAAACATGCTGGTCTCTTTTCCTGTAACTCTCTTTTCTTTAACCTATTCATGGCTGATCTTTCTCATCTTTCAGATCATGGATTAATTATTACCTTTTCTGGACTGTCTTTCTTCTAGCCTGTCCTGCTATTATCTAAAATCTTTTTTTTTTTTTCCTTTCAAGTGCTTATATCACTTTGTAATAGTATTATTTATGTGTTTATTGATTTTTCTCTATTACACCACTAGGACAAGAATTCGATAAAGTCAGGGTGTACGTTTGCTTTTTTTTTTTTTTTTTTTTTTTTTTACAATTGTTTCAAAAGTATTTAGCCTAGTGACTGGCCCATAGTGCATGCTAAGTCACTTCAGTCATGTCCATCTCTGTGAGACCCTATGGACTCTAGCCTATCAGGCTCCTCTGTCCATAGAATTCTCCAGGTAAGAATGCTGAAGTGGATTGCCATGCCCTCCTCCAAGGGATCTTCCCAACCCAGGGAACACACCCCCTCTCTTATGTCTCCTGCACTAGTGCCACCTGGGAAACCCATGTAAGCCTTCAATAAATACATGTCCAGTGAATGAACTGAATAAAAGTGGAAAGTGATATAATTTATCCAACTGAGGAAAAGATTGAGCATTTCAGAGGAGGGTAGAAGGGTTGGCCTGGCCATTGTGATAAGCAGAAAATAGAAAAAATATCAAAGGAGATCAGTAAAAAGGCCCATTGAGCTCTGACAACCTGCATTATGTCCTTACAGAGTGCTAATGAAGTGCTCTTTTCCTGGAAGGTCCTTCATACCTGAGGTGAAAGCATTCAGAGACTTGAAAGGACCTTGAAGCCTAAGAAGACTTATTTCCAACCAAGAATCAGAGCATGTGGTTTGCCAAAAGATCATTTATCTGATTCATGATTGTGTTAAAAATAAGAGCACTAGACATACAATGGAAATAGAATTTTTTTATTTGTTTAACAAATCACTATCACCAGAGGAATAAAATAATAAGAAATGAAGGCTCCTGGGAAACAGGACATATATATTTGTCATACTTCAAGGCCACCTGGAGCATGGCATTTCAGCATCAGAATATTGTTGACTAAAAAGATGCACAATGTGAGAGATGTGAGTTAAGTTTTATTAGGGGCAAAATGAGGAATGCAGCCCAGAAGACATCACCTCAGATAACTCTCAGAGACTGCTCCATAGAGGTAGTGGGGGAACGTCAATATATAAGATTTTGGTGAAGGGGGATTGCAATGCAATCAAGCACTTACTTTACAAAAGGTTTTCTGCTAGTCACGAGAAGCGGATGTCACCATGAAGGGCTTTAGTGCTTTTCTAGATATGAGGAGATGCAAGGATTGGGATCATGAAATCAGATCCTAAAAATATCTGTCTAAAGACCTGTCCCACCAGTTTCCCTGGAGCACAGAGTGCCTCACTCTCCAGCCTGGACTCCCTTCAGGGCATGTTGAAGGTCAACAGCAGCAGCCCAGGGGTTAATTTCCACAGAGGCAGATGGCAAATGCCCTTGGCAAGCACCAATTTGTAGTTAACAGTATCAATCCTTTAAGTCTGGAGGCTTTCAACATTCAAGCCACTGTAAATCTACAATTTTCCTGAGGACCAGTCCTGTTCTCAGCCCTGTCTTGCTAGACTCTGGGGAATGCTTCTTACCTAGGCCGATTTTGCTCCCCAAGGATTTTGACAATATCTAATTCGAAAGGAAATGAACCCTGAATATTCACTGGAAGGACTGATGCTGAAGCTGAAGCTTTAATACTTTGGCCTCCTGACGCAGAGAGCCGACTTATTGGAAAAGATCGTTATGCTGGGAAACATTGAAGGTGGGAGAAGCAGGGAGATGAGATGGTTGGATGGCATCACCGACTCAATGGATATGAATTTGAGCAAACTCCAGGAGATGGTGAAGCACAGAGAAGCCTGGTGTGCTGCAGTTCATGGGGTCACAAAGACTTAGCAACTGAACACACACACATTTTGGGCTTCCCTGGTGGCTCAGTGGTTAAAACAACAACAACAACAACAACAACTCACTTGCCAAGGCAAAAGACGTGGTTTGATCCCAGAGTTGGGAAAATCCACTGGAGAAGGAAATTGCAACCCAAACCAATATACTTGCCTGGGAAATCCCATGGACAGAGGAGCCTGGCAGGTTACAGTCCATGGGGAAGCAAAAGAGTCAGACACAGCCTAGTGACTAAACAACAACGACATATACAGTGTTTTTTTTTTTTTTTAAAGTTGGGGGAATGCTATTAACATATAGCAAGGTAGAGACCAGAAGTACAGCTATAATCCTATAATACACATTGGGGACAAGGTGATGTCTTGTAGGACATCAGCTGCAAGAAGTGCCAGCCCCTCTATTGCAGCATTGTTTGCAAATAGCCAACCCGTGGAAATAAACTAGTTCAGTTCAGTCACTCAATCGTGTCCAACTCTTTGCAACCCCATGAACTGCGGCACACCAGGCCTCCCTGTCCATCACCAACTCCCAGAGTTCACCCAAACCCATGTCCATTGAGTCGGTGATGCCATTGAATCATCTCATCCTCTGTCGTCCCCTTCCCCTCCCACCTTCAGTCTTTCCCAGTATCAGGGTCTTTTCAAATGAGTCAGTTCTTCACATTAGGTGGCCAAAGTATTGGAGTTTCAGCCTCAGCATCAGTCCTTCCAATGAATATTCAGGACTGATTTCCTTAGGATGGACTGGTTGGATCTCCTTGCAGTCCAAGGGACTCTCAAGAGTCTTCCCCAACACCACAGTTCAAAAGCATCAATTCTTTGATGCTTAGCTTTCCTTATGGTTCAACTCTCACATTCATACATGAATACTGGAAAAACCATAGCCTTGACTAGATGGACCTTTGCTTTTTAATATGCTGTGTAGGTTGCTCATAGCTTTTCTCCAAGGAGTAAGCATCTTTTTATTTCATGGCTGCAATCACCATCTGCAGTGATTTTGGAGCCCAAAATAGTCAGACACTGTTTCCCCATCTATTTGCCATTAATGATAGGACCAAATGTCAAGATCTTAGCTTTCTGAATGTTGAGTTTTAAGCCAACTTTTTCACTCTCCTCTTTCACTTTCATCAAGAGGCTATTTAGATCCTCTTCACTTTCTGCTATAAGGGTGGTGTCATCTGCATATCGAGGTTATTGATATTTCTCCTGGCAATCTTGATTCCAGCTTGTGCTTCTTCCAGCCCAGCATTTCATATGATGTACTCTGCATATAAGTTAAATAAGCAGGGTGACAATATACAGCCTTGATGTACTCTTTTCCCTATTTGGAGCCAGTCTATTGTTCCATGTCTAGTTCTAACTGTTGCTTCTTGACCTGCATACAGGTTTCTCAAGAGGCAGGTCAGGTGGTCTGGTCACATCTCTTTCAGAATTTCCCACAGTTTATTGTGATCCACACAGTCAAAGGCTTTGGCATAGTCAATAAAGCAGAAACAGATGATTTCCTGGAACTCTCTTGCTTTTTCGATGATCCAGTGGAATTTGGCAATTTGACCTCTGGTTCCTCTGCCTTTTCTAAAACCAGCTTGAACATCAGGAAGTTCGCCGTTCATGTACTGCTGAAGCCTGGCTTGGAGAATTTTGAGCGTTACTTTACTAGCATGTGGGATGAGTGCAATTGTGTGGTAGTGTGAGCATTGTTTGGCATTGCCTTTCTTTGGGATTGGAATGAAAACTGACCTTTTCCAGTCCTGTGGCCACTGCTGAGT
Organism: Tragelaphus eurycerus; assembly: GCA_935064755.1. Lineage (NCBI taxonomy): Eukaryota > Metazoa > Chordata > Mammalia > Artiodactyla > Bovidae > Tragelaphus > Tragelaphus eurycerus. The sequence continues at coordinate 1,052,761 of CAKXYN010000238.1, forward strand.
TTTCCAAATTTGCTGGCATATTGAGTGTGCACTTTCACAGCATCATCTTTCAGGATTTGAAATAGCTCCACTGGAATTCCATCACCTCCACTAGCTTTGTTCGTACTGATGCTAAGGCCCACTTGACTTCACATTCCAGGATGTCTGGCTCTAGGTGAGTGATCACATCATCATGATTATCTTGGCCGCGAAGCTCTTTTTTTGTACAGTTCTTCTGTGTATTCTTGGCACCTCTTCTTAATATTGAGACAGTCATTTCCTAGGCAGATTGATAAGGAGTCTAGGGGCCCCCAAGGAGAGAGGGGTCTGAAATTCTCAAGGAGAAAGAAAGGACAAACTTTTTTTCTTTCTCCACATTCCTTAGGATTATACAACAATAATGTATCCAGCCTGACGACAGTGTTATCTTAAAATGTAAATTAGAGGGGTAGACTTGGTCTTTTCAAGGATGCATCCTGCCTGAGAAATTTTAAAATGTAAATTAGGTCTTTACAACCTCCAGACATTCTTTAGAGTATATAACTTCATTGCTAATACTAGCAATGGGGTACTCTTTCTGCCCCCTTCTGGTGCCTATGTCAGAAGCTTTCTCTATCTCCTTTATACTTTAATAAAACTTTATTATACAAAAGCTCTGAGCGATCAAGCCTCGTCTCTGGCCCCAGATTGAATTCTTCTCCTCCAGGGGCCAAGAATCCTGGTGTCTTCGCAGGATTCTAACCTTTCAATATCTTCTGTTTCTCTTAGGTCCATACCATTTCTGTCCTTTATCGAGCCCAGCCTTGCATGAAATGTTCCCTTCAGATCAGATCAGATCAGATCAGTCGCTCAGTCGTGTCCGACTCTTTGCGACCCCATGAACTGCAGCACGCCAGGCCTCTCTATCCATCACCAGCTCTCGGAGGTCACTCAGACTCACATTCATCGAGTCAGTGATGCCATCCAGCCATCTCATCCTCTGTCGTCCCCTTCTCCTCCTGTCCTCAATCCCTCCCAGCATCAGAGTCTTCTCCAACGAGTCAACTCTTCGAATGAGGTGGCCAAAATACTGGAGTTTCAGCTTGAGCATCATTCCCTCCAAAGAAATCCCAGGTCTGATCTCCTTCAGAATGGACCGGTTGGATCTCCTTGCAGTCTCTTGAAGAGATCTCTAGTCTTTCCCATTCTGTTGTTTTCCTCTATTTCTTTGCATTGATCGCTGAGGAAGGCTTTCTTATCTCTCCTTGCTATTCTTTGAAACCCTGCATTCAGATGCTTATATCTTTCCTTTTCTCCTTTGCTTTTCACTTCTCTTCTTTTCACAGCTATTTGTAAGGCCTCCTCAGACAGTCATTTTGCTTTTTTGCATTTCTTTTCCACGGGGATGGTCTTGATCCCTGTCTCCTGTACAATGTCACGAACCTCCGTCCATAGTTCATCAGGCACTCTGTCTATCAGATATAGTCCCTTAAATCTATTTCTCACTTCCACTGTATAATCATAAGGGATTTGATTTAGGTCATACCTGAATGGTCCAGTGGTTTTCCCTACTTTCTTCAATTTCAGTCTGAATTTGGCAATAAGGAGTTCATGGTCTGAGCCACAGTCAGCTCCTGGTCTTGTTTTTGCTGACTGTATAGAGGTTCTCCGTCTTTGGCTGCAAAGAATATAATAAACACAATTTCAGTGTTGACCATCTGGTGATGTCCATGTGTAGATTCTTCTCTTGTGTTGTTGGAAGAGGGTGTTTGCTATGACAAGTGTGTTCTCTTGGCAAAACTCTATTAGCTTTTGCCCTGCTTCATTTTGTACTCCAAGGCCAAATTTGCCTGTTAACTCCAGATGTTTCTTAACTTCCTACTTTTGTATTCCAGTCCCTTATAATGAAAAGGACATCATTTTTGGGTGTTAGTTCTAAAAGGTCTTGTAGGTCTTCATAGAATCATTCAACTTCAGCTTCTTCAGCATTACTGGTTGGGGCATAGGCTTGGATTACCATAATATTTAATGGTTTGCCTTGGCAATGAACAGAGATCATTCTGTCGTTTTTTAGATTGCATCCAAGTACTGCATTTCAGACTCTTTTGTTGACCATAATGGCTACTCCATTTCTTCTAAGGGATTCCTGCCCACAGTAGTACATATAATGGTCATCTGAGTTAAATCCACCCATTCCAGTCCATTTTAGTTCTCTGATTCCTAGAATGTCAATGTTTACTCTTGCTATCTCCTTTTTGACCACTTCCAATTTGCCTTGATTCATGGACCTGACATTCCAGGTTCCTATGTAATATTGCTCTTTACAGCATCAGCCCTTGCTTCTATCACCAGTCACATCCACAACTGGGTATTGTTTTTGCTTTGGCTTCAGTCCTTCATTCTTTGTGGAGTTATTTCTCCATTGATCTCCAGTAGCATATTGGGCACCTACCGATCAGGGGAGTTTCCCTTTCAGTATCCTATCTTTTTGCCTTTTCATACTGTTAATGGGGTTCTCAAGGCAAGAATACTGAAGTGGTTTGCCATTCCCTTCTCCAGTGGACCACATTCTGTCAGACCTCTCCACCATGACTCTCCCATCTTGGGTGGCCCCACACGGCATGGCTTAGTTTCATTGAGTTAGACAAGGCTGTGGTCCATGGCAACCCACTCCAGAATTCTTGCCTGGAGAATCCCAGGTACGGGGGAGCCTGGTGGGCTGCCGTCTATGCAGTCGCATTGGCTAGATTGGCTAGTTTTCTGTGATTATGGTTTCAGTGTGTCTGCCCTCTGATACTCTCTCACAACACCTACCGTCTTACTTGGGTTTTTCTTACCTTGGACTTGGGGTATCTCTTCACGGCTGCTCCAGGAAAGCGCAGCCACTGCTCCTTGCCTTGGACGAGTGATATCTCCTCATGGCTACTCCTTCTGACCTTGAATGTGGAGTAGCTCCTCTCGGCCACCACCCTGACCTCCGGTGTGTGGTAGCTGATCTCGGCCACCACCACTGACCTCAGTCATGGAGTAGCTCCTCTCGGCCGCTCCTGTGCCCATGCAGCCTGGCACTCTCAGTCACTGCCCCTGAGTTGCAGATGGTGATTCCAGCCATGAAATTAAAAGATACTTACTCCTTGGAAAGAAAGTTATGACCAAACTAGATAGCATATTAAAAAGCAGAGACATTACTTTGCCAACTAAAGTCCCTCTAGTCAAGGCTATGGTTTGCCAATGGTCATGTATGGATGTGAGAGTTGGACTGTGAAGAAAACTGATTGCCTAAGAATTGATGCTTTTGAACTGTGGTGTTGGAGAAGAAGCGATCTGAAAATAAAGCACACAACTTGTATACAAAGATTTTACAACAGCATTATTCTTAATAGCCAGACAAATGGAAGTAACCTCAATGTCCATCAGCTGATGGATGGATAATCAAAATGTGGTATATGCCACAGTGGATTATTATTTGGCCATAAAAAAGAATGAAATACTGACGTATGTTATAATATGGATGAATATTGAAAACATTATGCCTAGTGAAAGAAGCCAGTCAGAAAAGAACATATTTTGTATGGTTCCATTATGTGAAATTTCCAGCATAGACAAATAATACAATCGTAAAAGCAGACTAGTGGTGCCAGGGCCTGGGTGGAGAGAGAAATAGGGAGTGATTGTTAACAGGTAAAAGTTTTGTTTTGAGGGTAATGGATAGGTCCTAACATTGCTGCTGCTGCTGCTGCTAAGTCACGTCAGTCGTGTCTGACTCTGTGCGACTGCATAGACAGCAGCCCACCAGGCTCCCCGTCCCTGGGATTCTCCAGGCAAGAACACTGGAATGGGTTGCCATTTCCTTCTCCAATGCATGAAAGTGAAAGTGAAGTCGCTCAGTCGTGTCCAACTCTTAGCGACCCCATGGACTGCAGCCCACCAGGCTCCTCCATCCATGGGATTTTCCAGGCAAGAGTACTGGAGTGGGTTGCCATTGCCTTCTCCAGTCCTAACATTAGTGAGGATTATTTCATAATTTGGTAATATGCTAAAGAAAACACTGAAATACTCACTTTAAATGGACGAATTTTGTGGGATATTCACTAGATCTCAATAATGGCTGTTATAAAGCAGTGATAGACAATACTGTTTTTTAAAATATTAGGAAAAAAGCTACAATTCAGAATCCAGAACTGACATCATTGCATTCCCAACAGAAAGTTGGAAGACATTTAACATAGACTACAACATTACTACAGTAAATTAGCCATTGACAGTTTGGGTCCAAATTCTCACACAGATCACAGAGTTGAAAAAACAAAATGAGCAGATTTCCCTCAGATTCAGAAAAATGTTTATGTGTAGCTGACAACAAAAATTCAGTGTCGGCAATGCAAGCAGACAATTGGAGACAGGAAAATTACAATGCATGATAATTTGAAAGATGGTGAAAGATGTTTCACCATAATGAACCTTGTCAGTGGATTAAGATTGGTGTTCACACTCAGCTAATACTAATACTTGGTGTTTGGGTTTTTTCTTTTTAATTGTTTCTGTTCTCCCACCACTAAAATAATTGTAACTCATTTGCCTCAGAGGGCTTTGTAAAGATGCGGCCTTCAGCCCCTCATTTTACAGACAAGGAAACACAAGGGCACTTATTTCCTTACACTGCTGCTGCTGCTAAGTCGCTTCAGTCGTGTCCGACTCTGTGCGACCCCACAGACGGCAGCTTACCAGCTGGAACAAAAAACCCAGCTCTTCTCATTTCCAGGTCAACCTCTATACTGACCTGCCTCTGTCTTGTTGAACATCTTTCTAAAACTTATTAATACACTTCTTAATTAAAAAAAAAAAAAAGCATGAGAGGGTTTCCTTGGTGGTCCAGTGATTAGGACTCCTTGCTTCCACTGCAGAGAGTAAGAGTTCAGTCCCTGGTAGGGGAACTAAGATTCCTACATGCCAGGTGGCATGGCCAAAAAGAGGGGAAAAAACTTGGGAAATAATCACTGAAGTTACATTTTAATGTTTGAGAAATAGTAAATTGAGGTAGTCAAAATCCACTGGCCTCAGGATGAAATAGACCTGGGTTGTCTCCCGGCTTTGGCCATGACTAGCTGTGTGCCCTTGGAAAGCTTTCTTCAAGTCTCTGAGCTTCTGTTTTTGCATTTTTTAAATGCGGTAACAATAAAACTTACTTAATGGGGTGGTTGTGAGGATAAAATGAGTTAGTGCACGTAGAGTGCCATGAATATGACACTGGCACAATAAAATAGAACCGTGACGGACATAACTGTGGGGCTGTTTGGAACCAGGCTATGTCTCTTTGTCTGCCAGGGGGCTATTCAGAGGATCCTGAGGATGGTATGAGAGTCAGTAGTCTACAAAACCAACTTTTCTTTTTAAAAAAAAATAATTAATTTATTTTAATTGGAGGCTAATTACTTTACAATATTGTGGAGGGTTTTGCCATATATTGACATGAATCAGCCATGGAAAAGCATCCTTTCAACTCCTCCTGCCCCCGCCCGGAAGCTCCCTGGCACATTGAGACTGCCAGCCTCCCTCCCCCGGCCCTGGCTGTTCTGCTTCCAAGCTCGCACTGCTGGAACAACCATTTTCAACTCCTACACAGCCTATTTTAATAAAAAGAACCAAAACATTGCTCTTTCAAATTTCTCTCTCTCACTTTCCCTTTCCTCGTGTCCTTACCCACCTCTCTTCCCTCCACCAATGTACACTCCTCTGTGTCCTAGACACTCCCAGTACAAGAGGACTGGGGGCTGCCAGAGCCTCAGGCTTTTCTCCATGAAGAGATTTAGAGAAGTGATTTTCACTCTTGAACTTGACATTTCATCCTTCTCCCTTTACCTCCAATAGTAAGGCCTGAGACATTGGCAGTCAACCTCTCTCTCTCTCTCTCTCTCTCATTCAGTCTCCCCTCCCTTTCTGTTCTAGGTCAGTATAGCTGCTGGCCTGGAAATGAGAAGCCCTGAGTTGCTATTCCAGCTTAGTGTAAAATAAGTGTCCAATACCTTTTGGGCTTTAGTTTTCTTGTCTGTAAAATGAGGATCTGGAAGCAATATCTAGGGACTTTCCTAGTGGTCCAGTGGCTGAGACTCTGTGCATCCAGTGCAGGGGCCCACGTTTCATTCCTGGTGGGGGAACTGGATCCCAAATGCCCGAACTAAGAGTTTGCATGCCACAACTAAATATCCTGTGTGCTGTGTGCGTTATGCCACAACTAAGACCCAGCATAGCCAAATAAATAAATAGAAACAATCTCTAGGAAGACCTCTTCCTCTATAAGGCAAACAAGTTACGCATGTATATGATATTTGCTCATTAAAGAAGATGACAAGTAGAAGCCAAGTATTTGCAATAATAAATATCTGCTCTTTCTAAATATTCTTCTTTTAAACAAAACAAAACAAAATATTACATGGGAAAACACCTTCTTAAAGGAGTTTTGCAGTTTGCTGGATCGGGATCCCCAAGCCAAGATTTCTTAACAGAAAAAGTACAGATACATCTATATGTCTAACTGAATCACTTTGTTGTACACCTGAAATGAACACAACATTGTTAACCAACTATATTCCAATATAAAATAAAAAGTTAAATAAATACATGCTAAAAAAAAGTTCTCAACAGGAAAATAGTGCGGCCATAGTAGAGAATTACCAGTTGGAAAAGAAGGGGAAATCAAAGTTGCCTTTGGCACTACTTTCTGGGGTTATTGGAATGCAGCAAACCTGGTGGAAAAAATCACTGATATCTATAGGTATGGAACCCATAAACTGCTAATATAGAGCATGCCTGCCCTTCAAATTTGTTATGACAGTCACTATTTTATTTTAATAGAGGGTGATGTGACAATGTGGGACCAGTGGACCATGGTGTCACTTGGTCCCAGCAGGCCTTAATGAGATTCATTGTATTCAGGCAATACCTGTGCTGGGGAAGGAATAGAAAGAAATGGAATGGAAGCAAAATGCTAATATCAGGTGAGTTCCTCCTTGGCATTTTGTATGTTCTTGATACAAATTACTCCAGTAATTTATTCATAGAAACCAGGTAAAGAGTCAAAATAATGACAAACGCTGAAGAAAAGAGGGACAATGGGCAGTGTGCACTGGTCCCCAAGCAGGACCAGCATATCCTTACCTGACTTCCAAGAGTCTTTGAAGGATTGGATGGCTTTCTTCTCAAAGACTTTCCAAATCAGAGGTGTTCTTTTTCTCTCTATTCCTGACCGTCTGTCTCTGTCTCCTCTGTCTCACTGTCTTCCTTCAGGGTTACACTGCTGCCTGAACCTGAATTTCCAGCGAGTCCTCACCTTGTAGGCAGTCTTACGATGTTATCCAAGCTGATTTATTCCTCCTCCCTTTAGGAGAGGGAAGTCACTTGGGGCAGGGAGTGGGCTCAGAGAGATTTTCTTATAGTTTATCGCAGCTGTCCATGTGGCTTCAGTTGACTGCTGGAAATGAGTTTTCAGTGTATGACACGCTTCAAAACAGCAGAGGGTTGGCTTCTGAGAGTCGTTTGCCATTCTCTGTGTGGGTCCTGGAAGCCTGCAGAGAAAATACCAAGACATGAGGCCAAATCCATGACTCGGAATATTTAAGGATCTGAAGCAGCAGCAGCAATATAGCTGGAGTACCAGTTCTGTCTGGAATCTGTCTCTGACAGAAATGGGATAGAAATACTGTGAACAACATACCTGGCTGGCAGGCAGTCGAGAAATGCATGTAAAATATGCCAATGGTTTCTAAAGCAGATTTGGATTTCTTGTTCTCCAAAGCATACAGAGCATTGCCTAAATGAGAATTTCCATTCAGCAGAAGGCCCCTGTAATGGGCTTTTATTAAAATGTCTTGTTTTTTGTGGCTCTTTCCATTCTCAGTGTCTGTGCCCACAGAAATGGAATCAATCAAAAGTACTAATGGTTGTATAACTTCCAGGTGACCTCTTGCTTGTTATTTTGTATGTTGTTGATTTGATGAGTGACTGTTCCCCTCCCAGTGATTGTTAGCAGTGAAACCTTTCAGAGAACCTCTGTATGTGAATTGAGGTCATAATTATCTCTGGCTATCTCCGCAGCTTTCCCCAGTGGTTGTTTGGGTTTACTAGAGTCATGCTATGGCTGTTGATGGGAATGTAAAATGCTGCAGCTACTATGGTAAAGAGTAGGAAGTTTCCTCAAAAAATTAAAATCAAAATTAGAATTTCCATATGATCCCACTCTAAAGTGGATCAGAAAGTGAAGAGGAACTAAAAAGACTCTTGATGAGGGTGAAAGAGGAGACTGAAAAAGTGGGCTTAAAACCCAACATTGAAATATGTATAATATCATATATGAAATGAGTCGCCAGTCCAGGTTCTATGCATGATACTGGATGCTTGGGGCTGGTGCACTGGGACGACCCAGAGGGATGGTATGGGGAGGGAGGAGGGAGGAGGGTTCAGGATGGGGAACACATGTATACCTGTGGCAGATTCATTTTGATATATGGCAAAACCAATACAATATTGTAAAGTTAAAAACAAAACAAAAAACCCCGAACATTCAAAAAACTAAGATGTTAGCATCCAGTCCCATCATTTCTTGGAAAAACACAAGGGGAAAAAGTGGAAGCAAGGACAGATTTTATTTTCTTGGGCTTCAAAAACACTGTGGACGATGACGACAGCCATGAAATTGAAAAATGCTTGCTCTTTGGAAGGAAGGCTATGACAAACCAAGACAATATTTAAAAAAAAAAGAAAAAAACAGGCATCACTTTGCCAACAAAGGTCTGGGTAGTCAAAGCTATGGTTTTTCAAATAGTCATGTATGGATGTAAGAGTTGGACCATAAAGAAGACTGAGCACCGAAGAGCTGATGTTTGAACTCTAGTGCTGGAGAAGACTTGAGAGTCTCTTGGACTGCAAGGAGATCAAACCAGTCCATCCTAAAGGAAATCAACCCTGAATACTCATTGGAAGGACTGATGCTGAAGTTGAAACTCCAATACTTTGGCCACCTGTTGTGACAGCCAACTCATTGGAAAAGACCTTTATGCAGGGAAAGATTGGAGGCAAAAGGAGAAAGGGGCAGCAGAGGATTAGATGCATCACTAACTCGATGGACTTGAATTTGAGCAAACTCTGGGAGATACTGAAGGACTAGTGAGCCTGGTGTGCTGCAGTCCATGGGGTCGCAAAGTGTCAGACATGACTGAACAAGAACAACAACATCTTATCCAGCAATGCCGCTTTTGGGTATACGTCCCAAAGGAAGGAGGATTTCAAAGAGATATTTGCACACCCATGTTTACTGCAGTATTATTCACGATAGCCAAGAGGTAAAGCAATTCAAACGTCCACCAGTGGATGAATGGATAAAGAAAACGTGGCATTTGCATAAAATGAAATATTAGCCTTAAAAAGGAGGAAATCCTGTCACACATTACAATATAAACTTAAGGACAATGTACTAAGTGAAATAAGCCAGTCACCAAAAAAAAAAAAAAAAAAAAAGATGCAAATACGGTACCATTCCATCTGTATGAGGTATATAAAGTAGTCAAGCTCTTAGAGACAGATTGCAGAATGGTGGTTTCCAGGGGCTGAAGGAAAAGGGAAATGGAGAGCTGGGTAATGGGTATTGATTTTCAGTTTTCCAAGATGAAAAATTCCAGAGATGTGCTGTACAGCATCATGAATATATTTAATACTACCCAATTGTACTCTTCAAATGGTTAAGATAGTAAATTTTCTGTTACATGGTTATTGCTACAATTACAATTTTTAAAACTATGAAAAATAAAAATAGAGCTGCATTATTAAGTTTGTTTTTATGTGAGTTGTAGTGCCCATTTTATTTCAAAAGCTCCCACAGTGTGTTAGCAGGAACCGCAGATTATGGCTCTTCCCAATGTGTCTGATCCTGTGGATGGTGGGGGTAGCCCCTAAGGAGTTTGCACTCTGTCCCCCTGTCCCTGGGTCAGGTGTGACTGGACTGATAACTCCTCCTTGTGCCTTCTGAAGACCTGGCTTTCAGAAAATTCAGGCAAAAGATATGCATAGAAATACTCCAAATCTGACCAAACTGTTCTGATTTCCAATGGTGACACATGACACCATAAATGTTGTTGTTCAGTCAGTAAGTTGTGTCCAATTCTTCATGACTCCATGGACTGTAGCCCCCCAGGTTCCTCTGTCCATGGGATTTCCCAGGCAAGAACACTGGAGTGGGTAGCCATTTCCTTCTCCTGGGGATCTGCCCGACTCCGGGATTGAATCTGCATTTCCTCCATTGACAGGTGGATTCTTTACCACTGAGTCACCAGAGAAGCCTGACACCATGAACAGCATCAGGGATTACAAAATTGGGGTTTCATTTCACTCTTCTCTGCTAGTGTGCACTGAAGCAGCTCTGCATATCACTCTCCACACCTTTTGGTTTTTGTTTTGTTCTAGAGGTTTGTTATGTTCCTGCTTGTCAATTATTTGCCTGAAAGTGGTTTGGACCCACATCTCAGGGAAAATGTGGTTAAGAAAAATAATTGTTATGGTCTTCCCTGGTGGTCCAGCGGTTAGGACTCCAGGCTTCCTCTTTAGAGGCCATGGGTTTAATTCCTGGTCTGGAAACTAAGGTCCTACAAGCCACGTAGCACAACCAAAACAAACAAACAAAAATTGTTAAGTGCAAATAAAGTCTTTGTGTTTTTTTCTCACCATGATATTAGTTTCTTAAATTGATTGGAAATAATTATATTCCTTTACCCCAATGTATCTTGCCCCTCAATTTAGGACACCACAAATAGCTTCTCTGTGCTCCCTCAAATTTCCTTCAATGCTTTCCCCTTCTCCTTTAAAATTTTTTCTCTTTTCTTTTTCTCTCCCCATGTAATTTTTCTTCCTCCATTTTTCTTGTTTATTTTGGCTTATCTCCTTTCATTCTTTCTCTTTCTTTTCCCCCTCATCTCTCCATTTCTCTCCTTTCTCTTTCCCTCTACCATCTCCACTGAGCTTGCATCCTCTCCCTTCCCCACTCTCTTTCCCCCTTTTCCTTTACCAGTCTTATCCTCTTTCCTTTTCTCTCCCTTAAACTTAGGAAGCTTAAAGGAACCTCGGAAAAGAAGGAAATTACCACTGAACTAACACCATTGTATCCTCTGAAGGGAGATAGACTGCCCAGGTGTTGTACTTCCTTTTCAGAGGCAGGCATAATTTGTCCTTTACTTTAGAGGATATACCTTGGTCTGCCACAATCCACTAAACATCTAAAAACTTTGCTAAAGTGGCATGTTCTCTGAGTCTTCATTGGGTTTTTTCTCTTATGTTCTGTGTACAGGTATCTTACCAAGGCTCCCAATGCACTTGCTACTTCTTCCTTATTAGGTTCAATTAATATGATGTCATCATTACTGCAAACCAATGTGATGTTCTAAGAAATGTCCACATCCCTTTGGACCCTATTAAGAGAGAAGATTGGAAACTTTATAAGTTTCGCCTTGGGGTGAAATCATAAATTCGTTCTATTGTCTTGTCAGTTTCATTTAAACATGATCTGTGTCTTTCCTTATAGGATGGAAAAAAAACATATTGTCCAGATTTCAGTAACCACACACCATGAACATGAAAGTATTCGTGTCTGACTCTTTGCGCCCCTATGGACTATAGCCCACCAAGCTTCTCTGTCCATAAGATTCTCCAGACAAAAATAGTGGAGTGGGTTTCCATTCCCTTCTCCAGGGGATCTTCCCCACCAAGGGATCAAACTTGGGTCTCCTGCACTGCAGGCAGTTTCTTTACCGTCTGAGCAAGTAAGGAAGCCCATGAACATGCAGCTGTGTTGTTATTCTAGAAAAGATACTATGGGGACTTCCCTGGAGGTCCAGTGGTTATGACTCTGTGCTCCAAACAATGAAGGGGGCACAGGTTCCATCCCTGGTAGGAGAACTAAGATCCTGCACAGCATGGCAAAAAAAAAAAAAAAAAAAGAAGAAGAAGAAGAAAGGATACTATGTCTGGCACAGCACAGCAAGTATTACTTGATTGGGTGGGCAGGAGTCTACTGTCATTCTTAAGGCTCTGTCTAGTTTTTGTAGTGTCCAGTCTGCTGAATTAAATAGGGATTTGATGGAACAGCCACTCCTATATCATTTAGGTATCACTGATCTCTGCCATTCATCCTGAGAATTTTAATTTAATTTTAATTTGGGTATTAGAAGGCAGTTACAGTAATGCATGCTGTCTTAAGAGGGAAGTCTCTTAATTGTCTGCAAGCAAGAGGCAGGCACTAGTTTTTCACAGGGAGGAGTGGGCTATTTTGCAAGCCTAGAGGGTTCAGAAGAATCTGAGGAGCCAAGATTTTTGTATGCATGATTCCAGATTCATCAGTCCAAGTTTTAGGGTCCCACTTCTCATTCGCAGCCCCAACCTCAGCACCTCAAACCTGTTGGAAATGAGATTCAACCTTCTCTGGAGGTCTGCTGCTCTTTTTTTCTTTTTTGGCTTGGAGACATGTAGGCTCTTAGTTCCCCAATCAGGGATGGAACCAGTGTCTCCTACAGTGGAAATGTGGAGTCTATAGCCCCTGGACAGTCAGGGAAGCCCCTGCTACTCCTATAATTACATTTGGGGCCTGATATTTAGTTGCTTTTCACATGGGGGAGAAGCTTAATGTGAGTTGATTTAACTATAGCATCTTTTCCCCTAGTACCAAGATTGAGAATGTCATGAAAATGTTGAATTGAAGATTGATAGAAGGGATGCTCAGAGCAAGGGTGGGGATAAGGAAAGAGGAGGCAATAGAGACGACAGTGGACAGAAAGTCTACAGAAGAAAAACTTGACAAGCTTGGCAATCTTTTGTCCTGTTGCAGTGTTAGACTCCATCTGTAGCTATGTGCTAATGAGTGAGGCTATCACAAAGCTCCAGCCTTGATGGGTGAAGAAACACCAGTCTGCAGCCCTGTCAGGGGCCCTGTGGGAGATGAAGCTTTGTTTACTGAACAATCTAGGACAAGGGGACTCATACCTTCACTACTAGGATTCTTGGCCTGAAGATCTGAGCAAGTTGAGTACAGTAACTTATCCCTGCCTCTAGAGCCGTAATTGGAGAAGGCAATGGCACCCCACTCCAGTACTCTTGCCTGGAAAATCCCATGGATGGAGGAACCTGGTAGGCTGCAGTCCATGGGATCGCTAAGAGTCGGACATGACTGAGAGACTTCCTTTTCACTTTTCACTTTCATGCATTGGAGAAGGAAAAGACAACCCACTCCAGTGTTCTTGCCTAGAGAATCCCAGGGATGGGGGAGCCTGGTGGGCTTCTGTCTATGGGGTTGCACAGAGTCAGACATAACTGAAGCAACTTAGCAGCAGCAGCAGCAGAGCCATAATTAGTCATTTACCTCGGGTTGCATTATTTTTTTTCATTTTCATAAATGAATAATTGCTCTAGAACTCTGAAGAAAGCAAGTCTGAGTCCTCTTATGGACAAGTGAGTACCTTGAAATACTTTTTTGAAATTGCACATCAGGAAACAGCCAAGGTGATATGTCTCTCACTAGATTACAGAAAGGACTGGGAGACTGGCATGAATTGACCAAGTGGCCTTACTGTCTCTATACAGGGGCTTCCCTGGTAGCTCAGCTGGTAAAGGATCTGCCTGCAATGCAGGAGACCCCAGTTCAATTTCTGGGTCAGGAAGATCCCCTGAGAATGGATGGGCTACCCACCCCAGTATTCTTGGGCTTCCCTGGTGACTCAGGTGGTAAAGAATCTGCCTGTGATGTGGGAGACCTGGGTTCAGTCCCTGGGTTGGGAAGATCCCCTGAAGGAGGGCATGGCAACCCACTCCAGTATTCTTGCCTGGAGAATTCCCATGGACAGAGGAGCCTGGCACACTACAGTTCATGGGGTCACAGAGTCAGACAGGACTGAACGACTAAGCACAGCACATGCAGGGAGCAGAAAGGTTATGTTTATGTCACAGTTTATTGTCGTCATTGTTGTGCCAATCAAGAAGAGCATATGCACCCACTTAACCATTTATGATGTCCATCCTACCAGCTCCAGCTGTTTTTCAGGATTCTCCCAGACCACTACAACAGTTTCCTAACTGATCTACCTGTCATCAGTCTCATCCCCTTTGAATCTTTCCTTGAAACTGTGCCAGATAAATGTTTCTATATCACAAACTTGCCAACACACATCCTTAAATCCTGATTGCCTATAGGATGAAGTTTCTTGACATGTCTTACCAGGATCACCATGTTTTGACCCCCTCCCAATAGCTCACATATTTATTGAACACATACTATGTGACAGTAGTGTACTATATGCTTTATGAGCATCATTTAATTTTAGGCTTCCCTTGGTTTCAGTTTCAAGCCCTAAGAAGTATGATTATACTGTAATTTTACAGATGGGAAGACTGAGCCATAGAATCCTTAACTTTCTTGTCCAATGTCATAAGACCTTGGTAGAGTTGGAAACTGAACCCAGATCTTCCTAATGCCAAAGCTCATGGCCACAACCCACACATCTATATTTCCTGGTGCTTCACTTCCTACTGTATCTGCCCCCTCTTCACTCTTGGAGAAGGAAATACCAACTCACTCTTATATTCTTGCCTGGAGAATTCTATGGACAGAGAAGCCTGGTGGGCTAAAGTCCATGGGGTCGCAGAGAGTTGAACACAACTGAGTGACTAACACTTTCACAACACCAAACTGCCTTGTTTTTTCTTACACCCTAATGCCTTATGTCCCTGCCCACACTGTCATATAGGTAGGTTTTTGTCTTCCCACTTGATTGTAAAATTCTTTCAATCAGAAACCATTGTCTTACACACCTTTAGATTTATATTAATTATTTGTTGTCACATAACAACATTACCACAAACATAGCAGCTTAAAGGAACACACACATGTATTATTGCAAAGTTTCTGTGGACCAGGATTCTAGGTACAGCTGAGCTGGATCTTCTGCTTGAAGTCTCATAGGACTGGGATCAAGGTGTCAGCTGGGCTTTCTGTTTTACCTTAGGTGTTACTGGGAAAGGATTTGCTTCCAAGCTCATATGGTGGTTGAGAGAATTCAGACCTTTGTAGGCTGCCAGACTAAGCATCTCAGTTTGTTGTGTTTTTTTGGTTTGGTTTTGTTCTGTTTTCAAGGTCACCAATATTTCAATATGATTATTTTAAAGAATTTCAATTAATGTCAAAAATTCATGGTGAACAAAATAAGAAAATTTTCAGTAAAAACAAGATCTCAGAGTACTATGCTAAGCCATATTGGAGGCTAAGGCAAAAGGAAAAATGTGCACCCCAATATTCATGTTTTCATGTCTGTTTATCATTTAATTACAATCAAGGGTATGGAAGAATACCTCCTACACATATGATTTTTCCAGAACATCAGAGTAGTTAAGAAATATTTACAAAATGAAAAGTATTATTTTAACTTTAAATATTTTATTTATGCCAATACCAGAATTTGTTGTTTTACTTTCCTGGGCTGAACAGAAGCAAAGTCATTGATAATATTTTCATTAAAGCCAATAGCCAGTTTTAAAATACATAAAACCACATGTATATTTATATACAATATGTAATACATTTTTGCTTTTGAGTCATGCTCTAGTATGGCTCACCACAGCACTGGCTGGATTAATAACCTAAAAAACCAGCCTCAAACCTCATAAGGGGTCTGTAAATGGGAGTAGAACATTCAATAATATATACTCCTTCAGCTCTCCTTCCCTGCTCTTTTGGCTTGTAGCTTCTCTTTTCAGTTTATTGTAGATGGTCAGCCAGGAGATGATCCTCAGCTCCTTCTCCATAAGGCAGCTCAGAAGATGGCAGCTTCCTTTTCGGAGTCAGCAGAGGGGAGCATCAATTTTGGCAAGGCAGGCATTAGGATCTTGATTACTGATAATCAGTAATCATGCATCCATAAATCACACATTCTGTCACCTTTGCTGTATCCTATTAGCTAGAAGCAGGCACAGGTCCTGCCAACATTGAGAGGAGGGAGTCAAACAATGGTGTGAACACCAGAAGCTGGGGTTCATGGTAGCCACAGTATCTCACCATCCAGATTTAGAGCGGATATATCATACAATTTCCTGGAGTTGTGCATTATGACAGTTCAGTTCAGTCACTCAGTCGTGTCCGACTCCTTGCAACCCCATGAATTGCAGCATGCCAGGCCTCCCTGTCCATCATCAACTCCCGGAGTTCACCCAAACTCATGTGCATCGAGTCAGTGATGCCATCCAGCCATCTCATCCTGTGTCATCCCCTTCTCCTCCTGCCCCCAATCCCTCCCAGCATCAGGGTCTTTTCCAATGAGTCAACTCTTCACATGAGGTGGCCAAAGTACTGGAGTTTCAGCTTCAGCATCAGTCCTTCCAATGAACACCCAGGACTGATCTCCTTTAGGATGGACTGGTTGGATCTCCTTGAAGTCCAAAGGACTCTCAAAAGTCTTCTCCAACATCACAGTTCTAAAGCATCAATTCTTTTGTGCTCAGCTTTCTTCACAATCCAACTCTCATATCCATACATGACCACTGGAAAAACCATCACCTTGACTAGATGAACCTTTCTTGGCAAAGTTATATCTCTGCTTTTCAATATGCTATCTAGGTTGATCATAACTTTCCTTCCAAGGAGTACTGCTAAGTCAGTTCAGATGTGTCCAACTCTGTGCGACTCCATAGATGGCAGCCCACCAGGCTCCCGCGTCCCTGGGATTCTCCAGGAAAGAAGACTGGAGTGGGTTGCCATTTCCTTCTCCAATGCATGAAAGTGAGACGTGAAAGTGAAGTCACTCAGTCATGTCCAACCCTCAGCAACCCCATGGGCTGCAGGCTTCCAGGCTACTCTATCCATGGGATTTTCCAGGCAAGAGTACTGGAGTGGGGTGCCATTGCCTTCTCTATCCAAGGAGTAAGCGTTTTTTAATTTCATGGCTGCAATCAACATCTCCAGTGATTTTGGAGCCCCCCAATAAAGTCAGCCACTGTTTCCACTGTTTCCCCCAATCTATTTGCCATGAAGTGATGGTACCAGATGCCATCTTAGTTTTCTGAATGTTGAGCTTTTTTTTTTTTTTTTTTGCTTTTTCTTTTAATTAAATTTTATTTTGCTTGACTTCACAATATTGTATTGCTTTTCCCATACATCAAGATGGATCCGCCACAAGTATACATGTGTTCCCCATCCTGAACCCTCCTCCTTCCTCCCTCCCCATACCATCCCTCTGGGTCGTCCCGGTGCACCAGCCCCAGGCATCCATTATCAGGCATCGTACCTGAACTGGCGACTTGTTTCAGATATGATATTATACATATTTCAATGCTATTCTCCCAAATCATCCCACCCTCTCCCGTTCCCAGAGTCCAAAAGTCTGTTCTATACACACTGATATATAGAATGTTGAGCTTTAAGCCAACTTTTTCACTCTCCTCTTTCACTTTCATCAAGAGGCTCTTTGGTTCCTCTTCACTTTCTGCCATAAGGGTGATGTCATCTGCATATCTGAGGTTATTGATATTTCTCCCAGCAATCTTGATTCCAGCTTGTGCTTCTTGCGGCCCAGTGTTTCTCATGATGTACTCTGCATATAAGTTAAATAAGCAGGGTGACAATATACAGCCTTGACATACTCCTTTTCCTATTTGGAACCAGTCTGTTGTTCCATGTCCATTTCTAACTGTTGCTTCCTGATCTGCATACAGGTTTCTCAAGAGGCAAGACAGGTGGTCTGATATTCTCATCCCTTTCAGAATTTTCCACAGCTTATTGTGATCCACATAGTCAAAGGCTTTGGCATAGTCAATAAAGCAGAAATAGACGATTTCCTGGAACTCTCTTGCTTTTTCCATGATCCAGTGGAATTTGCCAATTTGATCTCTGGTTCCTCTGCCTTTTCTAAAACCAGCTTGAACATCTGGAAGTTTGCCGTTCATGTACTGCTGAAGCCTGGCTTGGAGAATTGTGAGCATTACTTTACTAGCGTGTGAGATGAGTGCAATTGTGTGGTAGTTTGAGCATTCTTTGGCATTGCCTTTCTTTGGGATTGGAATGAAAACTGACCTTTTCCAGTCCTGTGGCCACTGCTGAGTTTTCCAAATTTGCTAGCATATTGAGTGTGCACTTCCACAGCATCATCTTTCAGGATTTGGAATTGCTCAACTGGAATTCCATCACCTGCACTAGCTTTGTTCATAGTGATGCTTTCTAAGGCCCACTTGACTTCACATTCCAGAATGTCTGGCTCTAGGTGAGTGATCACACCATCATGATTATCTGGGTCATGAAGATCTTTATTGTACAGTTCTTCTGTGAATTCTTGCCACCTCTTCTTAATATCTTCTGCTTCTCTTTGGTCCATACCATTTCTGTCCTTTATCGAGCCCATTTTTGCATGAAATGTTCCCTTGGTATCTCTAATTTTCTTGAAGAGATCTCTAGTCTTTCCCATTCTATTGTTTTCCTCTATTTCTGTGCATTGATGACTGAGGAAGGCTTTCTTATCTCTCCTTGCTATTCTTTGAAACTCTGCATTCAGATGCTTATATCTTTCCTTTTCTCCTTTGCTTTTTGCTTCTCTTCTTTTCACAGCTATTTGTAAGGCCTCCTCGGACAGCCATTTTGCTTTTTTGCATTTCTTTTCCATGGGGATGGTCTTGATCCCTGTCTCCTGTACAATGTCACAAACCTCTGTCCATAGTTCATCAGGCACTCTATTAGATGTAGTCCCTTAAATCTCACTTCCACTGTATAATCATAAGGGATTTGATTTAGGTCATACCTGAATGGTCCAGTGGTTTTCCCTACTTTCTTCAATTTCAGTCTGAATTTGGCAATAAAGAGTTCATGATCTGAGCCACAGTCAGCTCCTGGTCTTATTTTTGCTGACGGTATAGAGGTTCTCCATCTTTGGCTGCAAAGAATATAATCAATACGATCTTGGTGTTGACCATCTGGTGATGTCCATGTGTAGAGTCTTCTCTTGTGTTGTTGGAAGAGGGTGTTTGCTATGACCAATGCATTCTCTTGGCAAAACTCTATTAGCCTTTTCCCTGCTTCATTCTGTACTCCAAGGCCACATTTGCCTGTTAACTCCAGATGTTTCCTAACTTCTTACTTTTGTATTCCAGTCCCTTATAATGAAAAGGACATCATTTTTGGGTGTTAGTTCTAAAAGGTCTTGTAGGTCTTCATAGACTCGTTCAACTTCAGTGTCTTCAGCATTACTAGTTGGGGCATAGGCTTGGATTACCATGATATTGAATGGTTTGCCTTGGCAATGAACACAGATCATTCTGTCATTTTTGAGACTGCATCCAAGTACTGGATTTTGGACTCTTGTTGACCATGATGGCTACTCCATTTCTTCTAAGGGATTCCTGCCCACAGTAGTACATATAATGGTCATCTGAGTTAAATCCACCCATTCCAGTCCATTTTAGTTCGCTGATTCCTAGAATGTCAATGTTCACTCTTGCCATCTCCTGTTTGACCACTTCCAATTTGCCTTGATTCATGGACCTGACATTCCAGGTTCCTATGCAATATTGCTCTTTATAGCATCAGCCCTTGCTTTTATCACCAGTCACATCCACAACTGGGTATTGTTTTTGCTTTGGCTTCAGCCCTTCATTCTTTCTGGAGTTATTTCTCCACTGATCTCCAGTAGCATATTGGGTACCTACCGACCAGGGGAGTTTCCTTTCAGTATCCTATCATTTTGCCTTTTCATACTGTTAATGGGGTTCTCAAGGCAAGAATACTGAAGTGGTTTGCTATTCCCTTCTCCAGTGGACCACATTCTGTCAGACCTCTCCACCATGACCCTCCTGTCTTGGTTGGCCCCACACGGCATGGCTTAGTTTCACTGAGTTAGACAAGGCTGTGGTCTATGTGATCAGATTGGCTAGTTTTCTGTGATTATGGGTTCAGTGTGTCTGACCTCTGATGCCCTCACAACATCTACTGTCTTACTTGGGTTTCTCTTACCTTGGACGTGGGGTATCTCTTCACGACTGCTCCAGCAAAGCACAGCCGCTGCTCCTTACCTTGGAGGAGGGGTATGTCCTCAAGGCCGCCCCTCCTGACCTTGAGCTAGAGTAGTTCTTCTCGGCCCTTCTGCGCCTGGCTGCCACTCCTTGGACGTGGGGTTGTTCCTCTTGGCCGTCCGCCCTGACCTTGGGCACTGGGTAGCTCGTCTCGGCAGCTCCTGTGCTGACGCAGCCTGGCACTCTCGGTGACCGCCCCTGACCTTAGGTGAGGGGTAGCCCCCTCTTGGCCAAGTTTCTTATGACAATCCTTTATGAAGTGCTCAGTAACTATTTGCTGCCTGAAAGCACAAATAAGGCAAAATTAGACAATTTCTGGAACAAAATTAATTGGATGTAACATTATAGAAAGAGTTTCAACATGAGAATCCAGAGTGTCATCAATCTGGGTCTCAGTTTCCTTATCTGTTAAATAGGTGGTTTTTTCACTGTCCTCTTTCACTTCTGATTTTTCCAGTAGTCTTGTACAGATGTGAGAGCTGGACTATAAAGAAGGCTGAGCATCGAAGAATTGATGCTTTTGAATTGTGGTGCTGGAGAAGACTCTTGAGAGTCTCTTGGACTGCAAGGATATCAGACCAGTCAATCTTGAAGGAAATCAACCCTGAATGTTCATTGGAAGGACTGATTCGAAGCTGAAGCTCCACTATTTTGGCCACCTGATGCAAAGATCTGATTCATTAGAAAAGACCCTGAGAGGGCAAGAGAAGAAGGGGACAACAGAGGTTGAGATGGTTGGATGGCATCACCAACTGAATTGACATGAGATTGAGCAAACTCTGGGAGATAGTGGAGGACACAGGAGATAGTGGAGGACAGAGGAGCCTGGTGTGCTGCAGTCCACAAGGTCGGAAAGAATGGAACACAGCTTCCCCGGTGGCTGGTGGCTCAGACGGTAAAGCGTCTGTCTACGATGCGGGAGACCCGGGTTCGATCCCTGGGTTGGGAAGATCCCTTGGAGAAGGAAATGGCAATCCACTCCAGTCCTATTGCCTGGAAAATCCCATGGACAGAGGAGCCTGGTAGGCTACAGTCCATGGGGTCGCAAAGAGTCAGAAATGACTGAACAACTTCACTTTCACTTTCTTAAGCAGTTGAACAGCAACAACAAGAATGTGTGGCAAAACCCAGCTGATCTCTGAGGTCTTTTTCATCTTTAAAATTCCAAAAGTCTAGAACATCTGTTTTTTTCTCTCTTTATTTATCTCTAATTTCTGCATGACATAATAATAGCTAATATAGAATTGACTTGCATTAGGTAGTGTTCTCGGAGAAGGCAATGGCACCCCACTCCAGTACTCTTGCCTGGAAAATCCCATGGATGGAGGAACCTGGTGGGCTGCAGTCCATGGGGTCGCTAAGAGTCGGACACGACTGACTGACTTCACTTTCACTTTTCACTTTCCTGCACTGGAGAAGGAAATGGCAACCCACTCCGGTGTTCTTGTCTGGAGAATCCCAGGGACGGTGGAGCCTGGTGGGCTGCCGTGTATGGGGTCGCACAGAGTCGGACACGACTGAAGCCACTTAGCAGCAGCAGCAGGTATTGTTCTAAATGATTTGTGTTCCACACTCTCACAACACCATTTTGGGGTAGGTCCTTTTAGTTTCCCCATTAAACAGAAGAGGCAGCTAACATCAGAGTGTTAAGTAACATCAGTCTGGCCCTAGAATCTATGCATTGACCCCTAAGCAGTACCATCTTTCTAAAAGACAGAGACAGATTGGAGAGTAAAGGAGAGGAAAATCATTTTCAGCGCTTGGCCGCTTGTATTTAAGATTTCCTTTTCTTTCGAGTTTCAAATCTGAGGTTTCAACACCACAAGTCTAGGGAAAGGAAGACTAGACAATTGTGGCAGCTCTTTCTTCTACCTGGCATCTCCCCAGAGCATGAAAGGCGTATTGGTAGAGCCAAAGCTCAGCTCAGCCAGCCAGAAGCAGTGGGAGGGAGAAGTCTGAAAAGCTCCAACAGGGAATTAGAAAACTCAATGTGGAATCCCTCCCCACTCTCTTGCCCCAGCCAGTGACTGGCGGGCACTGGATCCCCATGGCCATTTTTTATATGCTTTGGCTGGACAATGCCCCATCCATGTTTGGAATTTCCAAGTAGAAAGACAAGTAGGTAGGGGTCAGGCTGGTGTGGATGGTGGGAGGGAGCTGGGTAAGAAAGGCGGTGAAGCAGAACATACCCAAGAGTGACAGTTCTTATTCATTAAATTATCAACTCCCTGACAGAAGAAACTGAGTTGAAGTAAATCCTTCTTAGGCTTGAACTGGACTGGCTTAGTCCTGACACTTTGCTCTATAAATCATTCTTTTTATTTCTCTACCAGGTATAATCCTATATCAAAGAGCAAGGTGTATCCTGCCATTTTATTACTTTCCTATGAAGTGGTGGTTTCTGGTGCCGGGGAATATCTAGGGCTAAATCATTCATTGTGATCTCTCAACCCCTTTCTATCTAAATTAAATAGAAAGTCAGAAGCATGGCAAGTTGCCTACTTTGTTCTACCCTTGGAGACTACATTTTAGCTTTTATGGAACAGAATCAACAATTTAATGGAGAGAAATAAAAATTTATGTCTTTAATGATCACCTTGGAGAAAATGAAAGCTCTGTCAACCTCCTTGACCCAGCATGCAGACACAAAAGGGGATGTGTGACAAAAAGTTCCTTTGCAAGACCCCCTGGGTATGGAGTGGGCTCTGGGACTCTGGGGGCCCCACCTCCTTTGAGTTAGCAATTGTGCCTGGGCAAATAATTCCAGAGATGCAAGGTAACTTGCTGCAGTGCTTCCAATCATGCTGCCTGCTTTTTCTTCTCACATCAGAATAGCTTGCAGAGATTTCAATTTAATGTTGTCATTCAGTTGCTAAGTCATGGCTGACTCTTTGTGAGCCCATGGACTGCAGCACACCAGGCTTCCCTGTCCTTCACTATCTCCCCGAGTTTGCTCAAACTCATTTGCTCAATTTAATGGGGGAAAATAAAATACAGTAGAAATTTCTTCTGTTTGGATGAGTCGTCAGAAGGTTTTAATGATAGAGAATTCAGAAAGTCCAACCTAGTCTAATAGATAAGTAACATTATAAGGATGTAGACTCTCAAGCTAGACTGTCTGGGTTTAAGTCTGTAAGCTCCTGTTTGCTAGCTGTGCAACTGTTGGCAAGTCATTCAACCTCTTTGTTCTTCTGTTTTCTCATCTGTACTATGAAGATAATAATGGTATCTGTATTCACAGGGTTTTTATAAAGATTAAGTGAGTGAAAATTTGTTGTGTTTAGAATTGTGCCTGGCAGATAGTGATCAATATTTAAGTATAAAATGAGTAAACCAGTATTTATTCCCTCACTACTAGGTCTTATGAGGTGGATTTGGTTTTTTGCATCACACAACTACACTGAAATGTAGGTATTGTTATTCCAATTATTGTTATGGAAACTGAAACTCAGACAGGTTACAGGAGTATGTTACAGATCATTTTAAAAATCAAATATACGCCCTCCCCCTCAGATGTGAATGGAGCTTGAGGCGTGCAGGGCCGGAGGAGACTCTGCAGACCTGGGACCCAGGGCAACTCAGAGGCTGTGACTAATAGCTCTTCAAGTCTGCAACAAAAAATGGCCTCCAATAAAACTACATTGCAAAAAGTTCAAAAGAAACAAAATGGAAAGAGTAAAATAGTTGAAGAGGCAGAACCTGAAGAATTTGTAGTAGAAAAAGTACTGGACAACTGTGTAGTGAATGGGAAGGTGGAGTATTTCCTGAAGTGGAAGGGATTTACAGATGCAGACAATATTTGGGAACCTGAAGAAAATTTAGATTGTCCAGAGTTAATGGAAGTATTTCTTAATTGTCAAAAAGCTGGTAAAGGAAAAGATGAAACAAAAAGAAAATCTTTGTCTGACAGTCAATCTGATGATAGCTAATCAAAGAAGAAAAGAGATGCTGCTGATAAACCAAGAGGTTTTGCCAGAGGTCTTGATGCAGAACAAATAATTGGTGCCATAGACAGCAGTGGAGAATTACTGTTTCTCATGAAACAGAAAGATTCCAATGAGGTGGACTTGGTGCTGCCAAAGAGGCAAACATGAAGTGTCCTCAAATTGTAATTGCTTTTTATGAAGAGAGACTAACTTGGCATTCTTGTCCAGAAGATGAGGCTCAATAATTGCATTGTTTCTTATATATATTTATATATGTATATAAAATGTAGGTCTTGGTTTTTTGATTTATTAGTGTGAAGAAATAATTACATTTTAATGAAAATCAAGTTTGATATGTTCGTTTTGAAGTAGTATTGGGGAAGTTACATTTTTTTTTCCATCTGTAGCACTGGTTAATTAAAACAAAATTCCTTAAAAAACTGGAAATAGAACTGCCTTATGATCCAGCAATCCCACTGCTGGGCATATACACCGAAGAAACCAGAATTGAAAGAGACACGTGTACCTCACTGTTCATCACAGCACTGTTTATAATAGCCAGGACATGGAAGCAGCCTAATTGTCCATCAGCAGATGAATGGATAAGAAAGCTGTGGTACATATACACAATGGAGTATTACTCAGCCATTAAAAAGAATACATTTGAATCAGTTCTAATGAGGTGGATGGAACTGGAGACTATTATAGAGTGAAGTAAGCCAGAAAGAAAAACACCAATACAATATACTAACACATATATATGGAATTTAGAAAGATGGTAACAATAACCCTGTATACGAGACAGCAAAAGAGACACTGATGTATAGAACAGTCTTTTGGACTCTGGGAGAAGGAGAGGGTGGGATGATTTGGGAGAATGGCATTGAAATATGTATAATATCATATATGAAATGAGTCGCCAGTCCAGGTTTGATGCACGATACTGGATGCTTGGGGCTGGTGCACTGGGACGACCCAGAGGGATGGTATGGGGAGGGAGGAAGGAAGAGGGTTCAGGATGGGGAGCACATGTATACCTGTGGCAGATTCATTTTGATGTATGGCAAAAGCAATACAATGTTGTAAAGTTAAATAAAATAAAATTTAAAACAATTTTTTTAAAAAAAGAACAAATAAAAGCTTTCTGTAGTTGCTTCCTTCAGCAGAAAAGAATTTGATACCAGGGTATATTATTTTCTCAGAGTTAGAGAACAACTTTTCTAAATATTGGGGGAAATCTCCATAATCATTATTCAATTAGAATTTAGAATTTGCATTTAACTCATATATGCCTAAGGACCATTCTAAGTTTCTTGTATTTGTATAAAATACAAATGTAAATGGTTTGGGAGGTGTTTTTGTTGTGGTGGTTTTTGTTTTGCTAAATATATTTAAACAACAGCCTTTCATAACCATGGATAAGCCCATGTTTCTGGAATTCAAATATTTTGAGCAATATAAGAAATCCCTTCAACTTAAATTGAATACTTAAGTCTTAAACTTTCAAATTAAATAATTTTGTACTTAATTAGACAAATTAAGCAATTTAAATTGGGTAATTTTTTAAAGCATCCATATCAGAATCTGCATCCATATCTGCATAAATGCAGTTTTATATGCAGAAACCCTGGAAGGAAAATTTATATCACTAATAACAACCTCCCCAATCAAATGAAAAAAATAGAAAAATTCTGGTATATTTTAATTAGCAAAGCAAAACTTAGTTAAATGGGCACTTGATGGTTCCTTTTGGTGAATCATTGTTTTACAAGAAATTAAAGTTCCTGTGCTATATTTAGGAAAGGTTGTAATATACGGGATGTCTCAGATTTATTCATGGAAACCTAATCAGATGATTTTAAGATATTGGCTATTTGTGATCTATAGGAATAAATGAGTGAACAAACTTTTCTAATCTATGCTTGACCTGAATGTTTTTTCAGACTTTACCCCAACCTATTCCTTACACGAAGGCTCAATTTTCTCAGTATTTTGGGTTACTAGTTCAGCAGAAGCCAAGAAAAACAATAACTTTGTTATAATCAGAATGTTATTCAACTGTATGTTGTTTACTTTATTGTAAATACTGGTGAACAGTGGGGAATAAATAGTTTTATATTCCTTTTTAAAAATAATTAAATATGCTTCATGCAAAAGTGAAGATATCTAACAGTTAGTGATGCTGAGAAAGAAGTCCAAAAGGGAGGGGATATAAATATATAAATATATATGATTCATTTTGCTGTACAGTAGAAACTAACACAGCATTGTAAAGCAACTCTACTCAAATGAAGACCTCTTACATAGTCCCCAATAGTTTTCTCTTTGTAGCCCCATGGGACTTTGCTCCCCACTTCCTTGGAGGATGTAGACCTTGAACAAACTTCTGATACCAGCCTTTGCATCTTCCATAGAGCAGTGGCTGCAGGGGCCTCCAACACCACATAGCTCAGTATAAAGTGGTCTCTGGTTTTGTCACTTCTCATTTTAAGAATGCTTCTGAAAAGCTATAAGTTACCATAGCAGGCACACATGAATGAACCAACCATATTCTCATTCATCCTATAAAATAACTTGGGCAGCTGAATCTGTTCTGAGTTCCTCCCAGAGAAACCACATTGTCTTCTTCAAGCAGGCTTTGCTGTGCTTAGTTGCCCGGCTGTGTCTGACTCTTTGTGACCCCATTGACTGTAGCCCACCAGGCTCCTCTGTCCACAGGGATTCTCCAGGCAAGAATACTGGAATTGGTTGCCATACCCTCCTCCAGGGGATCTTCCCAACACAGGGATTGAATTCAGGTCTCCTACGTTGCAGGCAAATTCTTTACCATCTGAGCCACCAGGGAAGTCCCTTCCTCAAGCATATTATGTTTAATTACAACCTCAATGTAGACTTTACAAACTTTGTTAGCCAGCTTGGTATTCAGCAACCTATATAATCCTAGGTGCTGCTCTTCACTCCCAACTATCCAACTAGACCTATGAATACTTACTTCCCTTCAGTTCAGTTCAGTGGCTCAGTCGTGTCTGACTCTTTGTGACCTCATGAATCACAACACGCCAGGCCTCCCTGTCCATCACCAACTCTTGGAGTTCACTCAAACTCATGTCCATCGAGTTGGTGATGTCATCCAGCCATCTCATCTTCTGTCGTCCCCTTCTCCTCCTGCCCCCAATCCCTCCCAGCATCAGGGTCGTTGCAAAGAGTCAACTTTTTGCATGAGGTGGCCAAAATATTGGAGTTTCAGCTTCAGCATCAGTCCTTCCAATGAACACCCAGGACTGATCTCCTTTAGGATAGACTGGTTGGATCTCCTTGCAGTCCAAGGGACTCTCAAGAGTCTTCTCCAACACCACAGTTCAAAAGCATCAATTCTTTGATGCTCAGATTTCTTCACAGTCCAACTCTCACATCCTTACATGACCACTGGAAAAACCATAGCCTTGACTAGATGGACCTTTGTTGGTAAAGTAATATCTCTGCTTTTCAATATGCTATCTAGGTTGGTCATAACTTTCCTTCCAAGGAGTAAGTGTCTTTTAATTTCATGGCTGCAGTCAACATCTGCAGTGAATTTGGAGCCCCCCAAAATAAAGTCTGACACTGTTTCCACATCTATTTCCACATCTATTTCCCATGAAGTGATGGGACCAGATGCCATGATCTTTGTTTTCTGAATGTTGAGCTTTAAGCCAATTTTTTCACTCTCCTCTTTCACTTTCATCAAGAGGCTTTTGAGTTCCTCTTCACTTTCTGCCATAAGGGTGGTGTCATCTGCATATCTGAGGTTATTGATATTTCTCCCATCAATCTTGATTCCAGCTTGTGCTTCTTCCAGCCCAGCTTTTCTCATGATGTACTCTGCATATAAGTTAAATAAGCAGGGTGACAATATACAGCCTTGATGTACTCCTTTTCCTATTTGGAACCAGTCTGTTGTTCCATGACCAGTTCTAACTGTTGCTTCTTGACCTGCATACAGGTTTCTCAAGAGGCAGGTCAGGTGGTCTGGTATTTCCATCTCTTTCAGAATTTTCCACAGCTTATTGTGATCCACACAGTTAAAGGCTTTGGCACAGTCAATAAAGCAGAAATAGATGTTTTCTGGAACTCTCTTGCTTTTTCCATGATCCAGTGGAATTTGCCAATTTGATCTCTGGTTCCTCTGCCTTTTCTAAAACCAGCTTGAACATCTGGGAGTTCGCCATTCACATATTGCTGAAGCCTGGCTTGGAGAATTTTGAGCATTATTTTACTAGCGTGTGAGATGAGTGCAATTGTGTGGTAGTTTGAGCATTCTTTGGCATTGCCTTTTTTGGGGATCAGAATGAAAACTGACCTTTTCCAGTCCTGTGGTCACTGCTGAGTTTTCCAAATTTGCTGGCATATTGAGTGCAGCAATTTCACAGCATCATCTTTGAGGATTTGAAATTGCTCAACTGGAATTCCATCACCTGCACTAGCTTTGTTCATAGTGATGCTTTCTAAGGCCCACTTGACTTCACATTCCAGGATGTCTGGCTCTAGGTGAGTGATCACACCATCGTGATTATCTTGCTCGTGAAGTTTTTTTTTGTACAGTTCTTCCGTGTTTTCTTGCCACCTCTTCTTAATATCTTCTTCTTCTCTTTGGTCCATACCATTTCTGTCCTTTATCGAGCCCATCCTTGCATGAAATGTTCCCTTGGTATCTTTAATTTTCTTGAAGAGATCTCTAGTCTTTCCCATTCTGTTGTTTTCCTCTATTCTGTGCACTGATGACTGAGGAAGGCTTTCTTTATCTTTCCTTTTCTCCTTTGCTTTTCACTTCTCTTCTTTTCGCAGCTATTTGTAAGGCCTCCCCAGACAGCCATTTTGCTTTTTTGCATTTCTTTTCCATGGGGATGGTCTTGATCCCTGTCTCCTGTACAATGTCACGAACCTCTGTCCATAGTTCATCAGGCACTCTATCTATCAGATCTAGGCCCTTAAATCTATTTCTCACTTCCACTGTATAATCATAAGGGATTTGATTTAGGTCATACCTGAATGGTCTAGTGGTTTTCCCTACTTTCTTCAATTTCAGTCTGAATTTGGCAATAAGGAGTTCATGATCTGAGCCACAGTCAGCTCCCAGTCTTGTTTTTGCTGATTGTATAGAGGTTCTCCATCTTTGGCTGCAAAGAATATAATCAATCTGATTTCGGTGTTGACCATCTGGTGATGTTCATGTGTAGAGTATCGGCACAGAAACAGCCAAGAGGAGCTACCACATGCCCGAGGTCAGGGAGAGCAGCCAAGAGGAGCAATCCCACGTCTAAGGAGTGGTGGTTGCACAGGCGAGGAGGGCCAAGAGGAGCTACTCCACGTTCAAGGTCAGGAGGGGTGGCCATGAAGGGATACCCCTCCTCCAAGGTAAGGAGTAGCAGCTGTGCTTTGCTGGAGCAGTCGTGAAGAGATACCCCACGTCCAAGGTAAAAGAAACCCATGTAAGATGGTAGGTGTTGAGAGAGGGCATCAGAGGTCAGACACACTGAAACCATAATCACAGAAAACTAGCCAATCTGATCACATGGACCACAGCCTTGTCTAACTCAATGAAACTAAGCCATGCCGTGTGGGGCCAACCAAGACAGGAGGGTCATGGTGGAGAGGTCTGACAGAATGTGGTCCACTGGAGAAAGGAATGGCAAACCACTTCAGTATTCTTGCCTTGAGAACCCCATTAACAGTATGAAAAGGCAAAATGATAGGATACTGAAAGGGGAACTCCATGGGTCAGTAGGTGCCCAATATGCTACTGGAGATCAATGGAGAAATAACTCCAGAAAGAATGAAGGGCTGAAGCCAAAGCAAAAACAATACCCAGTTGTGGATGTGACTGGTGATAGAAGCAGGTGCCGATGCTATAAAGAGCAATATTGCATAGGAACCTGGAATGTCAGGTCCATGAATCAAGGCAAATTGGAAGTGGTCAAACAGGAGATGGCAAGAGTGAACATTGACATTCTAGGAATCAGCGAACTAAAATGGACTGGAATGGGTGGATTTAACTCAGATGACCATTATATGTACTACTGTGGGCAGGAATCCCTTGGAAGAAATGGAGTAGCCATCATGGTCAACAAAAGAGTCCAAAATGCAGTACTTGAATGCAGTCTCAAAAATGACAGAATGATCTGTGCTCATTGCCAAGGCAAACCATTCAATATCATGGTAATGCAAGCCTATGCCCCAACCAGTAATGCTGAAGAAACTGAAGTTGAACGGTTCTATGAAGACCTACAAGACCTTAGTTCCCTTAAATGTTACCAATTGGGATCCCTACTCTGGGCCCTGACCTTTATGGAAACTGTCTAGGGCCTCCACCTCTCCTAATGGCATAATAGTGCTGTGCGGCCACTCTTTGGGTAGCAAAAGCATAGTGGACATAGCAGAGATTTTGGAGTTGGACATAGCTGAATTTTAAGACCAAGTTGACTTGTTTAATAGCTGTGGATATTTGGGCAATTTCATCTAATCTTTCTGAACCTCTGTTTCCTCATATAGAGAATGGAGACAATAAAACTGACCTCAAAGTGTTGCAAAAATTAAATGAGGTGATGAATATAAAATATTCAGAATGGTACCTGGCACCTAGACCCTTAGTGAAACTTGAACTCCTATTTGTTCTAAGTATCGAGAATCACAAACTATACATTTTAATGAATATCATTATAATTTTTCCCTGGAGTTCCTTAAAATCCTTGGATGGATATTGCCTGGTCCCATTCCTCTTGACTGATCTACATTGATATAGTTTGTAAATTAGAATCAGAATATCTTATGCACTTACCATATTTCTAATCTGGTTCATCTATGTGATCTGATTCAAAATCCAACATACAGGGGAAAGGAGAAGGAAAGCAGCAAGTTCATTTCATTTCAGTAGCTCAGTCATGTCTGACTCCTTGCAACCCCATGAATTGCAGCACAACAGGCCTCCCTGTCCATCACCAACTCCTGGAGTTCACTCAGACTCACGTCCATTGAGTCAGTGATGCCATCCAGCCATCTCATCCTCTGTCGTCCCCTTCTCCTCCTGCCCCCAATCTCTCCCAGCATCAAAGTCTTTTCCAATGAGTCAACTCTTCACATGAGGTGGCCAAATTATTGGAGTTTCAGCTTTAGCATCAGTCCTTCCAATGAACACCCAGGACTGATCTCCTTTAGGATGGACTGGTTGGATCTCCTTGCAGTCCAAAGGACTCTCAAGAGTCTTCTCCAACATCACAGTTCAAAAGCATCAATTCTTCGATGCTCAGCCTTCTTCACAGTCCAACTCTCACATCCATACATGACCACTGGAAAAACCATAGCCTTGACTAGACAGACCTTTGTTGGCAAAGTAATGTCTTGCTTTTCAATATGCAGCAAAGGGCAAAGTAAAAAACACTTTTTCTTGACTGTGGTAGATACGTTTCCAAAGCTTGCTGTTAGGTTTTCTCCCATCCTATATGCCCTTTTGCAGTGTGGTCTTTCCATTCCTCCCATTGACAGGTGAATTTTGATTAGCCTGTTGACCTGTCCTGACCAAGAGAATATGGTGGACATGATGGTTGCATCTTGAGTGATCTCCAGTTCCTGTCTTCTTGTATGGAATACTTCTTGAAACCCAGCCATCATACTGTGAGAAAGCCCACAAAGGCTCATGGAGAGGCTGACATGAAGGAAAACCAAGGCCCTCAACCAACAACCTCACCTGAGCTCCCAGCCAGGTGTGAGCATGAATTGCCAACCTTGTAAAGAAGGTAATTTTGGAATCTCCAGCCATTTCAGAGGCCCAGCCAATACCATATGAAGTAGAACCATCGATCAATCCACACAAGAAATAACACATGGATGTTGTTTTAAGCTCTGATGTTTTAGAGTTGTTTGTTATACAGCAATAAAGCATCTGACACTGAAACATTTAGTAATGATATTGTGTCCTTGTACTTTGTTTGCTGTGCTGTTCTTAGTTGCTCAGTCATGTGCAACTCTTTACGACCCCATGCACTGTAGCCCGCCAGGCTCTTCTGTCCATGGGGATTCTCCAGGCAAGAATACTGGAGTGGGTTGCCATTTCTTTCTCCAGGGGGATCTTCCCTACACAGGTCAGTGTGAAGAACATATATCTAGTTTCTAATTGTGTTTTGGATTGCTGTTGCTGTTGTTTAGTCACCAAATCATATTCGACTCTTTGCTACCTCATGGACTGTAGCTGGCCAGGCTCCTCTGTCCACAGGGATTCTCTAGGCAAGAATACTGGAGTGGGTTGCCACTTCCTTCTCCAGGGGATCTTCCCTACACAGGGATCAAACCCACATCTATTGCATTGGCAGGCGGATTCTTTACCACCAAGCCACTTGGCAAGCCCTTTTGGATTGTTCATCACTGATAAAAAAAACTTCCTGCTAACAGAGGTGGGAATCATTGAGTTCCCTGTGAGACACTCACACAGAGGGACAGAGACCTTCTGGAGGTCAATGTATGTCTTTTTGTGCCATGACTTTGGATGCAGCTATTGATTTTCCTTATCTTTGCATCAAAATGTTATTTCTTGTTCTGTTTTTGGTACAGACAGGAATCTGAGGCCTATCAAAGAAGCATACATACAAAAATCCTAATGTAAGTGGCACATGTGTGAAACATAATTCATTTTTTCGTTCAAAAGTCATTACCTCCAACTGGTGCTAGGCACTGCTTTCACATGCCAAACAGGTTCTTCCTCTCTCAAAGCTCAAGTGCTTTATTGGTGTGAAAATTCTAAAACTTTAATCTACCATAGTAAGACTAGAGATTTCTTTCTTGTTTCACCATTATGGGAGGTCTCAGTTCCTGGTTTCATTGGTTTGAATCTATGATTGTACAAATGTAATCCAGCATCTTATACAGTAAAGTAAGGCCTTCTACAATATGCTCAATTAGAAATCATCATTTGGCACTGAACCCTGTAATGACCTAGATGAATGGCCCTCTCCTTAGCAACAGCATTTACTTGGCAAATGCTCTTATTCTGTATCTAGCCACTAAGATGCATGAAGGGAAATGGAAACTATTTTGTAGACCGGCCCTAAATGACAACCTTCTCTTGGAAAACAATCTTAATCACCAATTATTGTTCAGTTCATTGTATTTAGATAGGAAATGTATCTGATCAGAGGTAGCCAGAATTTTCTATTGCTGTTAACAAATTCTGAATAAGAGCAAATTGGATTTCAAGGCAAAGGAGCAAATGTTTAGTTGATCCATTGTTGCAAATAAATAGAAAATTGGACTAGAAAGTAAAGAGTCTTCAGTGAAAAGCCATTTGAAAACTGACTCTACTCACTGCAAGTACTGGGCCCAGCTATTTCTTCACTTGGCCCCTCTAACCTATTTTTTGTTTTGTTGAAAAGATATTTACCCCAAATGAGAGTGTTCAAAGAATATTCATAGATAAAGCAAGCCTGTGATGCAGGACACTGCATCCCAATTTCATTTAAACTATAATTCATTATTTTTTCCTACACTCATTCAAGAACTCATTGTTCAGTATTCTTTCATCATTCTGTGATTAGAACAATTTGTATCTGTCCCTTGTACATTAATGTCCCTTGGCCAGATAATGAAATAATCATTTGTGCATCTACACAGTATGTTACACTTATTGTTCACAGTCAAATTCACTCTGTAAAGCCATTTTATCATTCTCTAACAAGGAGGGGAATCTCTAAAGCATCTGAATTTATTTATTTGACAAATATTTATTGGGTACCTACTATGTGCCAGATACTGGAACAACAGAAAAGAATCCTCATCCTCTTGGAACTTACAAGCTAGAGAGGAGAAGAATTAAGAAGTACATAAGTAAAATGCATGGTGTCTAGGAGGGTTAAAAAGTGATATAAAAAGATAAATAGAGACAGGATGAAGAGTGTTTGGCAGGAGATGTGTATAATTTGCAGTAAGATAATTAAGGAATATTTTATCAATTGATATTTTATCAATATTTTATCCCTATTGATAAAACGGTTTAAACAAAGACAAGAAGGATGTGAGGGAGGGGATAAACTATGTGGATACTTGACAAAAAACTTTCCAGGCAAAGAGAATAATAAATGCAAAGGGCTTGAGGCAGGAAGAAGCTTAGATGTGCTTGAGGAAAAATAAAGAAATCCTTTGTATGGAAAGAAGGGTAGGAAGTAAGATAATGGAGAAGGAGAAGGATATTGTTCAGGAGTGCTTTGCCCTTTAGATGAGGAATAAATTCTATAGCTGGTTATAATCTTACATTTTAACAGAATCACTGCTTGCTGTCTTGAGAACTGACTACAGAGCAATAGCATCAAGAAGAGGAATTAGGAAGCTACTGGAGTAATCTAGGTGAGATATGATGATAGCTTGGACCAAGGTGGTAGCAGTGGATACCAGTGAGAAGTGATGGCATTCTGTAGATATTGTGTAGGTAGAAACTGCAGGATTTGCTATCCAATTGTATGGCGGGAGTGAGAGAAAGAGAAGGCAAGGACGCCAAGATTTTAGCCTGAGCTGCTGTTAAGTACTGAATTGCTGTTTACTAAGACAGAAAAACTGATGGAGGAGCTAGTTGTACTATAAAAATAAGGAAGTTCATTTTGGACCTGTTAAGAGTGAGGTTGTTTGTTGCAGAGCCCAGCAGCAAGGCCAGGTAAGAACCACAGGATTGGAGATCTACCAAACATAGCCAATATTCAATTCACATATCTCTCAGTTTATTGCACCTAATTAGCACACAATAGAGGTTAGTCAGAGTAGGGAAAATAGAAAAGGGGAGGGAGTAAGGAACCACTCTGAGGAGAAGTCCAGGGAGGAGGTGGCTTTGCGGGAGCAGGAGTCTTGGGCTATACGACAGCTTGAGAAGGCCTCTGGAAGCAAGCCTCTGAACAGTGGTCCTCCAGGAAGGAGCCTCCAAGTCCCTCATCACAGTGGTCCCATGTTAAGGATAAGAGTTACTTCAGGACAGCGTGGGGTAGTGGTCTATTTTTTCATTTTTCTTTCTTTTTATTTTCTGTCTTTTTTTAAAATTGAAATATTGAAAGTCACTCAGTTGTGTCTGACTCTTTGCAACTCCATGAACTATACAGTCCATGGAATTCTCCAGGCCAGAATACTGGAATGGGTAGCCTTTCCCTTCTCTAGGGGATCTTCCCAACCCAGGGATGGAGCCCAGGTCTCCCACATTGCAGGCGGATTCTTTACCAGCTGAACCACAAGGGAAGCCCAAGAATACTGGAGTGGGTAGCCTATCCCTTCTCCAGCAGATCATCCCAACCCAGGAATTGAACCATGGTCTCCTTCACCGCAGGCAGATTCTTTACCAACTGAGCTATCAGGGAAAACCTGAAACTGAAGTATAGTTGAGTTACAATATTGTGTGGCTTCAGACATACAGCGTGATTCTGTTATATATATTTTTCAGATTATTTTCCATTATAGGTTATTACAAGATATTGAATACAGTTCCTTGTGTTATGTAATTGCTTGTTGCTTATCTATTTTATGTATAGTATTTTGTGTCTCTTAATCCCATACTCCTAATTTATCTCTCTTCCCTTTGTCATTCTGTAAGCATAAGTTTTTTTCTCTGTATTTGTGAGTCTCATTCTGTATTGTTATATTCACTAGTTCTCTTTTTTACATTCCACATACAAATGATATCATAGAGCATTTGTCTTTGTCTGACTTAGCTCACTAAGCAAGTCCATCCATGTTGTTGCGAATGTTAGAATTTCTTTCTTTTTTTATGACTGAGTAGTACTGCATTGTATATATGTACCACATCTTCTTTTTCCATTCCTCTGTTGATGGACATGTAGGTAGCTTCCATGTGATGGCTATTGTAAATAATGCTGCAATGAACATTGGGATGCATGTATCTTTTCAAACTGTGGTTTTCTCTGGATATATACCCAGGATATATGGTATACCCAGGTATATGGTTGCTGTGTTAAATGGTAGTTTTATTTTTAGCTTTTTAAGGAAGCTCCACACTATTCTCCATGGTGACTGCACTAACTTACACTCCCACCAACAGTGTAGAAGGGTTCCCTTTTCTCCACACCCTCTCTAGCATTTATTAATGATATTTAGAGACTTTCTGATGATGGCCCTTCCACCAGATGATAACTCATTTACATTTTTCTGATAATTAGTGATGCTGAGTATCTTTTCATGTGCCTATTGGCCATTAGTATTCTTTGGAGAAATGTCTACCTAGATCTTCCCATGTTTTGATTGAGGTGTTTGCTTTTTTGGTATTAAATTGTATGAGCTGTTTGTATATTTTGGATATTAACTTCTTGACAATCTCAGCATTTGCAAATATTTCTCAGGGGAGAGGGTCTTGGCTTTTACCAATTTCTCCTTCTATTCCAGGGCGTTGTCCAACAAAGTTCTTATCTAAAGTAGTACTCCTTGTTTATCACTTTAAGACACTCAGGGTTCTACAGTGAATGGTTCAAAACTACTGTGAAAGTTCACATTGGCCACTGTGACTATTCTGAACTACTCAGGGTCATTTAAATAATATGAGTTTCACACAGATGAATAGGAATCATAACACAAATCACATCATAACAAAGGCACCTACTAGACCTTCAAGAGGACATGTCTAGTAGACAATTGGTTACACATGACTGGAGTAGAGGGGTGAGATCTGGTCTCGGGAGTCATGTTATGGAGTCATTGTTCAAGATGGCATTTAAGATATGAGAGCAAATGAGATCACTCCAGGGGTCAAGATGGATAGAAAAGAGACTCAAAGCCTGAGCCCATGCAATACAAATGGAAGAGAATCAGGAACCAGGAAGAGGTCCTAAAACAGTGCAGTTAGTTGCAGCTGTTTGAATGTTGCCACCTGGAAATGGACAAAAGAGTATATGTCTAGAATCTTGGTCACTCTAACTGATGCACTAACAAAGACTCTCTAATGGAAGGGAAATAAGTAAAGGAAATAATTCTTTGTATTTAAAACCCTAGAATCACAGATTTTTTGAACTCTAAGGTACCTTAGAGATCATCTAGTTTAACTCTTTCAATGTGCACAGGTGGAAACTGATGTAGGGGTCACAGGGCTGTTAGATATCCGGCTAGAACTCAAGCTGAAGTTGCTTGGGAACTGTCCAAGTCCCTGAGGAAACTAGGGTACCGTGGATGAGAATATTCCAAAAGATGCAAACTTTGAGAGGCACCAAATCAAGATTTCCTCTCAGTGTCAAGAGTTGAGGTAAATAAAAGAATTATATCAGAGAGGAATATTGCCAGTTAGTGTTTCTATTTCTTTTTTATAAATCTGTTTCTAGTCAATTAAAAAGACATATGTTTTGTTCTCTGGATATCACATATTAGTATGGAAAGTGAAAGAAAGTGAAAGTGAAGTCGCTCAGTCATGTCCGACTCTTTGCTACCCCGTGGACTGTAGCCCACCAGGCTCCTCCACCCATGGGACTCTCCAGGCAAGAATACTGGAGTGGGTTGCCATTTCCTTCTCCAGGGGATCTTCTCGACCCAGGGATCAAACCCAGGTCTCCCACATTGACAGGCTTAATTGTTAGAAAAGATCAGAACGTGCATTTCAGTGCTACAGTGAACTACTATTTCCCTCAGAAACTTCGTAATCATTTATTCATCAAGATGTTCTGATGTTGAGTGTTTTCTAGGTCACAAGATCACATGACATTGTTTTCTAATAAATAGCCAATCAGTGAATGACAGTGTCAATTTAAGCTTGTTCTTTTTTTTTTTTTTTA
This sequence comes from Tragelaphus eurycerus, assembly GCA_935064755.1. NCBI lineage: Eukaryota > Metazoa > Chordata > Mammalia > Artiodactyla > Bovidae > Tragelaphus > Tragelaphus eurycerus. The sequence goes on from CAKXYN010000238.1 coordinate 1,090,487, forward strand.
GTGTGAAAATAAAAATAAGCATTAACTTTCAGTCCTCTATTCACACCAAATTGCCAGCCTGTGGTAGAAGGAAACTTATTCAATAAATCACCTTTCTCCCTTACATTCGAAACCGTATAATAATCCGTTTGTTTGGTGTATATTTTGGCTTATTTTTAAGATTTTTATCATATCCCATTAATATGTTAGTCTAGTCTTACTACAGTAACACAGTTTTTCTTACCATATCCTTGGAAAGCACTTTAATATCTTGTAGAAAACTGTCACCTCTCATTTCTTTTCTTGTTCAAAATGGTTTTGGAAATTTCCTCATGATTATTTTCTAGATGAATTCTAAATAAATTTTGGAGTTATATATTCAAATTTCAAAGTGAACTATATTAGTATATTTTGGGGATTATATTGAGTATTTAGATTAAGTGATTTTTTAAATCTATTTACACATTCTTATATGAGAACGCTCTTTTGTTGACCATGATAGCCACTCCATTTCTTTTGAGGGATTCCTGCCCACAGTAGTAGATATAATGGTCCTCTGAGTTAAATTCACCCATTCCAGTCCATTTTAGTTCGCTAATTCCTAGAATGTCAACATTCACTCTTGGCATCTCTTGTTTGACCACTTCCAATTTGCCTTGATTCATGGACCTGACATTCCAGGTTCCTATGCAATATTGCTCTTTATAGCATCGGACTTTGCTTCTATCACCAGACACATCTACAGCTGGGTATTCTTTTTGCTTTGGTTCCATCCCTTCATTCTTTCTGGAGTTATTTCTCCACTGAATAGAATCCACTTGAATAGAATAAGGATCTATTCAAGAAAATCAGAGATACCAAAGGAACATTTCATGCAAAAATGGGCTCGATAAAGGTCAGAAATGGTATGGACCTAACAGAAGCAGAAGATATTAAGAAGAGGTGGCAAGAATACACAGAAGAACTGTACAAAAAAGAGCTTCACGACCCAGATAATCATGATGGTGTGATCACTGACCTAGAGCCAGACATCCTGGAATGTGAAGTCAAGTGGGCCTTAGAAAGCATCACTACGAACAAAGCTAGTGGAGGTGATGGAATTCCAGTGGAGCTATTCCAAATCCTGAAAGATGATGCTGTGAAAGTGCTGCACTCAATATGCCAGCAAATTTGGAAAACTCAGCAGTGGCCACAAGATTGGAAAGGTCAGTTTTCATCCCAATCCCAAAGAAAGGCAATGCCAAAGAGTGCTCAAACTACCGCACAATTCCACTCATCCCACACGCTAGTAAAGTAATGCTCAAAATTCTCCAAGCCAGGCTTCAGCAATATGTGAACCGTGAACTTCCTGATGTTCAAGCTGGTTTTAGAAAAGGCAGAGGAACCAGAGATCAAATTGCCAACATCCGCTGGATCATAGAAAAAGCAAGAGAGTTCCAGAAAAACATCTATTTCTGCTTTATTGACTATGCCAAAGCCTTTGACTGTGTAGATCACAATAAACTGTGGAAAATTCTGAAAGAGATGGGAATACCAGACCACCTGATCTGCCTCTTGAGAAATCTGTATGCAGGTCAGGAAGCAACAGTTAGAACTGGTCATGGAACAACAGACTGGTTCCAAATAGGAAAAGGAGTACGTCAAGGCTGCATATTGTCACCCTGTTTATTTAACTTATATGCAGAGTACATCATGAGAAATGCTGGACTGGAAGAAACACAAGTTGGAATCAAGATTGCCGGGAGAAATATCAATAACCTCAGATATGCAGATGATACCACCCTATGGCAGAAAGTGAAGAGGAACTCAAAAGCCTCTTGATGAAAGTGAAAGTGGAGAGTGAAAAGGTTGGCTTAAAGCTCAACATTCAGAAAACGAAGATCATGGCATCTGGTCCCATCACTTCATGGAAAATAGATGGGGAAACAGTGGAAACAGTGTCAGACTTTATTTTTCTGGGCTCCACCATCACTGCAGATGGTGACTGCAGCCATGAAATTAAAAGACCCTTACTCCTTGGAAGGAAAGTTATGACCAACCTAGATAGCATATTCAAAAGCAGAGACATCACTTTATCAACAAAGGTTCACCTAGTCAAGGCTATGGTCTTTCCTATGGTCATGTATGGATGTGAGAGCTGGACTGTGAAGAAGGCTGAGCGCTGAAGAATTGATGCTTTTGAACTGTGGTGTTGGAGAAGACTCTTGAGAGTCCCTTGGACTGCAAGGAGATCCAACCAGTCCATTCTGAAGATCAGCCCTGGGATTTCTTTGGAAGGAATGATGCTAAAGCTGTAAGTCCAGTATTTTGGCCACCTCATGCGAAGAGTTGACTCATTGGAGAAGACTCTGATGCTGGGAGGGATTGGGGGCAGGAGGAGAAGGGGACGACAGAGGATGAGATGGCTGGATGGCATCACTGACTCGATGGATGTGAGTCTGAGTGACCTCCGGGAGTTGGTGATGGACAGGGAGGCCTGGTGTGTTGCGGTTCATGGGGTCGCAAAGAGTCGGACACGACTGAGCGACTGATCTGATCTGATCTGATATGAGAATGCATGCATGCTAAATAGCTTCAATCGTGTCTGACTTTGCAACCCCATGGACTACCACGGGGTCGGCTCATGGCAACAGGCTCTTCTGTCTATGGGATTCTCTGGGCAAGAATACTGAGGTGTGTTGCCATGCCTTCCTCCAGGGGATCGTCCTGATTCAGGGATTGAACTCATGTCTCCTGCATTGGCAGACGGGTTCTTTACCACTAGTGCCACCTGGAAAGCCCCCTATACAAGAATATGTATGTCTTTTTCATTTACCAAAGTTGTCTTTTACGGTTATCAGTAGAGTTTTATAACTTTTTTCTCATATTAGCCTTGTACATATCTTGTTAACCAGGTCAAAGAATTTAACCTTTACTACTACTTTTATAAATATGAAGTTTATACATTAAATTTATAGTAATATATTATAATTATAAATGTTACTGAATTTTTATTAACAATGCTAACCAATTAGCTTATAAATTATCTTCTAATAATTTATCATTTCTGAGTTTGTAATGATATGTAGTCATTTTATGTGTTACAGTGTTTTCCATCTTTCCTATTTTATAAATTTTATTTTTTCTCTCTCTAAATGCAATGGCTAATACTTCTAGAACAATGTTAAATAATAGTCAATAATAGTTTTCATTGCTTTGTTTCTGATTTTAATGAAAATCTTCTGTTGTTTCAAAATTAACAACCTTGGTACGACACAGTTAAGAAAATATTCATCTTTTTCATATTTTATTAAGTATCAAATCAGGTATAGAAAATTTTTCTCATTTATCTGTGGCATTTATTAAGATAATCACATGCTGAATCTTTTTTTCTTCTTTTGGTTTATTAATATATCAAATAATATTAATACTTAATCTTGAATAGTTCTTTTCTTTCTAGGGAAAAACATCACTGATTATATGTATTATAACTGGTTATTTGTATTACATGTACTGTATTAATACATGTGAAAATGGATTCTATTTGCTAATAATTAGGGGGTTTATATTAATATTCCAAGATATGATATATCTGCCTTTTTCTATTTTGTCTGAATTTTCTGGGTTTGGTATTGGTATTACCTTTTTCCATTAACCTCTCCCCCACTCAACACATAGAAACACACATATGCTTTTTAAAAGTAGATAGCTGATAGATGATCTTTTTTTTTTTTTTTCCCAAAACAACTACCTTTCAATTTTTTTAGCCTATAAAATATTTGTTTAATGAACATACGATGGTAAAAAGGCTTGTTTGCCCCCTTGGGAAACTGTGGTCCAAGTTTCTGAGAGTCTTACAGTGATAAAAGTTGTTTTGTTTTTGTTTTTGGTCTTTTTACCTTTTGATCTCCTTCACCTTTCACCCAAGGTCTCCCACCCCCACCCTAATTTGTACTTGTTCTTTTGATAGTTGTTGTGGGAGGTGGTTCAGGCTATCTCCCTTCAAGAAAATGCATTTCTCTTGGCAAGTCCAAGCTGGCATCTTATGTAACACACAGTAAACAAGATGGTGCTCTCACTGCTCATCCTCTCCTTAGAGTAGCATGTGATGCTAGACTATGAAGAGAGCGTTGATTTTTAAAATAGAGTTATGGCTTAGGTAGATCCTAGCATTTTTTTCTTTATTATTTTTTTGGCTGAGCTCTGTGAGCATGTGGGATGTTAGTTCCCCAACAACGGATCGAACCCACCCCCTGCAGTGGAAGCATGGGGTCTCAACCACAGGACTGTCAGGGAAGTCTGGTCCTAGCGTTTAGAAGTTCAGAGCTGAACTGAGCTCAGAAAGGCAGTCATATGAGGCCTGGGGTCCCCATATGATTTTTGCCTTCTCCCTGTGGATGCTGACATAACCACAAGTAGCCCTGAACAATTCTGAGGCAGACTGTTTTGAAAGCACTCAATTTTCCCTTTTGGTGGTATCAGATTGAGCTGGCCATGGCCTCTTCACTCCTATCTCCCAGAGAAAGGGACACAAGTAGTCTGAATTGCCGAGGGAATTATTTCTGTAACCTCCTTGTCAGAACTAGGCCAGTCTGAGCCTCTGCTGGCCAATGGTCATCTATTCAACTATAACAAACACTGCAACAGGCCAGGTGAGGGCAGCAAAGGGCTGATCATGGAGCAGGATTCCTGTCCGGTGTCAAATAATTAGCCCAGAAAGCAGATGCAAAGAGGTGCATGCCTGATGCCACATCTTTATTAAGAAAGCCAAGGTTGCAAGGATGATATGAGGCTGGGAGCAAGTGGAGGATGTTCCAGAGAGAATTGAGGGAAATTCAGAAGCACAAGCAGGTAAGGAAATTATTCATGCATGGGAGCCAAGCTAAGACCAGGGAAGGAAATTTCTGGCACCTATTTTTTTTTTTAAGCACAAATACTTTTACCTGGAATAATAACTACTATTTAGGTAAAAACGAATACCACCTATTAGTTACTATTTCTTAGATACTGTGCTAGGCTGCTAAATGTTTATTGTTGTTATTTAATCACTAAGTCGTGTCTGACTCTGCGACCCCATGGACTGCAGCATGCCAGGCTTCCTTGTCCTTCACTATCTCCCGGAGTTTGCTCAAACTCATGTTCATTGAGTCGGTGACACTATCTAACCATCTCATCCACTCCTGCCCCCTTCTCTTTTTGCCTTCAGTCTTTCCCAGCATTAGGGTCTTTTCCAATACGGAAATGGCAACCCACCCAAGTATTCTTGCCTGGAGATTCCCAGGGACAGAGGAGCCTGGTGGGCTGCTATCTATGGGGTCGCACAGAGTTGGACACGACTGAAGTGACTTAGCAGCAGCAATCAGTTGGCTCTTCCTATCAGGTTGCCACAATATTGGAGCTTCAGCATCAGTCCTTCCAATGAATAGTCAGGGTTGATTTCTTTTAAGATTGACTGGCTTGATCTCCTTGCAGGAGACTTCCAAGGGACTCTCAAGAGTCTTCTCTAGCACTACAGTTCGAAAGCATCAATTCCTTGGTGCTCAGCCTTCTTTATGGTACAACTCTCATATATGTACATGACTACTGGAAAAACATTGTGAGTGCTAAGTCACTTCAGTTGTGTTTAACTCTATGCAACCCTATGGACTGTAGCCTGCCAGGCTCCTCTGTCCATGGAATTCTCCAGGCAGGAATACTGGAGTGGGTTGCCATGCCCTTCTCCAGGGGGTCTTCCCGGAATAACTACAGCTTGACCATATGGACATTTGTCAGCAAAGTGATGTCTCTCCTTTTTAATACACTGTCTAGGTTTGTCACACCTTTCCATACAATGAGTAAGCATCTTTTAATTTCACAGCTGCAGTCACCATCTCCAGTGATTTTGGAACCCCAGAAAATAAAATCTGCCACTGTTTCATTTTTTTCCCCATATATTGGCCATGAAGTGTTGGGACCAGATGCCATGATCTTAGTTTTTTTTAATGTTGTGTTCTAAGTCAGCTCTTTCACTCTCCTTGTTCACCTTAATCAAGAGACTCTTTTGTTCCTCTTCGTTTTCTGCCATTAGGGTGATATCATCTGCATATCTGAGGTTGTTGATATTTCTCCTGGCAATCGTGATTCCAGCTTGTGATCACACAGTCCAGCATTTCACATGATGCTTCCCTGGTAGCTCGGATGGTAAAGAATCTGCCTGCAATGTGAGATACCTGGCTTCAACCCCAGGGTCAGGAAGACCCCTGGAGAAGGGAATGGCAACTCCCTCCAATATCCTTGCCTGGAGAATTCCATAGACAGAAAAGCCTTGTGGGCTACAGTCCATGGGGTTGCAAAGAGGCAGACATGACTGATCGAGTTTCACACACACATACTCTGCATAGAAGTTAAATAAGCAGGGTGACAATATACAGCCTTGACGTACTCCTTTTCCTATTTGGAGCCAGTCCATTGTTCCATGTCCAGTTCTAACTGTTACTTCTTGACCTCCATACAGATTTCTCGAGAGGCAGGTCAGGTGGTCTGATATTCCCATCTCTTTCAGAATTTTCCACAGTTTGTGGTGATCCACACAGTCAAAGGCTTTAGCATAGTCAAGGAAGCACAAGTAGATGTTTTTCTGGAACTCTCTTGCTTTTTCTATGATCCAGCGGATGTTGGCAATTTGATCACTTGTTCCTCTGTTTTTCAAAAATCTGGAAGTTCTCGGTTCACATACTGTTGAAGCCTGGCTTGGAGAATTTTGAGCATTATTTTGCTAGCGTGTGAGATGAGTGCAATTGTGCGATAGTTTGAGCATTCTTTCGCATTGACTTTCTTTGGGATTGGAATTAAAACTGATCTTTTCCAGTCCTGTGGCCACTGCTGAGTTTTCCAAATTTGCTGGCATATTGAGTGCAGCACTTTCACAGCATCATCTTTTAGGATTTCGTTGGAATTTTATCACCTCCACTAGCTTTGTTTGTAGTGATGCTTCCTAAGGCCCACTTGACTTCACATTCCAGGATGTCTGGTTCTTGGTGAGTGATCACACTATTGTGGTTGTCTGGGTCATGAAGATCTTTTTTGTATAGTTCTGTGTATTCTTGCCACCTGTTCTTAATATCTTCTGCTTCTGTTAGGTCCATACCATTTCTGTCTTTTTTTGTGCTCGTCTTTGCTTGAAATGTTCCCTTGGTGTCTCCAATTTTCTTGAAGAGATTTCTAGTCTTTCCCATTCTATTGTTTTCCTCTATTTCTTTGCTTTGTTCACATAAGGTTTTCTTATCTCTCTTTGCCCTTCTCTGGAACTCTGCATTCAGTTGGGTATATCTTTCTCTTTCTCCTTTGCCTTGGCTTCTCTTCTTTTCTCAGGTATTTGTAAGGCTTCCTCAGACAACCATTTTGCTTTGTTGGGTTTTTTTTTTTTGGGGGGGGGATAGTTTTGGTCAATGCCTCCTGTACAATGTTGCGAACTTCCATTCACAGTTCTTCAAGCACTCTATCAGCCCGAATCCCTTGAATCTATTTGTCACTTCCACTGTATAATCATAAAGGATTTAATTTAGGTCATACCTGAATGGTCTAATGGTTTTCCCTACTTTCATCAATTTAAGTCTGATTTTGGCAATAAGGAGTTTATGATCTGAGCCACAGTCAGCTCCCAGTCTTCTTTTTGCTGACTGTATAGAGTTTCTCCATCTTTGGCTGCAAAGAATATAATCAATCTGATTTTGGTATTAACCATCTAGTGATGTCCATGTGTAGAGTCATCTCTTGTGTTGTTGGTAGAGGGTGTTTGCTATGACCAGTGCATTCTCTTGGCAAAACTCTGTTAATATTTGCCCTGCTTCATCTTGTACTCCAAGGCCAAATTTGCTTGTTACTCCAGGTATCTCTTGACTTCCTACTTTTGCATTCCAATCTCTTATGATAAAACAGGAATCTTTTTTTGTCTAGAAGGTCTTGTAGGTCCTTATATAACCACTCATATTCAGCTTCTTTGGCATTAGTAATTGGGCTGTAGACTTGAATTACTGTGATGCTGAATGATTTGCCTTGGAAACGAACCAAGATCATTCTGTTGTTTCTTAAGTTGCACCCAAGTACTGCATTTCAGACTCTTTTGTTGACTATGAGGACTACTCCATTTCTTCTAAGGGATTATTGCCCACAGTAGTAGATATAATGGTCATCTGAATTAAATTTGCCTATTCCCATCCATTTTAGTTCACTGATTCCTAAGATGTCAGTGTTCACTCATGCCATGTCCTGCTTGACCACATCCAATTTACCCTGATTCATGGACCTAACATTCCAGTTTCCTATGCAATATTGTTATTTATAGCATCAGACTCTACTGCCATCACTGGTCACATCCACAACTGGGTGTTGTTTTTGCTTTGACTCAGCCTCTTTATTCTTTCTGGAGCTATTTCTCCATTGTTCCCCAGTAGCATATCCGACACCTACCGACCGGGGATCTCATCTTGTGTTGTCATATCTTTTTGCCTTTTCATACTGTTCATGGGGTTCTCAAGGTAAGAATACTGAAGGAGTTAGCCATTCTCTTCTCCAGTGGACCACATTTTGTCTGAACTCTCCAACATGATCCATCTGTCTTGGGAGGCCGTACTGGCATGGTTCATAGCTTCAATGAGTTACACAAGGCTGTGATCCATGTGATCATTTTGGTTTTCTGTGATTGCGGTTTTCATTCTGGAGGCCATGGGACTGTAGTTTTTGCTTCTTCTGTCTGCGCCCTGATGGATGAGGATAAGAGGCTTGTGAAAGCTTCCTGATGGGAGAGACTGAGTGTGAGGACAACTGGGCCTTGTTCTGGTTACACATGTGTATATGCATACATGTGGGCTTCCTTGGTGGCTCAGTGGTAAAGAATCTCCTGCAATGTAGGAGACACAAATGTGGGCTTGATTCCTGGGTCAGGAAGATCCCCTCGAGAAGAGAATGGCTACCCATCCAATATTATTCCTTGGAAAATTCCATGAACAGAGGAGCCTGGAGAGCTAGTTCATTGGGTCACAAAGAATAGGACACTACTGATTATATCTTGGGCTTCCCTGATGGCTCAGAGGTTAAAGCATCAGCCTGGAATGTGGGAGACTTGGATTCGATCCCTGGGTCAGGAAGATCCCCTGGAGACAGAAATGGCAACCCACTCCAGTACTCTTGCCTGGAGAATCCCATGGAGGGAGGAGCCTGGTAGGCTACATTCCATGGGGTCACAGAATTGGACACGACTGAGTGAATCTTTTATGGGTTTCCTTGGTGGCTCAGACCATGAAGAATCTGTCTGCAATGCAGGAGACCTGGGTTCAACCTCTTGGTCCGAAAGATCCCATGGAGAATAATTACACACATGTATACGTACAAATATATTTTTATGTAGTATTTAAACTCTGAAATCAATACATGGATAAGGATAGATAGAGAAGAGTCTCAAGGCCTGAGCCCTGGGCACTTAATTATTTAGAAGGGAGAAAGAACCAGAAAGAAATCCTGAAAAGGAACAGCTAGTTGCTGAAGTATAAATAAATAAATGGATGTTTAATACATAAGTATAAATATAAGTATAAATAAACATATGTATAATATACATTTCCTTATATTTAATATTAATATATAACCTAGTATCATTCATAACATTTAATTTATAATTCTAAAAATATACATAAGGTAGTTATTATCCATTTTTAATAGCTGAAGAAAGTAAAATCCAGAGAGATTAAGTAATTTTCCCAAGCTTACAGTATATAGTTAGGCTGATGGACAAACTTAGAACTTTCTGACTCAAATCCAACACTTTCTACAACATCATGTATTATATGTCTTACAGTATACTGCTATGAATTTATCCCTTTCATCTAGATTATCTAATTTGGTGGCATACAATTTTTCATAGTATTCCCTTATAATTCCATTTATTTCTGTAGTGTCAGTAGCAAAGTCCTCTAGTTGATTTTTGTATACTTAGTATTTTTTTTTTCTTGGTCAGTTTAGCTAAAAGTTTGTCAGTTTTGCTAATCTTTCAAATAACCAACTTTCTACTTTTTTGATAGTCACTATTATTTTGCAATTTCCATTCATTGGTTTTTCCTTTAATCTTGATTATATTTTTCCTTTGTTTACATTCATTTTAGTTGGTTCTTCATACTTTACTTCCTTATGGTGAAAGTTTAGGCTATTGGTTTATTTCTTTTTTAATATAGGTGTTTACATGTACAAAGTTATCTCTAAAAGTACTGCTTTTCCTGCATCACACAAGTTTTGTTATGTTGTATTTTAGTTTCCATTGGCCCATTGGTTATTAAGGTGGGTGTTCATTTTCACATATTTGTGAATTTATCAAATGTATTTATTTTATGAACTTGTAACTACATCCCATTGTTGTTTTGTGAAGATACTTTGTCTAATTTCATTCCCTTTCAATTTAATAAGACTTGATTTATGGCCTGTATATGGTCTATCTTGTAGTTAGTACCCTGTGAATTTCAGAATAATGTGTTTTCCGCTGTTTTGGGGTGGAGTGTTCTATAGTTTGTTGTCTAATTGTTTTATAATATCAATCAAGTCTTCTCTTTCCCTGTTGATTTTTGTTCTGTTTATACAATCCTTTATTGAAAGCATTAAAGTTTTCAACTACTAATTTTAAATTGTTCATTTCTCCTTTCAGTTTTGTTACTTTCTGTTTCCTGTACTTTGGGATACTGTTGTTAGTTATATTCACATTTATAAATGCTAATAATTTCTGGTGTGATTTCACCTTTTCTCATTATAAAAAGTTCTTTGTCTCTAGTAATAATTTTTGTCTTTAAGTCTATTTTGTCTAGTATTAAAATAGCTGTTCCAACTCTCTTTGATTATTATTTGCATGGTATATCTTTTTCATTTTTTTAACTTCTCAACTTATTTCTGTCTAAATGCAAAGTGTGTACACTATAGATAATATATAGTCAGATCATTTTTAAAAGCGACTCTACTGACCTTTGCCTTTTCATTGCAGTGTTTCATTTAGAGTGTAATTCATGTGTAATTAATTTAATTATTCATAATTTAAGGTATATGTTTGTCATTTTAATATCTACTTTCTATGTCTTATAGACTTTTTGTTCTTCTATTCCTCCATTACTGCCACTTTTTGTATTAATGATGAGGAGTGACTGCTTAATAGGTATAGGGTATCTTTTGGGGATGAATTTTTTTAAAGTTTCGAACTCAACAGGGGGGATTGTTGCACAGCATTGTGAATGTATTTAATGCTACTGAATTGTATACTTTTAAATGGCTAAAGTGGTAAATGCATGTTATTTTTAGTTTACTACAACAAAAATATTTGGCTGAAATTTCAAAAATGACAGAATGATCTCTGTTCATTTCCAAGGCAAACTATTCCATATCACAGTAATTCAAGTCTATGCCCCAAACTGTAATGCTGAAGAAGCTGAAGTTGAACGGTTCTATGAAGACCTATAAGACCTTCTAGAACTAACATGCAAAAAAAAAAGATGTCCTTATCATTATAGGATATTGGAATACAAAAGTAAGAAGTCAAGAAACATCTGGAGTAATAGGCAAATTTGACCATGGGGTACAGAATGAAGCAGGACAAAAGCTAATAGAGTTTTGCCAATAGAGTTGGGTCATAGCAAACACCCTCTTCCAACAACACAAGAGAAGACTCTACACATGGACATCACCAGATGGTCAACACCGAAATCAGATTGATTATATTCTTTGCAGCCAAAGATGGAGAAGCTCTATACAGTCAGCAAAAACAAGACCAGGAGCTGACTGTGGCTCATATCATAAACTCCTTATTGCCAAAATCAGACTTAAATTGATGAAAGTAGGGGAAACCACTAGATTATTCAGGCATGACCTAAATCAAATTCCTTACAATTATACAGATGAAGTGAGAAATAGATTCAAGGGATTAGATCTGATAGACAGAGTACCTGATGAACTATAGATGGAGGTTCTGACATTGTACAGGAGACAGGAATCAAGACCATCCCCAAGAAAAAGAAATGCAACAAAGCAAAATGTCTGTCTCAGGAGATCTTACAAATAGCTGAGAAAAGAAGAGAAGTGAAAAGCAAAGGAGAAAAGGAAAAATATACTCACTTGAATGCAGAATTCCAAAGAATAGTAAGGAGAGATAAGAAAGCCTTCTTCAGTGATCAATGCAAAGAAATAGAGGAAAACAATGGAATAGGAAAGACTAGAGATCTCTTTAAGAAAATTAGATATGCTGCTGCTAAGTCACTTCAGTGGTGTCCAACTCTGCGATTCCAGAGACGGCAGCCAACCAGGCTCCCCCGTCCCTGGGATTCTCCAGGCAAGAACACTGGAGTGGGTTGCCATTTCCTTCTCCAATGCATGAAAGTGAAAAGTGAAAGTGAAGTCGCTCAGTTGTGTCTGACCCTCAGCGAACCCATGGACTGCAGCCTACCAGGCTCTTCCATCCATGGGATTTTCCAGGCAGGAGTACTGGAGTGGGGTGTCATTGCCTTCTCCAAAATAAGATATATCAAGGGAATATTTCATGCAAACATGGGCTCAATAAAGGACAGAAATGGTATGGACCTAACAGAAGAAAAGATATGAAGAAGAGGTGGCAAGAATACACAGAAGAACTGTACAAAAAAGATGTTCACGACCCAGATAATCACGATGGTATGATCACTCACCTAGAGCCAGACATCCTGGAATGTGAAGTCAAGTGGGCCTTAGGAAGCATCACTACGAACAAAGCTAGTGGAGGTGATGGAATTCCAGTTGAGCAATTTTCAAATCCTCAAAGATGATGCTATGAAAGTGCTGCACTCAATATGCCAGCAAATTTGGAAAACTCAGCAGTGGGCACAGGACTGGAAAAGGTCAGTTTTCATTCCAATCCCAAAGAAAGGCAATGCCAAAGAGTGCTCAAACTACCGCACAATTGCACTCATCTCACATGCTAGTAAAATAATCCTCAAAATTCTCCAAGCCAGACTTCAGCAATATGTGAACCATGAACTTCCAGTTGTTCAAGCTGGTTTTAGAAAAGGCAGAGGAACCAGAGATCAAATTAGCAACATCCGTTGGATCATCAAAAAAACAAGAGAGTTCCAGAAAAATATCTATTTCTGCTTTATTGACTATGCCAAAGCCTTTGACTGTGTGGATCACCACAAACTGTCGAAAATTCTTAAAGAATTGGGAATACCAGACCACCTGATCTGCCTCTTAAGAAATCTGTATGCAGGTCAGGAAGCAACAGTTAGAACTGGACATGGAACAACAGACTGGTTCCAAATAGGGAAAGGAGTACATCAAGGCTGTATACTGTCACACTGCTTATTTAACTTTTAAGCAGAGTACTTCATGAGAAACACTGGACTGGATGAAGCACAAGCTGGAATCAAGATTGCCAGGAGAAATGTCAATAACCTCAGATATGCAGATGACACCACCCTTATGGCAGAAAGCGAAGAAGAACTAAAGAGCCTCTTGATGAAAATTGAAAGAGGAGAGTGAAAAAGTTGATTTATAACTCAACATTTACAAAATGAAGATCATGGCATCTGGTCCCATCACTTCATGGCAAATGGATGGGGAAATGTGGAAACAGTGACAGAAGTTTATTTTGGGGGGCTCCAAAATCACTGCAGATGGTGACTGCAGCCATGAAATTAAAAGATGTTTATTCTTTGGAAGAAAAGTTAGGACCAACCTAGACAGCATATTAAAAAGCAGAGACATTACTTTGTCAACAATTTCTGTCTAGTCCAGGCAATGGTTTTTAAGTAGTCACATTTGGATGTTAGAGTTGGACAATAAAGACATCTGAGTATCAAAGAATTGATGCCTTTGAACTGAGGTGTTGGAGAAGACTCTTCAGAGTCCCTTGGACTACAAGGAGATCCAATCAGTCCATCCTAAAAGAAATCACTCCTGAATATTCATTGGAAGGACTGATGTTGAAGCTGAAACTCCAATACTTTGTCCACCTGATGCGAAGGGCTGACTCATTTGAAAAGACCCTGATGCTGGGACAGATTGAAGGTGGGAGGAGAAGGGGACAACGGAGGATGAGATGGTTGGATGGCATCACCCACTCAATGGACATGATTTTGAGTAAACTCCAGGAGTTGGAGATGGACAAGGAGGCCTGGCGTGCTGTAGATTGACTAGTTTTCTGTGATTATGGTTTTTGTGTCTGCCCTCTGATGCCTCTCCCAGCACCTACCGTCTTACTTGGGTTTCTCTGACCTTGGACGTGGGGTGTCTCTTCACGGCTGCTCCAGCAAAGCGCAGCCGCTGCTTCTTAACTTGGACCGAGGGGTATCTCATCCCGGCCACCGCCCCCGACCTTGGACATGGGGTTGCTCCTCTCGGCTGCTGCCCCTGACCTCCGGCGTGGGGTAGCTCTTCCCGGCCGTGCGGAAGCTACCCCTCACCTGAGGTCAGGGTCAGCAGCCCAGAGGAGATACCCCATGTCCGAGGTCGGGGGAGGCAGCCGAGAGGAGCTACCCCCACGCCCAAGGTTGGGGACGGTGGCCAAATTGAGCTACCCCATGCCCGAGGTCTGGGGCAGTGGCCGAATTGAGCTACCCCACGCCCGAGGTCAGGGGTGGCGCCCTAGATGAGCTACCCCATGCCCGAGGTCGGGGCAGTGGTTGAATTGAGCTACCCCACGCCGAAGGTCAGGGGCGGCAGCCGAGAGGCGATACCCCACGCCCAAGGTCGGAGGCAGTGGATGAATTGAGCTACCCCAAGCCCGAGGTCAGGGGTGGCGGCCGAGACGAGCTACCCCACGCCTGAGGTCGGGGGCGGTGGCCCAATTGAGCTACCCCACGCCCGAGGTCAGGGGCAGCAGCCGGGATGAGCTACCCCACGCCGAAGGTCAGGGGCGGCAGCCAAGAGGAGATACCCCACGCCCGAGGTTGGAGGCGGTGGCCGAATTGAGCTACCCCACGCCTGAGGTCGGGGCGGCGAGACGAGCTACCCCATGCCCGAGGTCGGGGGCGGTGAGATGAGCTACCCCACGCCTGAGGTCAGGGGCAGCAGCCAGG
Source organism: Tragelaphus eurycerus (assembly GCA_935064755.1). Taxonomy (NCBI): domain Eukaryota; kingdom Metazoa; phylum Chordata; class Mammalia; order Artiodactyla; family Bovidae; genus Tragelaphus; species Tragelaphus eurycerus. The sequence continues at coordinate 1,105,498 of CAKXYN010000238.1, forward strand.
AGGAGCTACCCCACACCAGAGATCAGGGGTGGCGGCCAAGACGAGCTACCTCACGCCCGAGGTCGGGGTTGGTGGCCGAATTGAGCTACCCCACACCGGAGGTCAGGGGCAGTGGCTGAGTGGAGCTACCTGACTCCCGAGGTTGGGGGCAGTGGCCGAATTGAGCTACCCCATGCCCGAGGTCAGGGGCAGCAGCTGGGATGAGCTACCCCACGCCCGAGGTCAGGGGTGGTGGCCGAATTGAACTACCCCAGGCCAGAGGTCAGGGGCAGCAGCCAGGAGGAGCTACCCCATGCCCGAGGTCAGGGGTGACGGCCAGCAGGAGCTACCCTACAATGACCCTAGTAATTGGTAAAACATGAACACTCTAGCTAGAGGGCAGTGAGTTAAAACGATTCTGACCATTTCCTAGTTCTCATGATCCCATCCCCGTTCTCTCACAGCCCATGCCCATTCTCCCTGTGATGTGAATGCACACTTAACTGCTCATGCTCAGTGAGGTAGTCTCCATTATGTGTATCTGGGCTTTAGTGATTGGACTCCACCCCACTTCATGCCCCTAGTACATTTGTTTGTGCAGTTGTCAGGTGGGCAGCTCTTTAGGCTCACTTTCTCCCTCAGATGGATTCCTATCCCAGTGTCATCTCCATTTTTTCCCCCCAATTTTAGTATATGTGCTTCCTAAGCAAGCGCTCTCAAATATAGTTGCTGTGGGGAATTAAATTCACTGCTGAGAGATTTGATATCTCACTTTAATTTTACTCTATTGTACTTTAGTTTTACCCCCTGAACAGAAATGGTGGCAAAGAACTTTCTAGGAGGCAAAGGCAATGGAAAGCTGAATAGGACCGTTGAAATAGTTTGAATTCACTGCTTCAACCAATCACAGTCTGGTTTGTGACTCTCTGTGCGCGGTTTGTCCTGTGCTTCCCACAATTCCTGCAACCCCAGTTCAAATGAAAACACTTGAAGCGGGAATTCTTTCCACCAGTAAGAGCGATGCTTGGGATACAGGCACAAGTTCCACATACAGAGAAAGAGTGAGTGGATACTGTATTTGTCAATCACTCTTGCCTCAGCCAATCAGGATCTTTATAGGCGAGACCATCAGTAGGCTATAAAAGGAGTGCACTTGCTTCTTGCTGGCCGTTTTTCCCTGGGTCTCTTGGTGGGTGTGTAGTGAGTTGGTCCTTTCAGCAGTGAGGGAACACAGCGGCTGCTCCTAGGTGAGTAAGGTTAATTTAATTTTTATTTGTCATTGCTAGTTGACTATTTACAATGTGCTTTTTATAGAGGAATATACTTTAATAATATTGTAATTAATAATATGCTTTAATAGTCTGTAGGGCTTTGGAGTTTTGGGTGTGTGGGTCCTTTAGCGGAACTTGGACACAGTGTTGTGGTTTATGGTACAGCATGATAACTAATATTTTACTTGTTTTAAATATTGGTCTTGATTCCCTTTCATAAACGTTGTTAAGGTATGGTTAGCTGAGCAGGTAGAGGGGAGTCTTGGGGCTGCCAGGGAGCTGATTTTGGCTTTGTATTTTAAATCTTTGCATGATTGTTGTCACTGTGTATTTAATTCTTGGTCTTGGTCCCTCCATTTCTGTTGTTTTCAACCTGAAAAGGAGAAATTTAACAAACTGAGAGGAGTTGTGCATGGGATTAGGACAGTTAGTCGCTTTTGGTTACCTTTAGAGTGACTTTGTGCTTATATGCCAGCATCCGTACCCCGGTGTGTGCCTGTGTGCTGGCATGTCTGTGCGTGTGTGTGCCCATGCATGGGTGCCTCCGTGTGTACCCAGGTGTGAGTGCCCACGTGCATGCCGCCATGTTTGCTCATGCTTGCATGCCCACATGCGTGCCTCCATATTTGCTCATGCTTGCGTGCCCACGTGCGTGCCTCCACGTTTGCTCATGCTTGCGTGCCCACCTCCATGTTTGCTCATGCATGCGTGCCCGTGTGTGTGCCTCCACGTTTGCTCATGTTGCGTGCCCGCGTGTGTGCCTCCACGTTTGCTCATGCTTGCGTGCCCGCGTGCACGCCTCCACGTTTGCTCATGCTTGCGTGCCCGTGTGCGCGCCTCCACGTTTGCTCATGCTTGCGTGCCCGCGTGCGCGCCTCCACGTTTGCTCATGCTTGCGTGCCGCGTGCGCGCCTCCACGTTTGCTCATGCTTGCGTGCCCGCGTGCGCGCCTCCACGCTTGCTCATGCTTGCGTGCCCGCGTGCGCGCCTCCACGTTTGCTCATGCTTGCGTGCCCGCGTGCGCGCCTCCATGTTTGCTCATGCTTGCGTGCCCGCGTGCGCGCCTCCACGTTTGCTCATGCTTGCGTGCCTGCGTGCGCGCCTCCACGTTTGCTCATGCTTGTGTGGTCACGTGCGTGCCTCCATGTTTGCTCATGCTTGCGTGCCCACATGCATGCCTCAATGTTTGCTGATGCGTGCATGCCCGCTTGTGTGCCTCCATGTGTGCCCATGTGTATGGGCTCTCATGTGTGCCCAGGCATGCATGTGCCTGCATGCCCACATATGTGCCTATGCATGCATGCCCATGTGCGTGCCCACCTGCGTGCATGCCCATGTGGGTGCCCATATGTGTGAGTTCTCATTTGTGTCATTAAATTTTGGAATCAATCCTCTCAGATGCTGATTTAATTAAAAAGAAAAAACTTATGACATTTTAAGCTTGGAAATGAGGAAATCAAAGGTCTGAATTGCACAGGAATTGCTTCCTAATGACTTTAAATAGCTTTTAGTCACCGTTGGGGCAGTTTTATGTTCTTGTTTAATGTACTTGTGTATTTGATATCATATTTGACCAAACGTGGTCCTGGGGTTTTTCATGTGTTTTCCTTTAAAAGCCTGATCTTATTTGCACTTGGTATTTTACACACACTGTGGATACCCCAAAGCCTCTCTTCAGCCAATATTGGATGCAGTTTGGCCTTTAATTTTATGTAACAATTGTTTGTTCATTCTCTTTGCATTTCAGTTAAGTTTTCTTGATTGGGATTTCATAATTTTCTTATGAAAGGTTTTGTGAAAATTTAGATTTACAGAGGGAGAAAATTAAGTCAGATTGCATGTCTTTTATTTGGTAATTGTGTATTTGGTATAGTTTTATTTGTTTAAATTGTGATTTTATAGCCCATTCTATAAATTTCTTTAAAAATAAACATTTTCGGAACTCAGGATTTACAAATGCAGGATTTAATCATCAGGCAGAGTCTTTAATGTTTTACGATAGTGAATGCACTTAAGTGTCCTTCATAGGCTGCCCTGTAGTGCGGTTTGGCAGTTTTACAGAGGAATTGTGTGTTTGGTATCATTTGAATCCATTAAATGTAGATCTTGGTCCTTTTCACAAGCTTTATGTTTAAAAAAAAACGTATGTTGTCTTCAATTCACAAATAAAGAAACTAGTTTTCTAATCGATAGATTTATGGTATTTTCAGTGTAAAAACACACACCTGGACAAACTGAGTGGCCACGAGCTTGTTTTAGGACACTGGATGCTCAAAAATGCCTGGTACTGGCCAGAGTTGAGTCACGTTTTGGATTTCATCTCCTGTAAAATCACATGTTGAGTATGAGGTTATTCCATAAAATATTCTGTCCCTAGCCTTTGGCATATATTTGCTTTGAAAGATGTGAGACGTTTAAAGATGAAAATCAGGAAAGTAATGGGGAGATGGAGGACGTTGTGTTTCCAGGCAGTGAAGTCGTGTTGTATGTTCAGTTTTGAGTTTTATTTTACAGGCTCAGTGTGCATGTAACATAACAGTAATTTTAAAATTTTGGTCCGGGTCCTCTTTCCCAGGTCCTTTTCCCCCTGTTATTCCACAGAGGGGAAATGATTTGTACAGTTTCTGTCCATTAGCAAGGAGGACAGCAGTGTTGGGTACCAGGGTAGTCAGGACAGAAAACGGCGGGAATTCCAAGTCCCGCCCCAACGTGCTGCCTCCCCCGCTATTGGCCACACCCAGCGGAGGTTTTTGCACTTAACCATAGAGTGAGTGGAGGCTTCTGAAATCTAAATGGTAATGATTGCTTGTGCTTCTGTTACCTGACATGTATTCATGGAGAGAATTAAATGAAAGGAAAACCCTTGTCTTTCAGAAAGCCAAAGACCAAACTCACTGAGAGGAGCCCAATTCTTGCTTTGAGGTAAAATGATGCTATTATTGAATTTTTCTGGTTTGTTCTTGATTTCTACCTGAGTAATGTGCATTGTTCAGTATGTAGGTGACTGCTGGACACCTTTTTTGGTAGAACACTAGTGATTTCCAAATATTCTCTTCCTGGATTATGTTTAGAAATCAGAAAATTGAATTGTTGGTAGAACTGAAAGCTACTTCTGCCTCTGTTATGTGACATACTGAGGTTTTAGGCATTGGGACATTAAAGCATCACAAATACTACCGTTTCAAGCTCTAAACCTCGTTTTTGACTGTGGGATTTAAGTCCAAGGGTCAGGCTTGAAGGCATCTTTATTGCATCTACTTTGCTCATAGGAATCCTAGAGGGCATATTTTCCAAAGAACACATCTACAAAAGGCAATATTAGCAATGGTTACGTTTCTCTCATTGCTACTACCTTGAAGGATCTGTGCTCAGTTTCAGACAGCAGCAATATTATTTAATGGTTTGGATTATTCATAAAAGTACCCCTAATGATATTAGCTGCTTTCTGCTGTCTGTGATTTTCTAACTAACTGTGTTACTGATTACTTACACTAATACCTCATGAAATTGTTGGAGAGTACGGTGAACAGCTCAGCCTCCCATTTCAAAGGTTTAAGCCTTTAGCTATGGTATTGAAAATAAACAGATTGGTTTGAGACGCACAGTCCCCCATCGAAATTAAGGGACATTGCCTTTTAGCCTAATATTTCATACTTTCCCTGTGATGTTTGATTAAAGCAGGATGAAGGTTCATTGTGAAGGGGCAGTCAGGCCTCTGAAGTAGCAATCTCATCTGATCTTGTATCCACAAGATGAGTGCTGTCCCTTACATTATAGTTCACTCTGAATGATTGGGTACCCACCAACTGTGTCCAAAAGTTCCTCTGGATAAGGGGAAAAAAACGATGTTTGTTCCAGCCACTCACCTAAATAAGTTTCCAAGTGAAGTACTTTTCCCTCTGTGGTGCTAAGCTGCCCACCCTCAGGCAAGTCTTCTTGCAGATTTGTTAAGTTACCACCTTTTTCAGGACCTACTGTGGAAAAGTCCAGTACTGATAAATCTGTGGACTTGTAACATGAAGAAAAAGGAACCAGAACCCGCCAGATGATTAAGTGCATTGCTGTGTAGTAAGAGGTGAGGGGTGTTGGGCAGAGGCAACTCTGCTGTCTCTTGGCTCATTATACAAGGTTTTGGACCCCTTCCCTGTGTCTCTAGAGATAGGAACTACCAGCAGTGGCAGGGTCACTCCTGCACACTGCCGACTAACTCGATGGTAGAAACGGGGTTTCTACAACCAGTTGTTTTAATTAAGCAGGTGCATGTTTTTACCCATACTTATTTGTATTCCTCTGTACACTGTGAGTGCTACTGTTACAGAGACATTGGCAGAATCAGACTGGTTGAATTTCAAAGAAACCTCACTTTGACTTTTTAAAACTAGAATTTTGACTTTTCTTTTTATTCTTTTTGGAAAGCTAGAATGGACTAGATTGTAGAAAACAAACTTCGGGAGTCAAGAGTGCAGGGTGCTGCTTAAATTCCTCTGTTTCAACAGGTATGAGAATGTGGATCTGAATGTAATTTTAGAGCCCAGTTCTATCTGTGGATAAGGGGGAGGGATGAGATTCATGGACCAAGCGGGGAGCAGGGAATGGTAGTCTGCCAGCCTGCTGCTGCTGCTGCTGCTAAGTCGCTTCAGTCGTGTCCGACTCTGTGCGATCCCAGAGACGGCAGCCCACTAGGCTCCTCTGTCCCTGGGATTCTCCAGGCAAGAACACTGGAGTGGGTTGCCACCAGCCTACCTACCCTCATTGTGACATTTGGTAGGAGTCCTGAAGGCAAAGGCCAGCAATTAAGGTAATATGTAGGTCGTACTCCTCCAAATCTTTACCATTCCATACATTTTGGGCATTTTCCTGCTCTACAGACATTGCTGGGATCACATATCATGTTTCATACATAGTAAGCCTTCAGTCTCTAAGCTTGAGAGACACTCAGCTCATTTTCACTCTAAGACAGGTCTGGTAGTTCAGCTGACTTCTAACGTATTCAATACTTGGTGTCACTGTTAAAATTTTTCAACGGATTCAGGTATTGGAAGCTGGGGATAAGATTTGAGATTTTCATGCTTAAGTCTCCCTGACCCCTGTGTTTCCTGTTAGTTACACCATGGGATGAATGGGTTTGGATGAGGTGATTGTGACAAAAAATGCTGATGTTATTGGGTTACATTTAAGCTCCTGTATAACAAATGCTCTCCGTTGTCTATGTCAAGGTCATCATCTCTGTCAGTACAGTGGCCAAACCACAAGGCTTGATTGGTAAGAATGCCCCATGTTTGGTGCTGTTTTTCCCAGATTGCTTTCTGATGTTTCTTTAAAGCATGTAAAGGTCTTGTGTGTGAACCTGATTTCACCTTTGCAAGCAATTTTCTGACAAGGTAAGTAGTAGCTGGATCTGGATTCTTTTCTAGTGAGTGATGACATTTCATATTAATTTGGGGTTGAAGCTTTCAGAATACTGGAATACCAAATCGCAGCATGGGACATCTTCTAACCACAGTTTTTACATTTGGAATTGTTGCTCACTCTGGCGTACATTTTGGAATGCAGTCTTCCCCTGCAGTCATCTAACAAGCCTTATAAACTAGAATCATGTGTAAATTCCTGCATTATTGGTGGCTCAGACGGTAAAGCAAGCATCTGCCTACAATGAGGGAGACCCGGGTTCAATCCCTGGGTCAGGAAGATCTCCTGGAGAAGGGACTGGCAACACACTCCAGTATTCTTGCCCCCCCGCAAAAAAAGGGGCTCAAAGAAATATTGGAGAAGGAAATAGCAACCCACTCCAGTACTCTTGCCTGGAAAATTCCATGGATGGTGGAGCCTGGTAGACTACAGTCCATGGGGTTGCAAACAGTCGGATACGACTGAGCAACTTCACTTCACTTCATGTAGGTCTAATGCTTGGTACTTTATAACTTGCCACTTGGATTGCTTTGGAGTCAGTCAGATCACAGTTCCAATCTGATTCCACCAGTAACTGTGTGTAGACATAAATACTAGAGTGGGTACCCATTTTCCTCTCCAGAGAATCTTCCTGACCCAGAGATCGAACCCATGTCTCCTGCACTGCAGGCAGATTCTTTTCCATCTGAGCCACCAAGGAAGCTCACACTTTTAAGAAGTTCTATCCAAATTCCAGAAGGAGCTGATGAGGTGGTTGGATCAGGCAGAATCTGCAGAGAACTCTAGTGGAATACTGCACTAGGACTCTGGATAGCCACGAGTGCCTCAGGAGAGTCTGGAAACTGCTAGATCCCCAAAAAGCAAACCTGTGAGCTTCTGCTAGAGTTCTTCCAGAGTCAAGAGTGGAGGTTCTGCTGTCGTTACTTGGGTCTTTCTCTAGCTGATGATGCAGTCTTTACTGTCTAGAGAAGGACTTCCCTAGAGGAGGCAAGGCAAGAGATGTCAGCTAAAAGCACAGTGCAGTGAACTTCCCTGGAGGCCCAATGGCTCCCAGTGCACGGGACTGGGGTTCGATCCCTGGTCAGGGAACTACAATCCTACATGCTGCAACTAAAAGTTCACATGCTTCAGCTAAAGATCTCACATGCCTCAATGAAGATGGAAGAACTCACGTGTTGCCACTAGAGACCCAGTACAGCCAAATAAATAAATAAAAATATTAAAAAAATAAAAGCATGGTGGGAAGAGAGTAGAGGAGAATGTTCATAGTGCACAAAGGTACATGGGTAGCTGGCTGGTCAGGGAATAATTTTTCTAAATATGATCTTTTCTCAACAGATCCAGTTTCACTGTTTCTACCTGGGCTGATAAGGACATGCCTCTTAGGATCTTTGTGGAGGTAAGGACATTTGACAGTCACAGAAAAGTGTTTTTATTAATACAACATTTTGATTCACAGAATAAGCAAAATGGCTGCAGGTAAAGATTTTTACAGCTTGCATGAGTGTTAATTAGAAACAACTAGAAGCCTTGGATGTAAGTGTCACTTGTTTAAATATCTTTGCAGAGAAACTGGTCCTTACTCAGGTAAAGTCATAGCTGGCATCCAGCCATAAGGAAACCCCAAAACCCATCTGTTCCTTGGACTTTTGACCAAAATGGTCACCCCACACACACCTAGTTAGTGTAAGTGTAGATCATTTGGGTACTTCAACACAGTGGGAATTTTGATTCCTCATTTAAGCAAAAATCTTTCCAGCTACCTATTTCAGCATGTCTCATTTTTGGCTGTTCTATAGACCTGTTTTCTCCATTTATGTATGTAGTTAGGTTGGAAATGTCAAGGGACCACAGGGGAATGTTTATGAAATTCCATAAAAATATGCTTTCACAAGACTGAGGTTTATTGGTATTCCAGAGGAGCTAGCTGGTAATGACTTCTTTTCCATCGGAGTCTGCTCCTCGCCTCCTCCCTCTCACCTTGAACTTTTGCTTGAATCTAGGAATCAATTTTGTCTAATTTCCAAATGTTACTTGTCGGTGGTTTGGCTGGATTCATTACACATACACACACACACACACACACACACACACACACACACACACACAATGGAAGCAGCTTGGTGCATCTTAATGACATAAATACTTATCTTGAAAGCTTTTATTCTCCCTTCCTGTTATTTTGTTTTGTGATCTCTCAGCAGAATCAAGGGATATAATGATAATTTTATTAAAATGAGAGGTTCTCTTAGCAGTACCATGACCCTACTGTCTCATTTCATGGTAAACTCTACTCGTCATTTGTAGGCATTTGTGGGAATTCATATTTTTCATGTAGTTCTAATGAGTCAAAAGTGATCCAGAAAAGACTGTCCTTTGGTCAATGACTGTCCAGCTGTGGGCCTGGCATGCATTCCCTGCAATCTGTCTGTGCACAAAGTGGGTGCACAAACCAGTCCAAAAATAAAAGTTTGTGTTTTTTTAAAAAATTTGTATCAAACTTGTATCAAATAAGTATGACATTTAAAGAATAAAATAATCCCATGAGGTTTATTCATCAAAATAATACTTCCCCCAGCCTACCACCATTCCATTTCCTGCTCACCATGTTTATCCAGAAGTGACACGTGATTTTGCAATTGTAGAAGTAACTGGTGCTGAAAACTGCTCAGAAAATCATGAGAGCACTAAAAGGATTTTAGATGTAGTTCTTTGGCCACTTATTGTCTGTTTTTCTAAGGAGAGAAGAATTGCAGCAGATAAATCCTCAGAAAATGATTCAGAGAGGGAATGACAAGTAGGAAATGGTCTCTTACCTTCAGCCCAGCCCAAAAATGGGGAGAAGGCTTGAAACAGTAGTGCTGTGCTCCCGAGGATGAAGACAAAGCAGACAGTTAGAAGGATAGGGCTTTTAGTATGAAAGGTGTCATGGGCATTGTGGGTTCAGGGGTTGTCTCCTACCCCCTTTCCTCTTCTGAATCCTCACTGTGCTTCAGCATCTCCTCAACTAAACAAGTAACATAAAGGATATCACAGATCTGGAAGTTTTATTACTGTGGTCTGAGATGTAGCTAGCAAATATGGAAGGAGATGTATATATCAGGAGGCAAAACCATGACTTATTGCAAATACTACTTTTCCCTACATATTTTAGCTTCAGAATATAGGTATTCAAAAGAAATGTCTAGTGCTGTGGCCACTTGATTTTTTAAACTTTCATGTGTCTTCTCACCTTCTGTCTTGGGGTTTGATTCAACTAAACAAAGTAATATTTAAAGATGATTTTTAGTGCGCAAAGATATCAATGTAGATGAGACTTGAAGGCAATCTCAGTTTGAGATGCATCAATTAATTGCTTTAAATGCTTCATTTAGATATATATGCCATCTATGGTCTATTTATCAAACACTTGAATAAAGAACTGGTAGCTCCACACTTTTAACACTGTCATCTTTCTTGGTCTGTTATTACAGTGACAGAAAGATTGATGGCTCTTGATACATGAGGAAAGAATGGTAGTATTTATACATGAGGAAAGAATGGTAGTATTTATCATCTAGAGCCTGAGAGTGGCTCCTTTTAGCCTTGAAAAGTTATTGTACTCACCAATATGCAGAATATTTGGATTCCAATGTAGTTGTTTTAGATACTAATTTCTTAGTGGTAGTTTCTCAACCTGGAAAAATTACAGTTCAGTTTTAGGTATATAAACACACATCATGAAGGAGATAGGTCAACTTAGGCAGTATGGAAACAAGTGAAGGAAAAGTGTATGAACTGGAAAGTACTCAATAGGCAATTCATAGTCAAACCATTTGTAAGGAGACCATCATCAAAGAACCTTTCTCAGTTCTCAGAATTAGTTTATATATTTGATGCGTTTTTCGCCAGAGCATCTTGAGCCCACTGGAAAATGAGTAGTTTGGAATTGGATTGGTTTGTCTATTCACATCTTCAGTAACATGGGAAGAGCCTTTAAGAATTATAGAGATTTAAGGGTCCCCAGTGCAATGCTCGGGAGAAGGCGATGGCACCCCACTCCAGTACTCTTGCCTGGCAAATCCCGTGGACAGAGGAGCCTTGTAGGCTGCAGTCCATGGGGTCGCTACAGGTTGGACACGATTGAGCGACTTCACTTTCACTTTTCACTTTCATGCATTGGAGAAGGAAATGGCAACCCACTCCAGTGTTCTTGCCTGGAGAATCCCAGGGATGGGGGAGCCTGGTGGGCTGCCGTCTGTGGGGTCACACAGAGTCAGATACGACTGACGCGACTTAGCAGCAGCAGCAGTACAATGCTCTAAGCATGTATAAGGAAGAAGATACCAGTGCCCATTGTGAGTATAGGAGAGAGAACTGCCCTTTAGGCAAAGTTGAGAAACTGGTGATGGAGATGACTGTTTATCATTTTTCTCTGAATTCTTTATTTCTTTGTTGATGTAGGCTTTGCTGCTCCTTTTCTTGTGGATTTTTATTGGGCCTCTGAAAAATGACCCTGGGAATAAGTGGCCTCTCAGCTTCTCATTTGTTTAGAGTTGAATTTCTGGTACAGACTTTTTGCACATGAGCTATTTTAAGGGTGAGATTGTTTCAGTATATTCCTCAAGACACTGTTTTCCTTCAATCTTCCTATATTCCATATCTTTCTTCTGGACTTTAATCTGAAGTCATGGTTGGTACCTGTAATATTTCATCTCCCTCTTGTGATCTTTCATTGATTTTTTTTAAGGAGGACTCAGCTAAATTTCTAAGTTTTAATTCCATACATTGATCAATTTCTTTTTCTTATTTTGGGTTAGTTCTGTGTGCTGAGATTCAGTGCCTTTTCTTCCTCTACTTTTTTGTTTGCTAGCCCAGATCTTTGTTTTCTTAGTATATTCTTTGTGAGGTTTCATGACAATGACACTTGTGAAGGTGATACCGTTTGTGTCTGCCAGAAAGCATCTATTCAGCTAAATCTTGTCCGTCTTCTATGAACACCAGCAGGCCATCTAGAATCTGCTCTAAGCTTTGGTTTTCTCCATCCCTTCCCTGCTTGGCTAGACTTTATCATGTTTCATCTTTGATATATGTTTCCTAATTCCACAAATCCCTCTGCTCTGTGCCCTTAAGAAGCACACAATTCCTATATGCCAATCCACCTACAGGAGCTGTGCCCAGAAAATCATCCAATTAATCTGTTAACTCTTTTATACTGGTACTCCTGGACTTTTCTTGTAATCTGTCTAGTTTTTTGGTTGTGTTTTTTTTTTTTTTTTTTTTTGCCTTAATTTTCAAGAGGTATTTTCCTACTTGGTATTTCCATACCCTTTGTGCTTCGTAATCACTTCCTGCTCATGGCTCCTTCAGTGAGTGGGAGTGGAGTCAACCCTCTCTGATTATTGAGTTCTTATATATCAGTATTTCTTAGGTTCTCCATGATCTTGGTCACCTTTTGTGATCTTGTAACAACTTAAACATCCTTGTTTGTACAATAAACTCTGACGGAGAATGTAGACTCACATGTATTTCCTTTACTTGTTTCTTCTGGTCTTAAAGATCTGGCATTTCCCTATCTGTACAGGCTGACTTATAAAGATCTCATAGTTAATATTAAGAACTCTTACTTTGAACTTAACCTGTTTTCATTCTTCCACTGCTGATGTTCTTTGATGTGGCTGATTACTTAACTTCTGTGAACTTTGATTACTCTAAGTATAAAATGGAGACGATGAGATCTGCCCCAGCTTCTTAAAGCGGCTGTTATGAGAGCAGAAGTTAAAGCATTGTTGAATACTGGGTCCTCAGAAATATCACCAGAATCAGATCAGATCAGTCGCTCAGTCGTGTCCGACTTTTTGCGACCCCATGAACTGCAGCACGCCAGGCCTCCCTATCCATCACCAGCTCTCGGAGGTCACCCAGACTCACATTCATCGAGTCAGTGATGCCATCCAGCCATCTCATCCTCTGTCGTCCCCTTCTCCTCCTGCCCTCAATCCCTCCCAGCATCAGAGTCTTCTCCAATGAGTCAACTCTTCACATGAGGTGGCCAAAATACTGGAGTTTCAGCTTTAGCATCATTCCTTCCAAAGAAATCCCAGGGCTGATCTCCTTCAGAATGGACTGGTTGGATCTCCTTGCAGTCCAAGGGACTCTCAAGAGTCTTCTCCAACACCACAGTTCAAAAGCGTCAATTCTTCGGCGCTCAGCCTTCTTCACAGTCCAGCTCTCACATCCATACATGACCACAGGAAAGACCATAGCCTTGACTAGGCGAACCTTTGTTGGCAAAGTGATGCCTCTGCTTTTGAATATGCTATCTAGGTTGGCCATAACCTTCCTTCCAAGGAGTAAGCGTCTTTTAATTTCATGGCTGCAGTCACCATCTGCAGTGATTTTGGAGCCCAGAAAAATAAAGTCTGACACTGTTTCCACTGTTTCTCCATCTATTTCCCATGTAGTGATGGGACCAGATGCCATGATCTTCATTTTCTGAATGTTGAGCTTTAAGCCAACCTTTTCACTCTCCACTTTCACTTTCATCCAGAGGCTTTTGAGTTCCTCTTCACTTTCTGCCATAAGGGTGGTATCATCTGCATATCTGAGGTTATTGATATTTCTCCCGGCAATCTTGATTCCAGCTTGTGTTTCCTCCAGTCCAGCATTTCTCATGATGTACTCTGAATATAAGTTAAATAAACATGGTGACAATATACATCCTTGACGTACTCCTTTTCCTATTTGGAACCAGTCTGTTGTTCCATGACCAGTTCTAACTGTTGCTTCCTGACCTGCATACAGATTTCTCAAGAGGCAGATCAGGTGGTCTGGTATTCCCATCTCTCTCAGAGTTTTCCACAGTTTATTGTGATCTACACAGTCAAAGGCTTTGGCATAGTCAATAAAGCAGAAATAGATGTTTTTCTGGAACTATCTTGCTTTTTCGATGATCCAGCGGATGTTGGCAATTTGATCTCTGGTTCCTCTGCCTTTTCTAAATCCAGCTTGAACATCAGGAAGTTCACGGTTCACATATTGCTGAAGCCTGGCTTGGAGAATTTTGAGCATTACTTTATTAGCATGTGAGATGAGTGCAATTGTGCGGTAGTTTGAGCACTCTTTGGCATTGCCTTTCTTTGGGATTGGGATGAAAACTGACCTTTTCCAATCTTGTGGCCACTGCTGAGTTTTCCAAATTTGCTGGCATATTGAGTGCAGCACTTTCATAGCATCATCTTTCAGGATTTGGAACAGCTCCACTGGAATTCCGTCACCTCCACTAGCTTTGTTCCTAGTGATGCTTTCTAAGGCCCACTTGACTTCACATTCCAGGATGTCTGGCTCTAGGTCAGTGATCACCAGAATAACTTGTTGATAAGGACAAGTTGAGTTTATCCTTACTGTGGCAAGGAAAAGTACTATCTTGAAAGCTAAATGGGGATAATTATGCGGTTTGGGAATCTGATTACAGGTGGCTAATACCAAAGAGTGCTCAAACTACCGCACAATTGCACTCATCTCACACGCTAGTAAAGTAATGCTCAAAATTCTCCAAGCCAGGCTTCAGCAATATGTGAACCGTGAACTTCCTGATGTTCAAGCTGGATTTAGAAAAGGCAGAGGAACCAGAGATCAAATTGCCAACATCTGCTGGATCATCGAAAAAGCAAGAGAGTTCCAGAAAAACATCTATTTCTGCTTTATTGACTATGCCAAAGCCTTTGACTGTGTAGATCACAATAAACTGTGGAAAACTCTGAGAGAGATGGGAATACCAGACCACCTGATCTGCCTCTTGAGAAATCTGTATGCAGGTCAGGAAGCAACAGTTAGAACTGGTCATGGAACAACAGACTGGTTCCAAATAGGAAAAGGAGTACGTCAAGGATGTATATTGTCACCATGTTTATTTAACTTATATTCAGAGTACATCATGAGAAATGCTGGACTGGAGGAAACACAAGCTGGAATCAAGATTGCCGGGAGAAATATCAATAACCTCAGATATGCAGATGATACCACCCTTATGGCAGAAAGTGAAGAGGAACTCAAAAGCCTCTGGATGAAAGTGAAAGTGGAGAGTGAAAAGGTTGGCTTAAAGCTCAACATTCAGAAAATGAAGATCATGGCATCTGGTCCCATCACTACATGGGAAATAGATGGAGAAACAGTGGAAACAGTGTCAGACTTTATTTTTCTGGGCTCCAAAATCACTGCAGATGGTGACTGCAGCCATGAAATTAAAAGACGCTTACTCCTTGGAAGGAAGGTTATGGCCAACCTAGATAGCATATTCAAAAGCAGAGGCATCACTTTGCCAACAAAGGTTCGCCTAGTCAAGGCTATGGTCTTTCCTGTGGTCATGTATGGATGTGAGAGCTGGACTGTGAAGAAGGCTGAGCGCCGAAGAATTGATGCTTTTGAACTGTGGTGTTGGAGAAGACTCTTGAGAGTCCTTTGGACTGCAAGGAGATCCAACCAGTCCATTCTGAAGGAGATCAGCCCTGGGATTTCTTTGGAAGGAATGATGCTAAAGCTGAAACTCCAGTATTTTGGCCACCTCATGTGAAGAGTTGACTCATTGGAGAAGACTCTGATGCTGGGAGGGACTGGGGGCAGGAGGAGAAGGGGACAACAGAGGATGAGATGGCTGGATGGCATCACTGACTCGATGAATGTGAGTCTGAGTGACCTCTGAGAGCTGGTGATGGATAGGGAGGCCTGGCGTGCTGCAGTTCATGGGGTCGCAAAGAGTTGGACACGACTGAGCGACTGATCTGATCTGATTGGAGTATGGGTGATTGATTAGGATTAGGTAAAGTTCATGACATATTATTATACTTTGGATTGGTGGACACAACAAGGCAAGGTTTTTGAGACAAGGGTATTGATCTCAATCCTATCTACTGAAATTCTGTTCGCGGTTCATATGAGTATCTTTGGGACATCTCTGGAATGAGCCACAGAATTATTTGCGATGTCTTTCTTCACTTGCAAGAGTTACCTGGAATTGTAAAGTCATGTTGATGAATACAGTAGAATAGTTAAATTGTTTGTAAGACAGCTGAAGAGTAAAATCATGTTAATGTAGGTGGTGAGCTGTGAGGAGGTTGAAGATTTTAGTGCTTGGTATACAAATGCACTTTGTAAATGATAAGTACTATATAAATGGTGGTCATATTCATGAGGCAAGTGTTTCACTTGTTTTTGATTCTTATGCCTTTTTATCTAAATGCAGTCTTTTTCTGCTGAAACTCAGTAGAAAGGGGAATCTGTATTCAGAATGACTAAACTTCTGATATGTTATTTAGCTCTTTGATGCCTGGGACCAGCCTTGAAAAAGTCTTGTGTAACCTCTACAAAATTTTCCTCAACTCTTTAAAGCAACTAATCACAAGAGACAATGAAGGCAGAGTCAGGGAGTTTTAATTCACGTTAAACCTTCAAAATAAGATAAAACATTTGGGGGAAAATATATGCCAACATGGTGAGTGAAGCAAAACTCCCCACTTGGCCAATCAAGAGTCAGACTTTTGCATTCCTTATCTGAAAATAATATCTTGGATATTTCTTTCCTTTATAACTTCCATTTTGACCTAACACAGGCTCACTAGTTAACTCCAGCTACATGGTATATAGACTGTTTTTAAAAGCTCATTGGGCATAAACTTTAAGATAGACTAATGTAGGTAAAATATCATAGGAATATTATATTTAACATTGGACTAGCAATTAAAATATAATTCTCCCAAGAGAGTTATTGCAGGTCTGTTATCTCTAGGCAACATAAATATCAGATCAACACTATTGATTAGTTCTCTTTTACTTTGATAGTCAGGTGTGAATTATTTTTAATATGTCTGACACTGTCATAGAAAATAAATGGACACAGAGGAAAGAGCACTGAGGTATTTGACCATTGTTGTACAAACGTGGACCATCATGCAATAGAAAAACTGAAAGTTTTCAAAGACTACATAGTACTTTTGCTATCTCATAGTACTTTTTTATCTCAAGTAAAAGCAACAGAGAAAATAGATTTGCTTAGCATTCAGAGTGCATGACATACTTGAAATAAACTCACGACAATGCCAAACATGGAAGAGAGAATTTAAAAACATGGCAAGAAATGATCCTTTTCTCAAGGATCTTACAATCTAGTTAGAGAGACAAAACTAACTTAAATTCATTTCATCTGTATAATGAGTTAAGAGGAAGGAAACATTGCAATTTCAATAGAGAAGTCTTAGAAAAGGTCAATGGTGGGGTGCTTCTTGCTCTCGCTTCCCAAGGACAGAGAAAAAGTCAGAATCCACAGGAGCTTCCCAGGTGATACAGTGGTAAAGAATCGCCTGACACTGCAGGAGACATGGGTTCTATCCCTCGATCAGGAAGAACCCCTGGAGAAGGGAATGGCAACCCACTCCAATATTCTTGCCTGGAGAATCCCGTGGACAGAGAAGTCTGGCAATCCATGGGGTCGCAGAAGAGTTGGACATAACTGAGCACACACACACACTCCAAACACACACACACACACTCCAACAAGCACACAGAAGCCATAAAGGAGAGGGAGAGTGCTGAAGAGAAAGGTGTGAGGTAAGGGGACAAAAGTAAGAGGGCACAGACAGACCTGTGATCTTTAAAGTTGAATTGCTGATGGAAATCTGCTGCTGCCACCAGATTTACATCTTTCTTGGCTGTAGTGCAGCTTGGCCCTGAGTATACAGATGCTTTATTGGATTATTATGTCTGTGACACTGCAGCTATTAATCATACTCAGCCATAGGACCTGACAATACAATGATGTTCTATTTTTACTTCTGTCCCAAAAAGGCCCGAGAAGTACTGCAATTATGACCAGAAAATTAATTTCTTTGCATTTGGACTAGAAATAAAGAACAGGGAATAATTCTACATTCAGTCTATAAATCTCCAGAGTTGTTGAGAAACATTTTGTACTAACAGTTTAGGCTGAGTTTTACATTAAGTATTGCACTCCTCCCCAGAGGAACCGGTGAGAAAAATATCTGATCAGAGCATTTCAGTGTTGTTCAAGGCTATCAAACAGATGCTTGCACATATATGCACATACAGTTGTAACACTAATTATTTTGCAAGGTCAGAAAAGGAGTGGCTGTTTTATGCCACATCCTAGTTGCTTTCCTGAGTATAGAAATAAAACCGGCTACTTCATCCAAGCTTCTCACAGAGGTTTTCTTGGTGATCTGTGTGTGTACCAGGAAATTAGCACACAGGACCATTTATATTCTTATTTATATTGAGTTCCTGATGAAATCAGTTAAGCCACATTCTCAGTCTTCTTCCTTAGTACTTGGTCCATACTCTCAAACTGTCATAGACAGTTGGGCCCTTAGAGATCACTGTCCACTGTGTAAGTGAAGAAATGGCAGTGTAGTGAGATAGTGACCACATAGACTGTGATTAAGCCAACACTCCCACCTTGTCTCCTGCTTTGTATTGTCATTTTCATTCTGTCGTGCACGTTTCCTCTCTTCCCAGACGTCCTCCATGCATTAACATATGTATTTGAAGTGACTGCATGGAGAGCGAAAGGAGCAGTGATAGTGTGCCTGTTTGTGGGGAATGCTCTCCCCCACCCACTACATGTGCCGCACACATGGACATACACAGCAGGGCAACCATATGACAGCCTGTGTCACCTGTAAGGCCAAGAGTTCTATTTGTAAAGATGCGTTGTATTGCTTTAACTTTTTGGGGTGGGACACAGGTCAGTTTCATAATCTGTTGACATTGTATACCATCTCTTTGGGAAACAAAAGGCTTTTGCGCATATCCATAGACATACAGTTTTTAGGAGTTCAGGGGCCAACCTCAGGAGTCCAACGTATTATGGACGGTAAGAATTCCTCTTCATGTTATAAGCACTTATTACTTTATTTGATCATAAGACATTTGATTGCCTGCCATGTACTCTGGGCCCTGTGCCAGTTCCTTGCTAAGTAACCCCGTGACCTTGGGGTCACCTCCCCAACTCTTAAGTTTTGTGTATAAGATTAACGTGTTTTAATGGAATGATCTCTAAAGTCTCTTATAGTGTTTTATGTACTCAGCCTTGTTCTAAGTACAGATAGGAATGCACAGTCCAAGCATCTAATAAAGCAGAACAGTGACCAGGAGCAGGCAAAAGCAAGAAGCAAAGGGAAAAGGGATGGCGGCTCCTGTTTAGTCATTTGAAATAGACACTTAGGCAAAGAAACTGTTTCACTGCTGTGTGAGAACTACAGCACTGAGTTTGTCTCTACATGTGGCCTCTGTATAATAATAAATGCTCACATCATTAATCCGTTTGGGCTATTGCATAATTTTTTTTTATTTTATTGATGAGTTGCTTTTAAATTTTTTAAAAACTCACTCCTTTTCAACCAAATACTTAATGGGTCAAGTTACTGTTACTGGACTGCAGGAAGTCAGGAAGATGGTACCCTGTGTAAGGAAGAGCGGAGTTTCACACAAACTCTTCCAAGTAAACTCAGCAAAAGAGACACTGATATATAGAACAGTCTTTTGGACTCTGTGGGAGATGGAGAGGGTGGGATGATTTGGGAGAATGGCATTGAAATATGTATAATATCATATATGAAATGAGTGGCCAGTCCAGGTTCGATGCACGATACTGGATGCTTGGGGCTGGTGCACTGGGACAACCCAGAGGGATGGTATGGGGAGGGAGGAGGGAGGAGGGTTCAGGATGGGGAACACATGTATACCTGTGGCAGATTCATTTTGATATATGGCAAAACCAATACAATATTGTAAAGTTAAATAAAATAAAATTTAAAAAAATAAAAAAATAAAATGTTTATGTTATTACAGTCTCTACTGAAAGCATTTCTAAAGCTCTTAGTAAACTTGTCCCTAGGCTGCTTGTGTCTGTATTTATTCAGCCTTCAAATAATTCATTTGCTCATTTCAAGCATGTGTTTGTTTTATTTTTTCAACATGATTTAATTTAACCGAGACTTCAAGTTTGTATCAGGATGCCCAAATGAGTTCATTAATTCTGTGAGATTTTCTCCTAACAAGTAGAAATTCATCAACATCAAATAATGACATATTAAAGTTATTAAATTGAAAATATCTTTATGCTCACTCTGGAGCTTAAATATGTCAGTCAATAATAATCAAATGCCACCCAAACATTCATAATTTTCTGAGAAGACAAAATTAGTTGATTTTAATATGTCTGAGAGATAAATCAGACTATCAATGTTTTATCATTCATATGAGAAATTTATATAACTCACATTAAACAAATCAGATCAACTGGAAAATTGGAGTAATTAAATGTTATAGGGGAAAGAATTGTATTAGAAGAGTAACAAAGACACTCATGCTGCTAGTTCAGTTCAGTCGCTCAGTCATGTCCGACTCTCTGCGACCCCATGAATCACAGTACACCAGGCCTCCCTGTCCATCACTCACTCCCGGAGTTCACTCAGACTCATGTCCATCGAGTCTGTGATGCCATCCAGCCATCTCATTCTCTGTCACCCTCTTCTTCTCCTGCCCTCAATCTTTGCCAGCATCACATCTTTTCCACTGAGTCAGCTCTTCACATCAGGGGGCAAGTATTGGAGTTTGAGCTTCAGCATCAGTCCGTCCAATGAACACACAGGACTGATCTCCTTTAGGATGGACTGGTTGGATCTCCTTGCAATCCAAGGGACTCTCAAGAATCTTCTCCAACACACAGTTCAAAAGCATCAATTCTTCTTCTGCACTCAGCCTTCTTCACAGTCCAACTCTAAGAGCAGTGAGAAAGTGCAGACAGGTGAGGGCAGAAGGTGTAATGGAGGCACAGGTTTCCTGTTCTTCGGAGTAAACAGGGAGCGCCCAAGGCAGTTAGATTCATAACAAGTAGCTGGCGAAGCTAGAATATGCCAGCACACTGGAGAAGAGCACAGATACTATAAATGTTGACTTCACTCCCTTTAATTTAAATTTAAAATATTTTGGAGTAAAAAAAGAAAAATGCTTTTAAACATAGTTGCATTTGTGATGATGATCAGGAGCCTTCTCTGCCATGTTTCTCTACCCTTTCTCTAATACCTGTTTTTATTGTTTTAATATTTTTTAGTTTTGGTTGTTTCCCTGTCTACATATACTCTTTTAATACTCATTGTTTAAATTTTTATCTTAGGAGATTGCATATTGTATTCTTCTCTAATGGCTCATTTATCCCACTCTCATCTTTAGCTTCTTCCCCACCAAATCACATCACCGTTTCTCTACTATTTTAGCCACTGTACTTTAACATTCATCTCTTGTTGCATCAAGAGTCCATACTTAACAAGGACATGTATATTGCACATCTGTCCTTCACTTCATTTCTTTCCCTTTTACATTCTGCACTCTGTCAAGCATACCTTTTCATTTACATTATCAAGGTTGTTAAAAGCACTCTTATTTTTTATAATCACCTAATTTTGTGGGCTAAATCATTAAGTAAATTCCTAAGAAATGTATGCATAAGGCAGAGTTTATGAACTATTAATTATTTGAAAATATTTTTATTTAGACCTCACACTTGATTGGTACTTGTATAGAATTCTGTGTTCAAAGCCATGGGCCCAGAGTTTTCTTTTTAAATTTTTCTTTCTTCTTTTTTGAATCTTCTATTAGATAGATATTGGGTCTCCTTGACCAATCATCTGTTATGTTTGTATTTTTCCTTACCTCTATCTTATACTTTTGCTCTGTATTCTGGGAGCATATTCTTTTTTTTTTTTTCCAGCATTTTATTTTATTTTATTTTATTTTTTTTAATCAAGAATCTCTTTTATTGATTATCAGAAACATTACAAACATCTAGTATGAACAAATTGTAACATGATAGTGTTTAGTTTGAACAATTAATACATTTCAGATATAATATTATACATATTTCAATGCTATTCTCCCCAATCATCTCCCCCTCCTCTTGCCCCAGTCCAAAAATGTTGTTTTTTTCTTTTTATTTTTTTTTTTTTTTTCTTAAAAAGGTTATTTTTTTTTTTTTTTTTTTTTTTTATATATATTTTTTTTTTTTTTTTTTTTTTTTTTTTTTTTTTTGTTTTTTTCTTCTTTTATAATAGGGTCTCCTCCTCCACCCCCCTCCTAAAATATTTTTCATATTTTTTTTTTATTGTCTGATTATTATTCTATTGTTTTTTTGTACCACAGTTTCTTTTTTTTTTTTTCTTTGGTTGGGGTCCTAGTTGGTTCCTCCTTTTTGCTATTTTTAAAATTTGTGCTTCTGATGTTAGGGTAGGTGTGTCTCTTTCTTTTTTTTTTTTTTTTTTGTTGTTTATGAGCAGCGGTGTTGGTGATGGATGATAAAGTAGTATTCTTCGTAGTTTTTTTTGTATCCATACTCTTCTTCTCAGTGGCGGTGCTGTTTTTCTTTCCCACCACAACAGCAGAGGTTGCTTTCCCCTCCCCCCCTCCCCTCTTCCTTTTGTACTTTTGGTAGATTTGATAGCAGCCATACTGATTGGCGTGAAATGGTATCTCATAGTGGTTTTGATTTGCATTTCTCTGATAATGAGTGATATTGAGCATCTTTTCATGTGTTTGTTAGCCATCTGTATGTCTTCTTTGGAGAAATGTCTATTGAGTTCTTTGGCCCATTTTTTGATTGGGTCATTTATTTTTCTGGAATTGAGCTGTAGAAGTTGCTTGTATATTTTTGAGATTAGTTGTTTGTCAGTTGCTTCATTTGCTATTATTTTCTCCCATTCTGAAGGCTGTCTTTTCACCTTGCTTATAGTTTCCTTTGTTGTGCAAAAGCTTTTTAAGTTTGATTAGGTCCCATTTGTTCATTTTTGATTTTATTTCCAATATTCTGGGAGGTGGGTCATAGAGGATCCTGCTGTGATGTAAGTCAGAGAGTGTTTTGCCTATGTTTTCCTCTAGGAGTTTTATGGTTTCTGGTCTTACATTTAGCTCTTTAATCCATTTTGAGTTTATTTTTGTGTATGGTGTTAGAAAGTGTTCTAGTTTCATTCATATGGAGGGGTCTTGTTTTTGTATCCATTCAGCCAGTCTCTGTCTTTTGGTTGGGGCATTCAACCCATTTACATTTAAGGTAATTAATGATAAATATGATCCCGTTGCCATTTACTTTGTTGTTTTGGGTTTGAATTTATATATCCTTTTTGTGTTTCCTGTCTAGAGAATGTCCTTTAGTATTTGTTGGAGAGCTGGTTTGGTGGTGCTGAATTCTCTCAGCTTTTGCTTGTCTGTAAAGGTTTTGATTTCTCCTTCATATTTGAATGAGATCCTTGCTGGGTACAATAATCTGGGCTGTAGGTTCTTTTCTTTCATCACTTTAAGTATGTCTTGCCATTCCCTCCTGGCTTGGAGAGTTTCTATTGAAAGATCAGCTGTTATCCTTATGGGAATTCCCTTGTGTGTTATTTGTTGTTTTTCCCTTGCTGCTTTTAATATTTGTTCTTTGTGTTTGATCTTTGTTAATTTGATTAATATGTGTCTTGGGGTGTTTCGTCTTGGGTTTATCCTATTTGGGACTCTCTGGGTTTCTTGGACTTGAGTGATTATTTCCTTCCCCATTTTAGGGAAGTTTTCAACTATTATCTCCTCTAGTATCTTCTCATGGTCTTTCTTTTTGTCTTCTTCTTCTGGGACTCCTATGATTCTAATATTGTAACGTTTAATATTGTCCTGGAGGTCTCTGAGATTGTCCTCATTTCTTTTAATTCGTTTTTCTTTTTTCTCCTCTGATTCCTTTAATTCTGCCATTCTATCTTCTAATTCGCTAATTCTATCTTCTGCCTCTGTTATTCTACTATTTGTTGCCTCCAGAGTGTTTTGGATCTCATTTATTGCATTATTCATTATATGTTGATTCTTTTTTATTTCTTCTAGGTCCTTGTTAAATCTTTCTTGCATCTTCTCAATACTTTTCTCCAGACTATTTATCCATGATTCCATTTTGCTTTCCAGATTTTGGATTAATTTCACGATCATTATTTGGAATTCTTTATCAGGTAGGTTCGCTATTTCTTCCTCTTTTGTTTGGTTTGGTGGGCTTTTATCCTGTTCCTTTACCTGCTGGGAATTCTTCTGTCTTTTCATCTTGTTTAAATTGCTAAGTTTGGGGCGTCTTTACTGTATTCTGGTAGTCTGTGGAGTTCTCTTTATTGTGGCGTTTCTGCACTATATGTGGGTTTGTACCGGTGGCTTGTCGAGGTTTCTTGTTTATGGAAGCTTTTATCGGTGTTCTGGTGGGTGGAGCTGGATTTCTTTTCTCTGGGGTGCAGTGGAGTGTCTAGTAGTGAGTTATGAGATGTCTATGCTTTTGGGGTCGCTTTGTGTAGCCTGTGTATTGGAGCTCAGGCTG
This sequence comes from Tragelaphus eurycerus, assembly GCA_935064755.1. Taxonomy (NCBI): domain Eukaryota; kingdom Metazoa; phylum Chordata; class Mammalia; order Artiodactyla; family Bovidae; genus Tragelaphus; species Tragelaphus eurycerus. Next base: position 1,129,525 of record CAKXYN010000238.1, read on the forward strand.
TGTTCTTGTTTTTCTGGAGAATTTGCTTGGTATGTCTTGTTGTGGAACTTGCTGGTCTTTGTGTGATGCTTGGTTTCAGAGTAGGTATGGAGGCTTTTAATGAGCTCCTGTCAATTAGTGTTTTGTGGGATCAGGGTATGGACTTAAGCCTCCTGGTTCCAGTTATTGGTCTTATTTTTACAGTAGTCTCAAAAACTTCTTCTTCTATAATGCATTCCACAACTGGACTGCTCAGAGATGTTCACGGAATTATACATAGAAGGAAAAAGGGAGGAAGGAGACAGAGGTGGTCAGGAGGATAAAAGGAGGGAGTGTGAAGGAGAGAGACAGATCTAGTCAGTAATCAGTAAAGAAAAGAAAAAAGGAAAGGAAAAAAGCAAAGGACAAAAAGGAAAAAGGAAAAAAAAAAAACAAAACAGGGTCGCAAAAGTTATATCTAAACGTGGAGATTAAAGAAGTACTAGAGGATAAAAAAAATAATAATAATAATAAAATAAAAGAAACAAAACAAACAACAACAAAAAAAAATTAAAAGGGAAAAAAAAATTTTTGTTTTCCTTTTTCCAATTAAAAAATAATAAAAATTTAAAAAATATATATATATTAAAAAAAAAAAAAAAAAAAAAAAGGAAATAATGATGGGAAAAATAGTAACAATATATATAAGAGTTTCTCTCTTATTGTTGTGGGTTCAGTTCATTTTCAGCTAGTTCCTTGTTCCGGCTTAAATTTCTCAAGATCTATAGGCCCCTTTCTCTGTGGTTGTTCTGTATAGTTCTTTGTTCTGTGCACGGTTCGGCGGTGTTCTGGGCCAAGGCCCGCCACTCGTGTGGTCGGCGCTGCACAATCTGGATTGCTGGCCCAAACTACTCCAGTTAGGCAGCACTCCAGACAATCAGGCGAACGAAGTCTGCGCTGAGGCCCGCAGAGGGGGAGGGGGTTGGCGACGGGAATGGCGGGCGGGCGGGTGGGGGAGGGGATGGGGTGGCCCTCGTGGGAGCCGCCGGCACAGCGGGCGGGGGCACGCCTGCACGGGAGTGGCCGGCGGGGGAGCGTCCAGTGGGGGAGAGTCCCGCGGGGGAGCGTCCCTCTGGGGAGCGCCGGCAGCGGAGCGTCCCGCGTGGGAACGGCCAAGGCGTCTCCCTGCCCAGCCCCGGCTCCCCAATGGCAGATGTGGGCGTTTGCAGCGGTGCTTTTCCGCTGCGGAAGTTACCGCAGGGCCCGCAGTCTGTGGGTTCTAATTGCTCAGCTGTTCTCCTCCCTGTTATGATAGTCTCCGTGTTTCCCAGGTTCGGCGCAGATTCCGCAGGGAGAGTGTTTCCTGGTGTTTGGAAACTTCTCTTTTTAAGACTCCCTTCCCCGGACAGAGGTCCGCCCTCCCTCTTTGTCTCTCTCTGGCTTCTATATTCTTTCCTACCTCCTTTAGAAGGCAGTGAGTTGCTTTTCTGGGTGTCCGACGTCCTCCGCCAGCACTCCGAAGCTGTTTGTGGTATTTACTCGGCGCCCAGATGTCCCATTGATGAATTTGTGGAGGAGAAAGCGTATTCCCCGTCCTAATCCTTCGCCATCTTAACCGGAAGTCTGGGAGCGTATTCTCAATCTTGTGAAAATTATTATTAATCAGACCACTTTTTTCTCCACCCCACTGTCCTCTCTCCTCTCTCTTTTTTTTTTTTTAGTTCTCTTTCTTTTTTTTTTCTCTAAGTTTCTTCCTCATTATTTCTCTTCCCTCCTTGTTGTTGCAAGAAAAGTAATTTTTTTCTTCTTTTTCTTCTTTTTTTTATAAAAAAAAAAAAAAAACCTCACTCCTTCTTTTTTTTTTCTTTTCCTTTTATTTTTAAATAAAATTTCCTTTTCCCTTTCTTTTAATATTATATATAGCAATAATCAACTATAATATTTTTTTTTTTTCCCCACATCATTTGAGTTTTTCCTTTTTTTACTTTTAATGCTTGGAATTTTATTTAATTTTTTTTTTTTACCTTTTTCCCCTCTCTTTTTTTTTCTTTTTTCTTCTTAATAAAAGTAAAAAAAAAAAATATAAAAAAATATCATATAAAAAACAAATCAAAAAAAAAAAAAAAAAAAAAAAAAAAAAGGGAGGAGGTTACTTGTGTAGGAGTCTGCCTATGCAGATAATTACAAATTTAAAAAATCTACAGTAAGCACTATTCCTTTGAGCTGCAAATTAACTCATTCTTATTTAGCAGAAAGAAAGTGAAAGTGAAACTCACTCAGTCGATCCCATGGACTATATAGTCCACGGAATTCTCCAGGCCAGAATACTGGAGTGGGGAATCTTCCTGCCCAGGAATAGGACCAGGGACCTGCCTCCACTGCAGGCAGATTCTTTAGCAACTGATCTATCAGGGAAGCCCTAATTGGCAGAATGCCCCCAAAATACCACCTTGGTGTCAACAAGTCACTTAATTTAAGCTCTGCACTGCACTTTGCTCCTTGAAATATATAGCATTCCTTCTGTCACAGAAATTCTTGAGACTTTTCCTGCAGTAATGTTGTTTTGTGCCAAATGGAAACTTTCCGGATGATGGGCTCATCCAGCCTCCTACTTGCTGCAAGACTCCTGGCACACTTAGCCCTACCAGTTTCTCCTGCCTGGTAATTAACCAAATCCTTCATCTTGAACTGAGAGTCTATATTGTCACTGGGCACAAGAAATAGGTAAATGAAATAGGTTTTTCTCAATATTTAAACTATCTCATGGTGCCCAAAGCAAGATTGTGAAATAAGGGACAGGCTTCTGATTTTAGAGCTTGATCTTACAATTTGGAGCTAGAAGGCTCTGTTTCTTTGAAGAACTATTTCTTGTATTTTCTTTTCCATTCATTGTTCACTTCAGCTTCTCTTATTAGGGCCAAAGTTTCATATGCTATTCCTCACTTCACAGCCTGTGAAAGCATACACAGATTATCTTTTGGAAGTGACTGGTTGTGGGGGGACAAGTCTTTCATACTTAGAAGTGACTAAAAGAAATAAGACTTTCAACATTCTTTGCTATCCATTCTGCTTCATTGGATCATTCATTATGTGTCTCTATATCTGGATTTACGAAGCAAAGAGGGCATTCTAGAAGACAGTACGTTAGCAATTGAGAAACCACCAACTTCAGTTCATTAATTGCTTCTATAGTCTCCTTTTAACATGTGTCAAGGATTTTCCTAGAGCAAACTTTTGTTTGTGGTTAATATTTAGAAAAAAACAGCATAATTGTGTATTTTTACATATTCTGAGGCTGAACATTAAACTATCCTAGAGATGTTAAAATTTGGATATGGTTTGCCTTTAAGATTACCCTAGTACATTTGTTAGTGAATCTTTTATGTGAATTGATACAACTTTAAAAACATTAATTTTTACTCTGATCCTAAATGCAGTATAATAATCTACATAGTGTTTTTAAGCACTCAAAGCAACTGTGAGGAGAAAGATCTGGGAAGAAAAATGTAAATTTTTAGTATTTCATTAGTATTAGGGGAAAAAGGCATTTTAAATGTTTACATTGGGATAAGTGGGCTTCCCTGGTAGCTCAGCTGGTAAAGAATCCACCTGCAATGCAGGAGACCCCGGTTTGATTCTGGGTCAGGAAGATCTCCTGGAGAAGGGATAGGCCACCCATTCCAGTATTCTTGGGCTGCCCTGGTGGCTCAGATAATAAAGACTCCAACTGCAATGTGGGAGACCTAGGTTCGACCCCTGGGTTTGGAAAATCCCCTGGAGGAGGGCATGGCAACCCACTCCAGTATTCTTGCCTAGAGAATCCCATGGACAGAAGAGCCTGGTGGGCTACAGTTCATGGGATCACAAGGAGTCAGACGTGACTGAGCAACTAAACACAGCACATTGTGGTAAGTAGTGTTTTTTAAAATTGTGTGTAATTTCAAGGCAAGATCAAGATCTGTTCTTATTGTCAGTTTTCTGTGCTCTTCCACCAATCTGCTAAACAGAATACATTTTAACAGAGCAGAATGGTACTATTAGGAATTATTAGGACTTCTGTGTGTCATACTGTCTCTTGCTGCAGCAGAAGAGTGCTTCAACATCTTAGAGAAATGATTGCATAAAACCCTAAACCTCTCATACACCAAATCTCAGTTTTACTGTAATACTGAATTCAATTTTGACTAACACCCCTTTCTGTCTTTCAGCATTCAACACCTTGAACCTGGGAAATGCTGGGTCACAGAGAAGGAATTGGTGATGGCCTGTTGTCATTCTTGGGTGCTCATAACACTAATCTGTTGAACAGGATGCATTTTACCAGAGTAGAATGATAGGAGTTTTAGGAATTATCAGGACTTCTATACTTCTAAGCAGAAGGCAATGGCACCCCACTCCAGTACTCTTGCCTGGAGGATCCCATGGACAGAGGAGCCTGGTGGGCTGCAATTCATGGGGTGAGCGACTTCACTTTCACTTTTCACTTTCATGCATTGGAGCAGGAAATGGCAACGCCTCCAGTATTCTTGCCTGGAGCCCAGGGACGGGGGAGCCTGGTGGGCTGCCATCTATGGGGTTGCACAGAGTTGGACATGACTGAAGCGACTTAGCAGCAGTAGCAGCAGCAGCAGCATCTGGATAAAATGAGGCTATTGATGGCAATATTATTAAGGATAGGCATTTGGAATTGGGAATACTCTGTTATAAGGTATGAGCGTGACTTGTGAAGAAGTATGGTGTTATTAGAAAGTCAGATTAGTTGTAAATACACATTGCAAGCACTAGGAGAATCACTAAATTTTCTTTTAAACTATTGTTGATATTCCATGAGAAGAAGTAAAATGTACTCAGAAAGCACTTGATTAAAACCAGAAAAGGCAGGAATAGAGAAGAAGAAAAGAAGAGCAGGAATAAAAATGTTTACTACCATAGTACATATTAATCTATCTATACCAGTAGTCACTTTAGAGGCAAATGATCTAAAAGTGTCAATTAACATATTTTCAGAGTGAATGAAACTATATGTTGTCTATGAGAGATCCATTTTAGATGTAAATATTCTGTAGTTAGTAAGTAAAGAGATGGAGGAAGATTAATAGTTGTATTATTTTTAGATAAAATAGATTTTGTAACAAGGAAAATGATCAGGAATAAGAGGGAGCATTACATAATGAGAAAAAGGAGAAAGCTTTCCCAGAAAACAACAAAATTATTAATGCATTTATATCTCACAACAGTTTGTCAAAATACATAAGGCAAAACAAGTAGAACTTCAAGAAGAAATAGACAAATCCTCTATTACAGTTGGCAGTTTCAGTGCCCTCCTTTCATTCATTGATAGATGAAGCAGGCAAAAAATCAGTAATGGCATAGTTGACCAGAAAAACATCATCAGTCAATTTGATCTAATTGACACTTAAAGAGTACTCCACCCAACAACAGCAGAATACATATTCTCAAACTCACATAGAACATTCACCAACATAGATCACATTCTGGATGATGAAAAACACCTAAACAAATTTAAAAGAATAGAAGTCATGTAAAGGATGTAGTTGAACCACAATAAGATTCAATTTAAAATCAATAAGAAATAAAAATTCCACAAATATTTGGAGATTAATCAACACATTTCTAAATAACATGGATCAAAGAAGAAGTTTCAAGATAAATTTTAAAATACTTTGAACTAAACAAAGAAGGAAATAAAACTTATCAATCAAACTGTGTAAGGTTGCAGCAAAAACAGTGCTTGAAGGAAAATTTATAGCATTAAATTTAGAAAAGAAGGAAGATTTAAAAATGATTCAGCTCACATGTTAGGAAAGTAGAGAAAGAAAAGCAATAGAGCCTAAAGCAAATGAAAGAAAAGAAATAGATTCAATAAAAATTAGAGGAAAAATCAGTGAAATTAAAATTGGGAAAATAATAGAAAAAATCAAGGAAATGAAATCTGGATCTTTGAAAAGAGAATAAAATTTAGCCAGGGTAGTGAAGGTTAAAAAAGGGAAGACACAAACTACTAATACCATAAATGCAAGAGATATATGACTGTTGATAATGATGGGCATTATCTAAAACTTTCTAAAATAACTATTTAAAATAAACATTTTTAAATGAATTATTATTAAGGGTTTACTGAAGGATATGGATTCTCTGCAGATTATAGAGTGTATAAAAAGGCTGAGCTCACAAAAGGTCTTGTTGCGTTTAGGGATCAGTAGGCTTCCAGAGATCCCTGGGAAGCCTACCCCTCTTTCCCCTTCACCCTTCCCTCTTCCCACTGGTAACCACTAGCATGTTCTCTATGAGTCTGTTTCTTTGTTCTTGTAGTTATATTCACTAGTTAGCTTTCTTGATATCATAAGTGATATCATATAAGTGATATCATACAGTATTTGTCTGACTTATTTCACTAAGCATGATACCCTCCAAGTCCATCCATGCTACTGTAAATGGCAAAATTCCACTTTTTACAAGGCTGTGTAGTATTCTATTATGTATATATACAACACATCTTTATCCATTCATCTATTGATGGACATGTAGATTGTTTCCATATCTTGGCATTGTAAATAGTGCTGCTATGAACATTGGGGTGCATCCATCTTTTTGAATTAAAGTTTCCCTTTTTGATGGGTATGATTATATGCAATTTCAAATGTTATGTGTCCAAAATCTCTGCCTCTGAGTCACTGAGCTGTTTGTGTAGCTCCTGACAAAGAGAAATCCCTCAGTTGTCTATTTCTAGGAATCACTAGCTCTCTGTTTTCAGAAAATTCATACGGGTCAGAAAGGAGTGAGAGTAAGGAATGTCAAGAGGTTCAGGTAGGAGAAACAAAAGGTCCAATGAACTGCCACAACATCTTCCCTATTGATAGCAAGGGATTACAGAAGGGAAGAGGTAGAAAATGGCAGTGCTCAGATATTGGGAAAGGATAGCCCAAGTGTTCACAGTTTGATAGCACCTGAACTCTACTGTTCATTCAGGTCATAATCTTTTTTTTAAATTGATGTATAGTTGATTTACATTGTTGTGCCAGTCTCTGCTGTACAGTAAAATGACTCAGTTATACACATGTATACATTCTTTTTAAAATATTCTGTTCCATTGTAGTTTATCACAGGAGATTGGATGTAGTTCCCTGTGCTATACAGTAGGACCTTGTTGTTTATCCATTCTATGTATAATAGCTTGCATCTACTAACCCCAAACTCCCGCTCCATCCCTCTCCCTTCTTTACTACCTCTCCTCCTTGGCAACCACAAGTCTCTTCTCTATGTGAGTCTGTTTCTGTTCTATAGACATGTTCATTTGTGCCATATATTTGATTCCACATATAAGTGATATCATATGACATTTGTGTTTCTAACTTCACTGTTGGTGGGAATGTAAGTTGATGCAGCCACTATGGAAAACAAAATGGAGAAAACTGAGGCTAGAATTACCACGTGATCCAGCAATTCCACTCCTAGGCATATACCTGGACAAAACTATAATTCAAAAAGATACATGCACCCCTATATTCATAGAGCTGTTTACAATAACCAAAACAAGGAAACAAGCTAAATGTCCATCGACAGATGAATAAATATATGCTGCATATATACAATGGAATGCTACTCAGCCATAAAAAAGAATGAAAAAATGTCATTTGCAGCAACATGGATGGACCTAGAGATTATCATACAGAGAGTGTCTAATCTTTTAAAAATGCCTGCCAAATGTGACGAAGTACTTACTCATTTCTGTTCAGCATAGGCAATGTCCTTAATAGACAGCTGCAGGACCCTGATTACACTCTGTTTTGCTTATTAGATCCTGTGACTTATTCCGATGAAGAGAGAACAGGTCTCACTGGTAACAAAACAATCATGCTTTCAGCCCCAGTGAGCATCACCTCTGATCTGGACTGAATTGTATCTATAAAATTCGTATGTTGAAGCCCTAACCACCAATGTGACTATATTTAGAGATAAGGCTTTTAGAAGGTCATTAAGTTTAAATAAAGTCAAAGGGTGAGATCCTAATCAGATAGGATTAGTGGCCTTATAAGGAAAGAGAGCTCTCTTTGCATGTGCGCACGCTGAGGAAAGACTGTGAGACCACAGTGAGAAGGTGGCCATCTAAAGGCCAGGAAGAGCGATCTCACCAAGAAACCAAGCCTTGTTTCTAAAACTATGAGAAAATAGATTTCTATTTTTTAAACCACCCATGCTGGTATTTGTTATGGCAACCCAAGCTGACTAAGGCATCCTCCATTCTTCTTTCTTGAGCCATGGAGGATCAGTGGGAACAATAAGTAAAGTATTGCCTGCATATAAAACACAGATAAAGAAATTCCCTGTGTGGAAGTCTGGCATTTACAGTTGTTTAAAGGGCAATTTGGCTTGTCTCTTTTGTGTTTTAATAGCAGAAAGACATTTCACATAATAATTCAACTCCATGGTTCACTGTAATCTCTGTCTCTGAGTGGGGGTTTGCATTTTTTGCTTGTGATTTACATCGCCTGACACCTAATGTAATGACTCCCACTGCAAAGGGCCATTGCTGCATCTGTGCAGCTCCGATCTGTCACTGGCAACGTTCTGAGAGCTGGGGTACCCTCCATTCAATCATGAAACTAGACTGAGTATAATTAATTACATCCTTTACCCCCAGCCCCACCAACTGCAACACATCATTTCTCTTAAAAACTCAGTCAAAGCAATATTTTTTCCCATACCCTCCATCCCCATCTTTTCAGTAAATGCAGACATGGTTGTGCAATCAATCTTGAAACTTTAGGCTGTTTTTTTTTTTTTTATTTCAAATATTCATGAGCCTATCTCTGCTGCAGATTTTAAATGTATTCTTTTAAGAAATGTATTCTTTTAAGAAATGTATTCTTTTAAGAAATGTATTCTTTTAGAATGAGCTCTCTACCTGGCTACTATACTTCAGGAAGATCTTTGAAACTGGAGTTTCAGCCACCTGTATGTAAGCAGCAGCCATCTCCGTGACTGTCTTCTAGGACTGTAACAGATGCTTTAGCTGATAAATAACACCCATAATTTTATTGTCAAGTTTGTAGTTCGTTGACAGTACCTAAGCACCAGTTATTCTGTGGACTATGTTAAATGGAGTAATAGAATGCAGGACTAGGATTTCAAGGGTGAGATTTGATATGATTGTTTAGGTTGTATCATTAGGCATTACACCAAATAATTTATCCAAGTCGATGGTCTTCAATTTTCAAGTCACTCAGATTTTGAGTGACTGATAAATTAAGAGAATGAGGTTCATTATGGGTGGTGAGAGGGGGAAAAAAGTGCATCAGAAGCTGGGAAAAGAACAGACTCTCAAAACCAGCTAAGTCCATGATGCATTCCAGTGAATTGTTAGGATGCTATTATATTAGAAGTTCTCTGCTTTCCTATAAAGGTCTCTGAGAGTATTTTCTGTTGGCTATTAAGACAGAGCAACACAAACCAGACAGCAGTTGTGACTTGAATGCTCAGTGCTGTAAAACTATTATGTGAATCGTGTTCAGTTTACATATGGAAGATGATGGTGCCTCAGTGCTATTTGAATCATTACAACTCAGGAGGGAAAATGTAAAGTGAGTGGAAAGAGGAAGGTAGAAAAAATTAATTGGAGCTTTGGGACCAAGGACATGCCCACCCGATCAGCTCCATCTAAAGTTAAAGAAGTAAATGCTGTCTAGAGGACTCAGTCGCTTCTTTTGAATCTCTGGAAGGCTGTTAATCTCTTGCCCGCATATAGGAATCATAGCCCCTGGAACAGACTCCGGGCACTAGAAAATAGAAATGAAAATAAGCCAAAAGTTGTTGGAGTTTATCTAGGACAGTTTAGTTACCGAAATAATATCCTCATTACTCCAACTCTCTCCTTAAACCTAACACGATTCCTTGTACTTCAGATCTTTGTATTGCTCCTCATCCCTAGAATGTGTCCCCTTTCCTTTCACATAATGAGTAGACTGGAAGGGGAGAGACTGTACTTAGGAAAGGAGACTCTGCACTTAGGTAAGTACTTAGGTAGGAAATTAAAGTTCTAGTCTCGGCTCAGACACTTAAAACCTTTCTGACCCGAATGTCCTTACCTGACATACTTGACTGTGAGGGTAAGGATCTTTTATCTCATCTCATCAGTGCCAAAAGTTCTTAAGTCTGAGCATTTACCAGCCTCAGAGAGGTTCCTGCTCTGTGGCCCATTGGCATGTAGAGGGATGTGGGATTTACTTACATCTAGGAAATAACATGGAGAAGGCAATGGCACCCCACTCCAGTACTCTTGCCTGGAAAATCCCACGGACGGAGGAGCCTGGTGGGCTGCAGTCCATGGGGTCGCTGGGAGTTGGACACGACTGAGCGACTTCACTTTCACTTTTCACTTTTCATGCATTGGAGAAGGAAATGGCAACCCACTCCAGTGTTCTTGCCTGGAGAATCCCAGGGACGGGGGAGCCTGGTGGGCTGCCATCTATGGGGTCACACAGAGTTGGACACGACTGAAGCGACTTAGCAGCAGCAGCAGCAGCAGGAAATAACATTGACCTGGCCCCTGAATTTTCACATTCAAAGATTAATCCTACTTATTCTGCTTGTCTCAAGTATGAATCTATTTTCTATCCGTAGTAGAAACTATTAACACTGTATTTTTTTCTCTAGTCATATTTTTGTTAAGCATGAGTTTGTACTGTATTCAGGGTTCATATCTTCCTTTCTTAATATATCCATCTCATGGGCTTCTTAACAGTGACCATATATCTTGAACCAAGTAATGTACAAATAGTATATTAGTGGAGTCACTTTAAATGAAAGTGTCAGAAAGAAAAGCAATTCAAGTAGCTTCTAAGCAAGAGAGGGAATGAATGGCATATTACTGAGAAATCTGATGGAGGCACTTTAGTTCACATACAGCATTGACTTTCATTCTATTTCTCAGCGCTGCTTTCTCTTGTCCTGTAAGTCTTGGCTCTTAGCTGACACAAAGAGGCCCTATCCATATGGTAAGAGGACACAACTGCCAGGGCTCCCCCTTGTCTACATTGTAAGATGAGATGTTTAAGCTCTGTGGCACCCGATCGTCTCCGCATGGCTCATGTGCGTCACCTGTACCAATCTTGGTGGACAGGGATCTTGGGTCACCATGATGGGCAGGCAGTGCTCTGATTGCCGGCTAACAGACAAAATCAACAGCCCTTCACTACACTATTCCTAGTCTACTCAGCACTCACACACCCTCAGTGAGATGAAATATAATCAAGCTGATGTTTCCAGTGATACCTGTGGAGGGACTTCTTTCTGCAATTGTGAAATTCATTTTGTGAAGTCTTTAACAGGAATAAAAATCAAATTCTACATTTTTCCACCTTTTTGGTAGTTACACATTTACTCCCTTTTCTACATTTAAAAGTCAGGTAATCCTTGGGGCTTCCATGGTCGTCCAGTGGCTAGGAATCCACCTTGCAATGCAAAAGCCAAGTCATTCTGAAGCCTTGTAAATATTCAGACCCACTGTGTTCATTCAGTTGGTCATACATATGGCATCAGGTGCCACTTGTAATCTGAATATTATTTCATTCCCACCCAGGGGTGCTGTCTTAGCTCCTTAAATGGATAACCAGTTGTCTACTTCAGTCTCTCTTGAACTCAGATCCCACTGTCATAAATCATATTTTCATTCTCCATCTCTGGGACCACATCTTGGGTTCACTAAATTTCACATCCTAGTGACTCTTAGCACCAGACTCTCCATCCAGAGGGGCTGTTAACTGCTTTTGCTTTGTTGTTTTCCCAGTGCCCTCTGCTTGTTGATGTGGAGCTCTCATTTCTACAATTTCTTCTCTCTATATTTAACTGCTCCCTTGTTGACAGCCAAAATCCCATCTATTCCATACTAGAAGGGAATGTGAATGTGGAATAGAAACTTAGACTATCAGGAAACTGTTTATTTTAAGTAATTCTGTGAGAGCTGGACTGTGAAGAAGGCTGAGCGCCGAAGAATTGATGCTTTTGAACTGTGGTGTTGGAGAAGACTCTTGAGAGTCCCTTGGACTGCAAGGAGATCCAACCAGTCCATTCTGAAGGAGATCAAACCTGGGATTTCTTTGGAGGGAATGATGCTCAAGCTGAAACTCCAGTATTTTGGCCACCTCATGCGAAGAGTTGACTCATTGGAGAAGACTCTGATGCTGGGAGGGATTGAGGGCAGGAGGAGAAGGGGACGACAGAGGATGAGATGGCTGGATGGCATCACTGACTCGATGAATGTGAGTCTGAGTGACCTCCGAGAGCTGGTGATGGATAGGGAGGCCTGGCGTGCTGCAGTTCATGGGGTTGCAAAGAGTCGGACACGACTGAGCAACTGATCTGATCTGATCTGACTGCCTTAAATAAGTAGGAGTTTAATTATTTTCATTATTTTTCACATAAGAGCTATATCTTGGGTTGTCAAATTTTCTATTTAAGGCTTTTCAACATGAATATGGAATTAATGATTAAAACTATCATTTAGGAAGTTTTGACTGCATGTAACAAAATGTTTTAATGTATGTCATGCAAACTACAGGGTCACATCACAGAAACTGTGTTGGTAGTAAATTCACTCCTTGTGTAATAACTCCAGCTCATTAAGGATCAGTACTCTTACGAGCTTTCATATTACTGTGCCATCCTGAACTTGTTAACTTTTTAAGTCAATTAATCTAGCATGACTTTTCCTTTCCCAACCTTTGGACTTAAACCTCATGGTATTCCATGTTCAGTGGTCCTGAGCTTTTAATGGCAAGGAACAAAACAGAACTTCAGTAGCATAAATAAATATGATGGTTGTTGCAGTGGTTCAGTGGCATCTTCAAGGAACCATGTTTTTAAGAAAGATTTTCAGTCTTCAATTCTGGTTGTATTTTATCTTCTGGTGGTTGTCTCTTGGAATTAATAAGGCTTCTTTATGAGCTGGTGATGGATAGGGAGGCCTGGCGTGCTGCAGTTCATGGGGTCGCAAAGAGTCAGACACGACTGAGCGACTGATCTGATCTGATCTGATTGCACTATTCATCTTCATCTTGTTGTTTCATGAGATAAGAAGTCTTCCTTATTCTATTTATGTTCACTTGGTAAAAAGGGAAAGTGTGAATGTTGAATGGCGAAATGGGTCTTTGCAGGTATCTTTTTTAATCAGCTACACAAACTCAATAGACTCCTGCTTTGTTGTTCAGTCGCTCGGTCGTGTCCGACTCTTTGTGACCCCATGGACTGCAGCACAACAGGCCTCCCTGTCCATCACCAACTCCTGGAGTTTACTCAAACTCATGTCCATTGAGTCAGTGATGCAATCCAGCCATCTTATCCTCTGTCATCCCCTTCTCCTCCCACCTTCAGTCTTTCTCAGCATCAGGATCTTTTCTAATGAGTCATCTCTTTGCAAAGTATTGCCAAAGTATTTGCCAAAGTATTGCCAAAGTATTGCCAAAGTATTGGAGCTTCAGCATCTGTCCTTCCAGTGAATACTCAGGATTGATTTCCTTTAGGATTGACTGGTTTGATCTCCTTGCAGTCCAAGGGACTCTCAAGAGTCTTCTCTAACACCACAGTTTAAAAGCAACAATTCTTCAGCACTCAGCTTTCTTTATGGTCCAACTCTGGAAAAACCATAGCTTGACTAAACGGACCTTTGTCAGGAAAGTAATGTCTCTGCTTTTTAATACGCTGTCTAGGTTTGTGGGCTTCCCTGGTGTCTCAGTACGTAAAGAATCTGCCTGCAATGCGGGAGACCCCTGTTCAATTTCTGGGTCAGGAAGATCCCCTGGAGAAGGGATAGGCCACCATCTCCAATGGTCTCGAGTTTCCCAGGTGGCTCAGATGGTAAAGAATCTGCCAGCAATGCAGGACACCTGGGTTCGATCCCTGGGTCCGTGGTATCACAAAGAGTCAGACACGACTGAGCAATTAAGCACAGCAGCAGGTTTGTCATAGCTTTTCTTCCAAGGACCAAGTGTCTTTAATTTCATGGCTACAGTCACCATCTGTAGCATTTTGGAGCCCAAGAAAACAAAGTCTGTCACTGTTTCCATTGTTTCCCCATCTATTTGCTATGAAGTGATGGGAATGGATGCCATGATCTTTGTTTTATAAATGTTGAGATTTAAGCCAGCTTTTTCACTCTCCTCTTTCAATTTCATCAAGAGGCTCTTTAATTCCTCTTCATTTTCAGCCATAAGGGTGGTGTCATCTGCATATCTGAGGTTATTGATATTTCTCCCTACAATTTTGATTCCAGCTTGTGCTTCATCCAGCCCGGCATTTCACATGATGTACTCTGCATATAAGTTAAATAAGCAGGGTGACAATATACAGCCTTGACATACTCTTTTCCCAATTTTGAACCAGTCTGTTGTTCCATGTCCAGTTATAACTGTGCTTCTTGACCTGCATACAAATTTCTCAGGAGGCAGGTAAGGTGGTCTGGTATTCCTATCTCTTTAAAAATTTTCCAGTTTGTAGTGACCCACACACTCAAAGGCTTTAGCATAGTCAATGAAGCAGAAGTAGGTGTTTTACTGGAACTTTCTTGCTTTTTCTATGATCGAACAGATGTTGGCAATTTGATCTCTGATTCCTCTTCCTTTTCTAAATCCAGCTTGAACATCTGGAAGTTCTCGGTTCATGTACTGTTGAAGCCTGGCTTGGAGAATTTTGAGCATTATTTTGCTAGCGTGTGAGATGAGTGCAATAGTACAGTAGTTTGAACATTCTTTGACATTGTCCTTCTTTGGGATCAGACTTCCCTTGTGTCTCAACTGGTAAAGAATCCTCCAGCAATGCAGGATACCTGGGTTCAAAATCTGGGTTGGGAAGATCCCCTGGAGAAGGGAAAGGCTACCCACTCCAGTATTCTGGCCTGGAGAATTCATTTCATGGACTGTATAGTTCATGGGGTTGCAGAGTCAGACATGACTGAGCGACTTTCACTTCTTTGGGATGGGAATAAAAACTGACCTTTTCCAATCCTGTGGCCATTGCTGAGTTTTCCAAATTTGCTGCCATGTAGAGTGAAGCACTTTAACAGCATCATCTTATAGGATTTGAAATAACTCAGCTGTAATTTCATCACTTTCACTAGCTTTGTTCGTAGTGATGCTTCCTAAGGCCCACTTGACTTCACACTCCAAGATGTCTGGGCTCTAGTGTCTTGATAACTGTGTCAGATGTCCTCAACAGTCTGGAAGGGGGATTGGGAAAGCCATATGGAAGTAAATATAATGGTTGAATTTCCAGAACTGACAAGGAATTAAGCTATGCCTACAGTCACCTTATCTGTGCTGTCCCGTATGGTTCAGTTCAGTCAGTTGTGTCTGATTCTTTGTGATCCCGTGAATTGCAGCATGCCAGGCCTCCCTGTCCATCACCAACTCCCGGAGCTTGCTCAAACTCATGTCCATCAAGTCAGCGGTGCAATCCAACCATCTCATCCTCTGTCGTCCCCTTCTCCTCCTGCCTTCAAACTTTCCCAGCATCAAGGTCTTTTCCAATGAGTCAGTTCTTCACATCAGGTGGTCAAAATATTGGAGCTTCAGCATCAGTCCTTCCAATGAATATTCAGGACTGATTTCCTTTAGGATTGACTGGTTTAATCTCCTTGCAGTCCAAGGGACTCTTAAGTCTTCTCCAACACCATAGTTCAAGAGCATCAGTTCTTTGGTGCTCAGCTTTGTTTATGGAAAAAAGAAAGCTTTCTTCATATATTAAAAAAAAATAAGGTTTCACCTATCCAAAAGACATAAATGGAGATCCTTACTGTGTCTTGGGAAAATGACACACAGGTAATAAATAATCCATGGAGAATCTGACTTGGGTAAAGATTGATGCTTGATTCTGATTGGGTAACGATCATGATAAAATAGATTAGAATGATGGGCATGGCACAACAGGGATTTGGAGGCAAGAGGTTGAAAAAGTTGCGGGATATAAACTGTTAGTAGAGGCTTTGTTTTGAAGAGTTGCTGGAATGAACTGAAAAGCTGTTTGCAGCTTGTATCTTTCTGGGCCAAGTCATTTTGGGTAGGAAGGTCATATTGATGAAAATAGTGGAATAGAAGACTCATGCGGATCTATACAGGAAGCTATATAGGGTATATGACTTTGGTTCTCAGCACTTATCTACTGGGGGAGTACATGTGCCCTGCCTCCCATCATGTGTTTTTTAAAGTTAACAGAAATAAGAAGCAAGAATTGAGGAAAGATGGATAGCACTGAGTTGGGAGACTGGTGGACAGATTCATGAGAGAGGTATGCATTTGAGCTATGTATGCCTTTATCGTTGGTTATAAGTTTAAAACATTTGAGTGGCAACCTAGTGTTTCTAAAGGCTAAAGGTTACTACTTTCGAGAAGGGCACGGCAACCCATTCCACTATTCTCGCCTGGAAAATTCCATGAACGGAAGAGCCTGGTAGGCTACAGTCCACAGGGTCCAAAGAGTCAGACATGACTGAGTGAAAGGGGCTTCCCTGATAGCTCAGTTAGTAGAAAAGCCGCCCGCAATGCAGGAGACCTCGGTTTAATATCTGGGCCAGGAAGATCAGCTGGAGAAGGGATTCATGAGAGAGGTAACATTTGAGCTATGTATGCCTTGATCATTGGTTATAAGTTTAAAACATTTGAGTGGTAACCTAGCGTTTCATGCTAAAGGCTACTACTACTTGGTTAGTGATGTCTTCCTTTCTTCTTTAAGAGTTCATTCAGGGCTAGTAAAGTCATAGTCCTATGGGTGGAAAATGAAAGCAAGTTCAGCACCCCCTCCTTTCTAAATTGGAGTACAGTTGATTTATAATGTGTTAGTTTCAGGTGTATAGCACACTGATTCAGTATTACATTTTGAAGGATTGTAGGCCCTCTGAAGCAAGGTGGTATGTTTTCTTGACTGCTCTTTTATAAATGAGCTCATCTTTTGGAGCAGAGCTTCTTAGCTCTGCCTTTTTCACTTGAGGAGTGCTTCCATTAGCACCACATAAACATCACTAAAATATCAGCAGAGAAAGAAGGAATGAGGTGCTTTGTTGGACTCTAGGGATGCTGTGCAAGGATGCAAGTCCAGAGCAGCTGCTCATTTTCTCATTTCAGCTTTGTGAGTTCCTTTTCATTCCAAGATGACTAAACTGAGAGGAGCTCTGTTTTTTCAAACAATGAGTTAGTCACTGGAAGCAGGAGCACTTACTTTGATTTTTTGAAGTGTTTTCTCTCTCATACACGTGTACACACAGGCATTTTTGTTAATGGCAGCAAAGAGGGAAAAACTGGTATGCAGAATGAGGGACTGCTTAAGTAGGGAGATGAATGAGAATTGCTGTTTTAGAAGGATCGGAGGTATAACTTAGGTTTGGGGACTCCATTCCTAAGACTATTTACAGACAAGTTAAAATAAAGCAATGAACAAGTTAAGGCAACTATGCATTTCTCCTGTTCAGGTAACTAACTGATCTTTCAGATAAGACAGATAGGTGTTTTAAAGGTATGAGAAGAGATTTTAATTCCAGCACTTGTGGCATCTAATACACTTTTGAGTGTTTCCCCCAAAAGTGGCTTTGTAAAGCTCCTTCATAGCTCTTCCTAGGTCTAACAGTGTCACATTTATCCATAACCAAGCTGCAGATGTGTTGGAATTGCTGCCCTCCTCCTTACTTTACAAAAGGATCTTTCCTAGGGGCTCAGTCGGTAAGGAATCTGCCTGCAATGTGGGAGACCCAGGTTCTAATTCTGGGATCGGGAAGATCCACTGGAGGAGGAAATGGCAACCCACTCCAGTTTTCTTGCCTGGAGAATTCCACGGACAGAGGAGCCTGGCGGGCTATAGTCCTTGGGGTCACAGAGTCAGACACGACTGAGTATCTAACACTTTCACTTTCTTACCTTAGAAAGGAAAATGCTGTAGCTCCCTCTTGTGTTTTGTGAGACCAAAAACATCCTGCTTGATCCACCTCAGCAGAATCTACTCCACTAATTATCCTAAAAGTATTTCCTCAAAGCTTTTTGGGGATGGGACTTTGCTATTTGCTGTACACAGGAAAGAACCAGGGCACCCAGCTAATCTGTGATTTCTCATCTCCCTTCCTACTTTTCTGCAGTGTTCCCAAGGGCCTCTTACCTGGAGGATCACCTTTTTCTGGCAAACAGTTTGGGATAATTTTCCTCATGAGGTTGTAGTCCACTTATCTGCCACTTAGTCCATCAAATCTTGTACAGTTTCATGTCCAAATAGAGCAAGTGGAACTTGCTTTCACTGTGGCCCCCTCTTGCCCTGTGATCGGGGTCACTTCATTCTGTATCCTGACTTTTCAGCTTGAGTAGTCACTGGTTTCTTTGCCCTTCCACCTCCAGAGTAAACATGTCAAGTATTCCAAAGTCTCTCACATTCTAGCACATGAGTTTGGAATTAAACATTTTAGCTGCTTAATAAGTGTGCAACCAGAGTGTGAGATGCAGCCACACATCTCTTTTGGAAGTGATTCTCCAATCTTTGTTCCTATGCCACACTTGACTTCCATGTGGGAGTAGGGGGAAATGCCACAGTGCTCCTTATTAATGACTTTCCTTACTTCAATTTATATTTGATAACTAATTGATGTTCTACATAAGTGTACCAATTCTTATAAAATGTGTTTTTTTATTTACTGATTTTGCATCTTTGCCAATACTGTAAGAAAAGAGGGAAACTCTCATTTTATAGGTCATTTAAAAGTTATTTAAGTTAAATATACTGATTGTTTCAAAGATTAACAGTTGTGCAATTATATCTTGAGGACAAAACCGTAATAGAATTGCTTCATTTAAGTGTGTGTGCCTTTGAAATTCTATAGATGGTAGTTTTCACTTGTTCAGTCTCCCGTCTCATTTAACCTGGTCTCTTCATGTGATAGCTTGATGTTCCAGTAACAGTTCCAGCCCATTTAATTTTACCCGCTTCCTGTCCTGCCAGCCCTCATCTTAAAACTTTGGACACTGTTTTCTTAAGGAAAGTTAGAGTTCTTTGATCCCAACCCTTAAAGGACTCCTACTTGTCCAGCTTTATGATTTCCTTGGGAAAGACAGTTTCATTCCATGCTCACTGAAAATAAATTGGAGTACAGTTGACGAGTACAGAACGATGAGTACGCCCACTCATCACTCTCTGGCACTTGTTAACTTTGTGGTCAGTTCATGTGAAGCAGCCATGCAAGGTAGCATAGGCTAAGTGACAGTCTTTAAAAAGTGAATGCTCTGAGCTTCTGAGGCATGAAAACTCAGCCCTAGCACTCATTCTGAATGAACTGAGACTTGGACTCGATCTTAAAAGGAAGAGTAAAACTAAGACAAAAGTAGGGAGATTATGTGTGAACTTCAGGCAGAGAAGAAATGCCATAAGAAGTTGAGATGGCAGAAAACCCATGAACTCTTAAGTAACAATAGCTGGAAATGTGTGTGTGTTCAGATCAGATCAGATCAGATCAGTCGCTCAGTCGTGTCCGACTCTTTGCGACCCCATGAACCGCAGCACGCCAGGCCTCCCTGTCCATCACCAGCTCCCGGAGGTCACCCAGACCCACACCCGTGTGTGTGTTAGTTACTTCAATTATGTCTGACTCTTTGTGACCCCGTGGACTGTAGCCCACCAGGCTTCTCTGTCCATGAGGATTTTCCAGGCAAGAATATTGGAGTGGGGTGCCATGCCCTCCTCCAGGGGATCTTTCTGACCCAGAAATCGAACCTAAGCCTCCCACATTCCAGGCAGATTCTTTACCATATGAGCCACCAAGGAAGTCCAACACTAACTGAATTTTACTTAATACGTTTTCCTTGAACTGCCATTTTCCAGTATATTTGCCTTACAACCTGTCTGACAAATAAAGCACTGTTGGGAGTGCTTTATTGCTTCATCTTCACATTTTGTACATAGTTGATGTCCATATTCAACTAGGTACCAACAAATATTCTGGTTTCAATGTAACAAGTGCACTTTCTCATGAAAGAGCACTTTCTTAATGAAATCATATTTAATTTCTGGGAAATAATCTGCAGTCTGTTTTCCTAATCAACTATGTCTTGTTAATAGCACTAACATAATCATTTTAAAAGAATGAAAAACAACAAAAAAGCTCTGCCAAACCTGTCTCTGAGAAAAGGTTCAAAGCTTGAGTAGTTCATGGGAACAATTTGCTAGTGGAGATTTCTTCTCATTTTGGTCCCGGCCTCCTATGGAGAGATTTATGTGCAGTGTATGTCAAGAGGCAAAATAATGGCATTTCTCCACTATACAATGACTTGGACATTTGCTGAGTGCAGAAATGCACCTTTAAACCAGAGAAAGAAGCAGTTTGCCCTGATCCAATCATTTTGAAAAGCCATGTGAACTGAAGCTGGGGCCAAACATAATGACAGGATTTAATTGCTAATGCCCTAGAGGCAGTGCGCCTCTTGATGTGTTGACCTTTAACCCAGACTTGGAAAGTTGAAAAAAAGAGAAGGGATGGTTTTCCCTTCCCCCTCCCCCATCTGATCCTGCCTGCCTCTAACCCTGTCCACATACTCCTAACTTTCATCTCTCCACCACCATCCCCATTAGTTACTTCCAGCTTTGGGGCCAAGGGAGAAAGAGTGGAAGAACCGAAAGGAAGAAGGCAGTAGCATTTGAGAAGGAAGTCTACAGGCAGTTGACAGCTGCTCAGAAGCACGGGGCAAAAGTACAGCTACAGAAGTGGGAGCTGAACTCCTGGTCCCCTGATGCTTCTACCCCACCCCCAGCCCCATCCCCAGTATCTCATGAGATTTAGGCTATGTCTCCATGTTTCTGTTCTCCACTCCCATTTCACCCTTTCTAGTCCATGTTTATAATCACTTCCTACTGACACCTGACTTTTCCTTCTTCAGTTCAGTTCAGTTGCTCAGTTGTGTCTGACTGTGACCCCACAGACTGCAGCACGCCAGGTCTCCCTGTCCATCACCAACTCCTGGAGTTTACTCAAACTCATGTCCATTGAGTCGGTGATGCCATCCAACCATCTCATCCTCTGTCGTCCCATTCTCCTCCCGCCTTCAGTGTTTCCCAGCATCAGGATCTTTTCATATGAGTCAGTTCTTCGCATCAGGTGGCCAAAATATTGGAGTTTCAGCTTCAGCATCAGTCCTTCCAATGAATATTCAGGACTGATTTCCTTTAGGATGGACTGGTTGGATATCTTTGCTATCCAAGGGACTCTCAAGAGTATTCTCCAACATCACAGTTCAAAAGCATCAATTCTTCAGTGCTCAGCTTTCTTTATAGTCCAAGTCTCACATCCATACATGACTATTGGAAAAACCATAGTCTTGACTAGATGGACCTTTGTCGGCATAGTAATGTCTCTGCTTTTTAATATGCTGTCTAGGTTAGTCATTTCCTTCTTACTTGGTTATTAATGGCAAAATCTTGAGCAAAGTTAAATTCATAGCTCTGTCTATTACACATCTGCACCGTGGCAGCCGGGCAGCTAAGTATAGCTGCAGAAAAACTCAAACACACCCATTGGTTTCGCTGTAAATTCATGACCACTGTGGTGTTGGAGAAGACTCTTGAGAGTCACTTGGACTGCAAGGAGATCCAACCAGTCCCTTCTGAAGGAGATCAGCCCTGGGATTTCTTTGCAAGGAATGATGCTAAAGCTGAAACTCCAGTATTTTGGCCACCTCATGCGAAGAGTTGACTCACTGGAGAAGACTCTGATGCTGGGAGGGATTGGGGGGCAGGAGGAGAAGGGGACGACAGAGGATGAGATGGCTGGATGGCATCACTGACTCGATGGATGCAAGTCTGGGTGACCTCCGGGAGTTGGTGATGGACAGGGAGGCCTGGCATGCTGCAGTTCATGGGGTCGCAAAGAGTCGGACACGACTGAACTACTGATCTGATCTGATCTGATCTGAGCCTGAAGTGGACCCTTTGTGCTGCTCAGCAAGTTTACCAGTCCACTCACTCTCTTGGTTTGCTTATTTACAAAACGTTCACACCTTCTTTCTCTTCTGTCTTGAATTTACCTCACTGATCTCCAGCCATGCTGATCTGTTTCTGTTTATAACATGTTAAGCACACCTGAGGGCCTTGTTACTTATTCTTCCTCCTGCCTGGAGCACCCTGCATCTAAGTGTTTGCTTCCTCACTTCCTTCAAGGCCTTGCTATGTGATGTCATCCTTATCAGTCCAGCCTTCTCGGGCCACTCTAGGGAAGGCAGCAAGTACATCCCCATCAAGCCAGGGGCACACCCTGTCCTCTTTTTTTTTTTTTTTTTTTTTTATGCTTAGTAGTGAGATTGCTGGGTCAAATGGTGGTTTTTTGTTTTTTTTTTTTTCGTCAGTGCTTATTCATCTTTAAGTATTTTTTTTTTTTTTTTTTTTTTTGCAGGGGAAAATGGACAAAGGAAAGGATCAATGAGGGTGGGAGGGAAATGGGAAGAAAGAAGGGGAGTGATGGTGGGGAGGAGTATATGTAATTTCTTAACCAATGGCTTTCTGTTTTTAATCACAAAGAACACTTAAAATCATGTTGAATTCATCTTATATTAGGAGGTTTGTTCTCGAAATGAAAAGTTCAGGAAACAAAAAGTCCAGTTTGGGTGTCCTCATCTTTAGGCACATCTTGTTATTTTGTATTGGTAAGTCTATCTTTACCACAATATATTATTTAGGACAGGATCACATTTGTCACCTCTTCCTCCCTACTACCCAAAGTGGTACCAAACCCACAAAATAGTCAATAAACCTCCACAGAGTGAACAAATAAGTCTTTTTTTTTTTTTAAACTCTCCTGAGTGAACTGAATTTTTTGAGGCTCATAAGTAAATATGTTTTCCTCTTTACTTTGTCTATTACAGCCAGATTATATGAGTGGGGTATTAAAGTCTCCCACTATTATTGTATTGCTGCATATTTCTTCTATCATATTAATTAATGTTTGTCTTAGATATATCAATGCTCCAATGTTGGGTGCATATATATTTATAATTGTTATAACTTCTTTTTGGATTGTTCCTTTAAGTCATTATGTGTAACCTTCATTTTCTCCTTTTCAAGATCTTTAAAGTCAATTTTATCTGATATAAGTATTGCTACTCCTGTTTTCTTATGGTCCATATTTGCATAGAAAATCTTTTTCCAGGCCTTCATTTTCAGTCAGTGTATATCCCCTATTTTAAGGTGGTTCTCTTATAGACAACATATATAGGGGTCTAGTTTTTGTATCCATTTGACCCGTTTTAATCTTTTGATTATCTCTTGTAGACAAAGTATGTAGGGGTCTTGTTTTTGTATTGATTCAGCCAGTCTTTGTTGATTAGGGCATTCAGCCCATTAGCGTTTAATTATTGGTAAGTAAAATTTACTTTATTGTTTTGGGTTTGAATTTATACACCCTTTTAGTGATTCCTATCTAGAGAATGTCCTTTAGTTTTTGTTGGAGAAATGGTTTAGTGGTGCAAAATTCTCTCAACTTTTGCTTATCTGTGAAGCTTTTGATTTCTCCTTCATATTTGAATGAGATCCTTGCTGGATACAATAATCTAGGCTGTAAGTTATTTTCTTTCATCACTTTAATTACGTCTTGCCATTCCCTCCTGGCTTGGAGAGTTTCTCTTGAAAGATCAGCTGTTATCCTTATGGGAATTCCCTTGTGAGTTATTTGATGTTTTTCCCTTGCTGCTTTTAATATTTGTTCTTTATATTTAATCTTTGTTAATTTGATTAATATGTGTCTTGGGGTGGTTCGCCTTGGGTTTATCCTGTTAGGGACTCTCTGGATTTCTTGAACTTGAGTGGTGATTTCCTTCTCCATTTTAGGGAAGTTTTCAACTATTATCTCCTCAAGTATTTCCTCATGATCTTTCTTTTTATCTTCTTCTTCTGGAACTCCTATGATTCGAATGTTGTAGCGTTTGATGTTATCCTGGAGGTTTCTGAAATTGTCCTCATTTCTTTTGATACGTTTTTCTTTTTTCTCGTCTGATTCATTTATTTCTAGGATTCTATCTTCTAATTCACTAATCCTATCTTCTGCCTCTATTATTCTACTATTTGTTGCCTCCAGGGTGTTTTGGATCTCATTTATTGCATTATTCATTATGTGTTGACTCTTTTTTATTTCTTCTAGGTCCTTGTTAAACCTTTCTTGCATCTTCTCAATCCTTGTCTCCAGACTCTTTAACTGTGATTCTATTTTGATTTCGAGATTTTGAATTAATTTTGCTATCATTATTCGGAATTCTTTATCAGGTAGATTCCCTATCTCTTCCTCTTTGGTTTGGTTTGGTGGGCATCTATCCTGTTCCTTTAGCTGCTGGGTATTCTTTTGTCTCTTCATTTTGTTAAAATTGCCAAATTTAGAGTGTCCTTACTATATTCTGGTAGTTTGTTGAATTCTCTTTATTGAGGAGGTTTACAGGTCTTTTCAATATCTGATCTCTGCCCTGTTACAGAGGGGGCGGAGATGAACACCCAAATCTAAACCGGCCAGGTTCAGGCACTCGGATAATCCTCAGAAGCACAGACTTGGTTGAGTCTGCGTTTTATGCCCTTCCCAGATCCAAGTAGCGCAGGTGATGAAATGTTCAGCGAGCGCAGCTGCTGCGACTTATCACCTCTCCGCCGCTCAGTTTTCTGGGTATACAAACAGCACACTTTCTCAGGCAGATGTTGACCATCCAGAGCCCCAAGAAGCGTGAGTCAGCACAGAAAGCTACTCACAGTTCCGTTAGACAGTGTCTCTCTAGGGCTATAATTGCCCACTTCTGGCCCTGGCTGCCTGTCACCGGAGTGGGACGGCTTGCAGCCGGCCAACTCTGTGCAGCCCTTTGTTCCGTAGGTAGTCCTGGTGGTGTCTTAAGTTAGGGCTGGCTTTTGATGCAGTAGATAACCGACAGTCTGGTTATTTCGCTCAGATAGCGCCCGAGATAGCCAGGCCAAATCCTTTCTCAAAGCAATGCAGGCCTCGCCGCTCCTCCTAGCCCAGCCCCCGCTTGCCAATAGCAAATGCTGGTGTCCGCGCCAGTTCTCCGCAAAAGGAGTTACTGCAGGGCTCGTTTTCTCGTTTTGAAGACAATGAGCTATCTTTCTAAGTGCCTGATGTCCTCTGCCGGCATTCAGAAGTTGTTTTATCGAGTTTATTCAGCATTCAAATGTTCTTTTAATGGATTTGTGGAGGAGAAAGTATTCTCCCCGTCTTACTCGTCCGCCATCTTAGCTCCTCTCCACCCTGTCCTCTTATCTTTATGTTTTCTTCGACAGTTACCACCATCTGGTATTTTATATATTTTATGTTTGTATATTATTATCCCTCTACTAGAATGAAAGTTTTATGAAATCTTGGGTTTTTTTTTTTTTTCATTCTTCTATAGCTAGTGCTTAATACAATGCTTGCTAGTGTGCCATACAAATTTGTTTCAGGAATGAATGAATAATGAATGCCTATTGGGTTTTGAAAATCCATATCAACATATTCATAACCATGTTTTTTGCATGGTGACCATAGTTATTTTTTTTAATTTTATTTTACTTAACTTTACAGTATTGTATTGGTTTTGCCATACATCAAAATGAATCCGCCACAGGTATACATGTGTTCCCCATCCTGAACCCTCCTCCCTCCTTCCTCCCCATACTATCCCTCTGGGTCGTCCCAGTGCACCAGCCCCAGGCATCTGGTATCAGGCATCGAACCTGGACTGGCAACTCATTTCAAATATGATATTATACATATTTCAATGCCATTCTCCCAAATCATCCCACCCTCTCCCCTCTCCCAGAGTCCAAAAAACTGTTCTATACATCAGTGTCTCCTCTGCTGTCTCGTATACAGGGTTATTGTTACCATCTTTCTAAATTTCATATATATGCATTAGTATACTGTATTTGTGTTTTTCTTTCTGGCTTAC
Source organism: Tragelaphus eurycerus (assembly GCA_935064755.1). Taxonomy (NCBI): domain Eukaryota; kingdom Metazoa; phylum Chordata; class Mammalia; order Artiodactyla; family Bovidae; genus Tragelaphus; species Tragelaphus eurycerus. Next base: position 1,155,420 of record CAKXYN010000238.1, read on the forward strand.
TTCACTCTGTATAATAGGCTCCAGTTCCATCCACCTCATTAGAACTGATTCAAATGTATTCTTTTTAATGGCTGAGCAATACTCCATTGTGTATATGTACCACAGCTTTCTTATCTATTCATCTGCCGATGGACATCTAGGTTGCTTCCAAGTCCTGGCTATTATAAACAGTGCTGCGATGAACATTGGGGTACACGTGTCTCTTTCAATTCTGGTTTCCTCTGTGAGTATGCCCAGCAGTGGGATTGCTGGATCATAAGGCAGTTCTATTCCCAGTTTTTTGAGGAATCTCCATACTGTTCTCCATAGTGGCTGTACTAGTTTGCATTCCCACCAACAGTGCAAGAGGGTTCCCTTTTCTCCACACCCTCTCCAGCATTTATTGCTTGTAGACTTTTGGATGGCAGCCATTCTGACTGGCGTGAAATGGTACCTCATAGTGGTTTTGATTTGCATTTCTCTGATAATGAGTGATGTTGAGTATCTTTTCATGTGTTTGTTAGCCATCTGTATGTCTTCTTTGGAGAAATGTCTATTTAGTTCTTTGGCCCATTTTTTGATTGGGCCATTTATTTTTCTGGAATTGAGCTGTAGAAGTTGCTTGTATATTTTTTGAGATTAGTTGTTTGTTGCTTCATTTGCTATTATTTTCTCCCATTCTGAAGGCTGTCTTTTCACCTTGCTTATAGTTTCCTTTGTTGTGCAGAAGCTTTTTAAGTTTAATTAGGTCCCATTTGTTTATTTTTGATTTTATTTCCAATATTCTGGAAGGTTGGTCATAGAGGATCCTGCTGTGATGTATGTCAGAGAGTGTTTTGCCTATGTTTTCCTCTAGGAGTTTTATAGTTTCTGGTCTTACATTTGAAATCCTGTGGTCCCAACTGCTCAACTAGATACTGTTATATTCCCTCTGCTACAACCCTCATCTCAGTCATCATCAGATCACACTTGTGTAGTGCCAAGAGCCTGAGACTCCTCTTTTCCTACAGAGTTCACAACATTTAGTGAACTTTCTAAAACATAAATTAGACTGTATCACTTTCTTTATCAAGGCATTTAGCAGCCCTCCACTGCACATAAGATAAAAATCCAAGTTCTTACCTCACAAGTCCCTACAAGACCTCCTCTCTGCCTCTCCAGTCTTAGTCTTCTCTCTCTGCTCTGCTCCTCTGTGACTGTACTGCAGTTACATCAATCTTTGGCAATTCCTCAGCACACTGTTCTTTTTCTTGTATCATTACATGGCTACTTGGTATTCTACCTAAAATGCTCTTCTTCCAAATCTTCACACAACTGACTGTATCTCATTCTTCAAATTTTTTTTTCAGGTATCAACTCCTCGGACAAGGTTTCCCCACACCCTTTAGCCAAAGCAGCTATTTTCTGCCCTACACCAATACTGTGAACCACCCCTTCACCCTTGAAAATAGAAATTACTTGATGACAGGAACTATTGACTTTATGTCCTTCACTGTAAGTCCAAAACCAAGAACAATATCTGACACTTCATAGGCATTCAAGACATATCTGTTTCCTGAAATACTGGTATCTTTCTTAAAGTGTCATACTCATATGTATATATACATATATACATATATATATATATGCTTTTGTGAAATATGGGAATTTGATGTCATCTCATAGGAGTGAAATGTACACGCCCATCCCAAATTTCATCTCAATGTCAAGACTAATGATGCCACACATACTCCAAGAAAATATGAAAATGATTGTTACTCACATAATGAGTTATGCATCAAAAATAGAGTTAGGCAAAAAAAGAGAGAAATAGTAGTAGCTGTGAGGTGATGGGTAATTATATGATTGTGATTTTTTTCATTCTATAGATGTAGGTGTGGATATAGACAATCAAATGATGAAGTTCTACACCTTAAACATATGCAATTTTAATTTGTCCATTGTAACAAAATAAGATTGAATAAACAATGGGATCAATCTCTATTACAATTTACCCATGATGTTTGTTTGACAAAGAATTGAATAGTTAATTCAATTTAGACTTATTTATGGAAAACATTTTGGCAACTACAGCAGGAGGCCAGTAAAGCAGGTTAGTGTCCGAGAATATCTTGTTCAAGAGTTACTATTGTGTATTCTGAAGAGCAAATGAGTGCCTAGGTTTCGTTCAATGTGTAGAACTCCAAAGAGGATAAGGAGTGCCATTGTGAGACATTGTATTGTGACTTTAATGTGTGTAGAAAATACGTGACCTTGATTTATATGTTGGGAATAATCTCTCAGGACACAAGAGATTCCGTGATTTCTTTACCCTGTGAGACAATCTTGGATAGGAATTGTTTGACTTGGTCAGAACAGACAGTCAGCCCATTGGCAGTGGTCAACAGATCTATAAAGGTGTGAAGATGAGGCCAGTTGTTGGCACAGACATTGTGTGCTAAGACAGCTACCTGAAGTTTGGCCATTTGCACTGACCTTTGGGTCCTGTCCTTTATTAGGAACATTCTGATGAAGAGATGAAAAGTAGCAACTCTCAAGCAAGCTCCATCCAGTGTGATAGTGATGATAGCATTGATTACGTGAATGAACTCCCTTTGGTTTTTGCTGTGTTGATCCTAATAGGCTCCCTGTGTGTCCCAGGGTTCTAACAGATGAACTCTTGTAGCAGTGTGGCATCTGATAGGGGGCTGAGCACAGAGGAAGTTGCCCTCTCCTGAAGATAGGGTATGTAGAGGGCCCAGGTTCAGCTCTATCCTGTAGCAAGGAGGCCTCAC